>ML977158.1:0-95642 GCA_010015705.1 Aulographum hederae CBS 113979
CGGGATTCGTGTCGAGGTGTCGTTCTGGGGTTGCGAATGGTCCTGCCTGCCTGGGTCCTTGGACCAAAAATTTCGTGCCGTAATCCAGTCCTGCGGACTTGCTGAGGGCTCCCGCAAACCATTGCGAAGGTCCCCATCAGGATAGGATGGTCGTACATAGTGTCACGGAGCAGGGCGAGCGCGCTAGAACCAATCGAGTTGTATTGACATGAGATGTACGACGAGGCTCTATCTACGCTGGAGGGCGTGGAGGTGTAGGCCTGGCGTGATGACGTAAGGTCATCACGTGCCTAGCCACGTGATTATGGTGTCAGGGGTTGGTCCCGTGACATATTGGTTTATGCTGTTACTGTAGAGTTTACCTCTGCTTGCCTTCTCTTGCTGTTCTCTCGGATTCAGTGATGGCTTTTCGACGTGAAGCTCCGGAGAGGCGTCTAGGCAGGTATCGTAGCTGTACCTGCAGATGAGCCATTCACAGCCGACAAGACTCGCGAGTTATAAAAAGAAAAGAAAAGGGAGAGAAACAGCAACTTGGATAAGTATGGTCTCTTCATTTCAAAGATTGCCAACTCAAATATTACATACTCACTTGACAGAAAACTTATACGTAGCCTCCAGCACATACGGCTCATCCTCCGGACCAAAAATCTGTCGACTATCGCGCTGCCACTCGGGATTATTAATGCCGTCGATCCAGTCCTGTACTTCCATGACCACGCAACCGTACTTCTCCACCACACGAGGTCTGTCGTCGAGGCCTTGCGTTTCTTTTAGAGTGAGGGTTCCTTCGGTTGTTAGTTGAGACCTTGTTGAAGGTAAGTATGGAAAGAGGGAGATTCTTCTCACCATTCTGCCCCACACAACTATACACCTGAAAAGCCTCCTGCTCCGTAAAAACCTCCACCCCAATCCCCGACCACTCACTACTCAACCTCGCAACCGGGCTCTCGCGCCAATCATACGGTCCATCCTGGCCTCTGGTGACAATATAACAATTATCATACCCGGAACAATTAGTACCGCAATTCCCAAGGATCTCGGGAGAAGTCAAATTCGCGCCGATTTGCTTGGGCGAAGACCAGAAGTCGTTGACGCTGTACTGTTCGTTGGGGAGGAGCGTGCCGTCGGGGATCAGGATGCCGTCGACGCCGATGCGGAGGCCGGAGTAGGGGAGATGGAGAGTGTGGTTTGTCGCCAAGGGGGTGTCTGGATTTTGGAAGCCGTCGAGGTTCCAGTATGTCTTTGGTTTTGGTTAGAAAAGGGTTGTTTTCGAGGTCGTTGGGGGACTCACGTGCGAGCTGAGCATGATGGGCGTTTTCTGGGTGATGGACAGTGCGGTCATCTTTAGATGCCATGTAAAGGGTGTTACGGTATAAGTGACGAAACTGACGACTTCGCCTGGGAAGCCTTCTTTGCCGTCTGGGTCTCGCAGGGAAAATGTGATGGAGTCGGAGGTGTGGGAAGTGACCGTCCAGTTTCGCTGCCGGAGATCAGAAAGGGGTTATGGCAGATGTTACTGGATCTACTCACATAATCCCATCCATCTGGTCCTCCATGCAGTGTATCCAGACCTCCGTTTTCATTCGGAATGACACTATAAACCTCGCCATCGATCTCAAACGTGCTATTTTTAATGCGATTCGCATACCTCCCTACACCATCGTCAGCATCAGCAAAAACTCCCTCCCGCAATTCCATCAACACCATCAGAACAAAAACACATAGCCGGGAGACATACCAGGCACGCCTCCAAGATGCGGATGTTGTCCATCCACAGAATAATAACTCGCATTATCAAACCCAAGCACAACATCCCTCTCCACACCCCCTCTATCCTTAATAAACATATTCGACACACTGGCGCCATACGGGATGAATAGCGCGCGAATGCCCTCTGCTTCGATCATGTACTTGCCATCCGAGTCGGCCGGAAAAGAGCTGTTCGTCCCGTTCGCCGCGACGTATTGCGCCGTGGAGAGGGCGGGCAGCTGGAGCAGAGTTGAGAGGGCGTAGAGCGCGCGGAGTAACATCTTGATGAGATTTTCTGTTCCGAGTCGATGCGATGGGAGGGAGAATGTCAACGACGACAAACGACGAAGAAAAACGGTCAAACAAGCCAAACCCCAGATCAACAGTTGAAATAAACAAGGCCATGGATATACCGGTCCCGGCGGATGCTTATATGAATTGCTCACTCTGCTCCAGGAAACGTCATTTGACGGATCGGATTTGTGGGATTTACATTGGATTGAGGGCACCGCAGCGGCGCAAGGACCTCCTCTCCTCTTTCACCCCGCAAAGAGCCGCTTCGGGGAAGGGATTGACAGGCACAGCATGCAGGTGGCCTCCAGACAGATGGGAGGAAGTTATTGGGTAAAGGACACGGTAGCTTCGTCCTGTCGTGCAGCGTTTGCGCGACGGTACTTACGTAGTAGGTAGGACTGGGAGTGTCGTTCTTGAGCTTGATGAGCCCCTGGTCGTGGTCGGGGAAGTTCCTCATTGCGGGGAATTAGCCTGAAATGCAAGGCAAGGGTGAGATGGAACCTTGCCATGCCAAAAATTTACATCATCATATGCGGATGAATGAGCCGGCGGGTGGGCTTTGTGGAGTATACGACAAGTATGGTGTTGAACCTTGGGTGGTTCGTCTTGATCTTAGGGAATATGTCCCAAGCACGTGCATGGACTCCACGTGACCTGCTTGCTCTCCTCAGTGTGAATCGAAGATACTGAAGAAGAAAGTCATAGGTTTGAGTTCGGCCTTCACTGGATATCAAGATTAATTCGTGACCGCGCGCTATGGAAAGAGTCATCGCTATCTGATCCCTCATCCTCAGCCTGGGCAGACTCAGGAGGCCCTAATCCACCGGCGGCATAGTACTCCTCCCTGAGCATTACTCGCTCATCCTCCTCCCGCTCTACTAATTCCCTCTCTCTTTCTGCTTGTTGCCTTTTATATTTTCTTCCGGTTCGTTTACTTTGTCCTCTCTCCAACTGTTCCTTTTCCTGTACCGCTTCCATGTACGTCCCACTCCCCTCTCTCTCTTTATCCCCCTTGTGTCCCTTTTCAACCTTCTTAATCCTCAACCTCTTCCCTATCTTCCTCTCCACCCTCCTCCCCAATTTCGGCCAAAAAACTCTCTGCCTCCCCCCAAACAAGCTCACCCTCATCCTCACACCCGGCCTCTCCAACACCCGCCACTCCCTCAACTCCTCCTTCGTCCCCCTCTCCCACCTCATCTTCCTCTCCCACGGATCCTGCGTCCACCAGTCACTATACGGCGTCTGCGTCATGACAATCGGCCGATCCATCTCCCAGAAGCCATACAGCTGATAAAACACGACGCGTCGTCTCTCCTGGCGCCGCACCAGTTTTCCGCTGCGCGCGTCTTCGCGCTCGAAGAAGCCGCGTTTTTTGATTTCATGGTAGGTAATTTTGTCGATGCGGACGGTGCGGGTGCCGCGGCCTAGGAGGGGGTTTTTGCAGGGGATGCGGACGTGGTCGCCGACGGACAAGTCGACCAAGGTTTTTTTTTTCTGCTTCTTGGATTTGTTGTCTCTGTTGTTTTCGAGGAGCCGGTTTCTTAGTCTCTTTCGCCTATCAGAACGGTGGACGGGGCTACGATGCTGAGCGTCCTGGGGAGGTGGGTCTTCTGCAGCTGAGATGCTTTCTTGCTGTTGTTGTCTTCTTTTTTTCTTGTTTCTTTGCTGCTGCCTCTTGTCAATCCGGTCCTTTACCGCATCTGAGCTCCCAGTGTCAGAATGACCGGAAGAAGCATTTCTTTCGGCGGTTGAGGAATCCGGTTCTTTGATAGTCTCTGGTAGGATGAGGACTGGCATATTCCAGTGTGGCTTTTGGTTCGTCGAAGCTGGTGGGTCTTCCATTTTGAAGTTTGCCAGATAACTGCCATAGATGATCATGGTGCCTTCAATATGTATCAGGCCGGTTATGACTGTACTTCGGAGCTCTGTTTGTAGAGCGCAGCTAAAGGTAGATGGAATGCATCGTTTGATGTCCGTTTGGAGCTCTTTCGCGATTCGGTTGGCTCAGCACCCTGGTATAACTCAAGTCTACTATCCCATCATTGCCGATATTGGGTGTTCGAGGCCTTGGGGTTCACCAAGTCAGATGGTCGGGAGGGACAAGGTTTATTTTTCCATCTCCTAAAGATCACCCCTAAACCCGCCCTCTCTTCTTCTCTCCTCGTTCGTTCTGTTGACGCCTCCTTTTGCCCCCCTTATGCTCTCCTCTCCAGACTCGCACATCTCGCCCACAGCCTTCCCAGTTTCCGCGCGACTCTCCCGTGCCGCATCCGCCCACGCTGCCATTGAGCTCGCCCCAGGAGCAACAAGATAACTCTCCCCAGCAAGCCGCTGGACAGTCTTCGTCGTATCGTCCTCAGCTGCCGCAAGTGCAGCTCGCAGATATTTGCTCTGATGGAGAAGTGTATTCGATGATGACGTGAAGGTCAGGAGGGTAGGGAGATGAGGAATCAGATCTGCTACTTGGAATGAAGCGTCTGCTTTGGTCGATTGTCCCTGCGATCCTCCTTTGGCCCCTGAGATTGTTCTGGGATTGAGCAGAGACTCGAGAGATGATGGATCGATGTTCGGTACCGCGCTCGCGCGTTTGACGTCCGCGAGGAGTGCAGCCCGAGCTGAGACGTAGGCATCGTACATCGTCTTTATCCTGGCGGTATGGTCTTTGACAGGTCCAGCCTCCTCTTCCCCAGCCAAAACAGGACTGCCAACAGGCGATTCGATAATAGACGTATCCGCGCCCGTTTCCGATATCTTGGCCAACTCCCCCTCAACCCACGAAATCAACTCATCTCTCGCAGCTCTCATCCCATGAACCTGCGCCTCTACGCTGACCTCCCCACCACCCAACAGCTGCCTCGCATCATTCTGCAAACTGACTGACCTTTCCATAGCATTCTTCGCAACCAACACCTCTTTCTTGAGCCGAAACGTCAGCTCCTCCACCCTCTCATCGTCCCCCTCCCCACCGCCCGCCGAAATCGGCGGTTCCGGCGCCTCTCCTAACCTCTCAAGTAGCATCTCCGGCAGATTCACATTCGTGGGATTAGCTTCCGCATCCACCAGCTCGCCCAAGCTCTTCTGCACAACCTGTAATTTCGCGTTTAATCTCCTTTGGCGGAGCAGCTTGACATACTCCGCTACATCATCATCCTCGCCCTCTTTCTTCCCAGCGCTCTCACCACTCTTGCCGTTTCGAGCGGCGAGGATACTCTCCTTCCGCAAACTTTCCAGATCCCCCTTCAGCGCATCATACCTCGCCCTCGCCGTCGCGTTCGCCTGAAGCGCCTCGAGATACCTCTTCCTTAGCCCAGACGCCTCGGGCGGGAAGCGCTTCACTTCGACGGTGGATGGCGGACATGATATTTCTAGATGTGAGACTGGGGGGTCTGCTGCTATGATTTGGGAGGAGAGGAATTCAGTTAGTGCTTGGCGGATTCTGAGGGTTTGGTGGCGGGGGTGGATGTAGGGTGAGAGAGCGGCTTCGACGTTGGGGAAGGGGCAGGGAATGGACATTGTGATTTTCTGTATGTTGTGCGTTGGGGTTGGGGTTGGTGGTGTAGTTGTAGTTGTAGTTTGTCGTTCAGGAGGTCCGAACCTCCACTTGCAAAGGGGCACAGAAAGGGCAGTTTTAGCCGTACACGATCACGTGTTTCACCCATGACGTTTTCTCGGACCTCATCAAATCGCCGAACGAGCATTTTCTCACAACGACTATTCCAACGTCTTTCCTCACCTCCAACAACCACAACATCCACAATGCATATCGCAACCCTCAGATACCTGCGCCGAGCGCTCGGAGACAATCTATCCAAACCAAGCCAATTCCCTCGATGCGCCCGACGATCTTACAACTCCACCGCCTCTTCCTCGCCTCGTCTCCGATGCCATAAAACTCTCCCCACGAGCCAGAAAGCCACTCTACCCTCCCCTCCACCACCAACCCGCCCCTACTCCACCTCCTCCCCCCAACGCCCCCAACCGGCGCAAACCCACTACACCCTCTTCCCCCTCACCCTCCCCTCCGGCCCACCCCCTTCCTCCCCCTTCCCCATCCCCCTCCCCCCCCTCCGCCGCGAATTCCTGCTCCTCCAATCCCGCTTCCACCCGGATAAATTCCCGCCAGCCGAAAAAAAGAAGGCGGAAGCGCACAGCGCGCGGATAAACGAGGCGTACAAGACGTTGCAAGACCCGTTGCGGCGGGCGGAGTATCTGCTTGGGCTTAGGGGGGTTGAGGCTGGGGGGGAGGGGGAGGGGATGGGTGGGGGGAGTGGGGGGTTGGAAAGTGTTGGTATAGGTATGGGAGGGGCAGGAGGGGGGGATATGGAATTACTGGCGGAAGTTATGGAGGTTAATGAAATGATTGAGGAGGCGGGGTCGCAGGGGGATATCGATGAGTTGAAGATCCTGAATGAGGAGAGAATACGCCAGAGCGAAGAAACGCTAGCTGAGGCGTTTGCGGCGGATGATCTGGAGATGGCGAGGAAAGAGTGCATAAGGCTGAGGTATTGGGTTAATCTGAGGGGCACGTTGCATGAGTGGGTTCCTGGCGCTGGAGTGCCGAATCTGCAGCATTAGGTTGTGCAGAGGTGATTATGTGGAGTGGCTTCTTGTTAGAAATTCTCCGTCCTGGAAGACGACGGGGTAATCGGCAGTTAGAGCATGCTCTTGGACCCCTCGATCGGTTACACGCTGGAACGGTTGAAGACGGGAGTAGACTAGGGTCTCTTGCACTACATCTCTCCCGTTGCGCCTCTCGACAAGTAAAAGGATCTTGTTCTGAAAACGACACCCTTAATTCCAATAGACCACACCTCCGACCCAGTCAATCAGGATTATCGAAACTCACGTCACGCCCCCCGATCAAGTGCCATTCACAGACGGAAAATACTAATCTCAAAGACTTTTGATTTAAAACCATATCCCCGTTAGTATCCCCAAGCCCCCTCCCCTTTTCAAACCCCCCAACCCCCCACCAAAAAACCCTAATCATACAAATCCCCATCCCCATCCCCCCCCTCACCAAACCCATCCTGCCTATCGCCACTCCCATTCCCATTTCCATTCCCATCAACCCCACCACCACCCAAACTCGCCCTCCTCCCCTTCCCCTTACTAAATCCCCCCATCCCAGTCCCACCCCCAACACCCCCATTAACCCCCGCAATCCCATCCGCGAATGCGTTTGCTAGACCCCTGAGCCCGTCTTTGCCCGGCGCGGCTGCGGCTGCTGTTGTGTCGGAGGATCGGCTTTTGAGATGGTCTGTTCGGATGACGAAATCGTCGTCGTCTTCTTCTGCGTCTCCGGGGCCTGTCCCGTTTCCGTTTCCGTTGCCATTTCCGTTTCCATGGGTACCAGCATCAGCGTGCTCATCAGCACCGCCCTCTCTTCGCAATCCAGCATCTTCAACATCCCCGCTCCCCATTTCCCTACCCCTCTCCAGTTCCGGCGACCTCGAAGTAGAACTACTCTTTCCCCTCCCACCATTACTGCCCCCACCCTTCCCCTTCCCCTTCAATATCGCCCTCAACTTCCCCCCGGCCGACGGTTTCCTACCCGCCGCGCTCTCCACACTCGCCGTGCCGGACGCGTCGCTGTCTCTGCGGCTCGCGGCCGAGGAGAAGGAGAGGAGGGCGTGGCCCGTGCGGGGACGTTCCGAGTCTTCGCGGCTGCGGCCGCGACCACGCCCTTGTTGTTGGTGGGGATGGGGATGGGATGTCGGAGCTGGGGTTGGGACTGGGGGTGGAGGGTTGGATGGCATTGTTGCTTTGCCGTTTGCGTTTCCGGGAGTGTTGGCGTTATTGTTTTTCCCATTCTGCAAGCCCTGTGATTGAGTTTGACTTTTCCCCTGACTCTGCCCGGCGCCCTCGAAAGTCTTCCTCACCCTCTCATAATGGCCCAACTCCTCCACGCTAACGCTAGGAACGAGTTCTTTCTTCGCATTCGCAAAGTCCTCCTCGGTGACCTCGACGTTAGTGTCTTCCTCCTTGGCGTAGTGGTCGAAGAAGCCGGCGATGGTGATTTGATGGTGCTTGTCGTTGTTGCGGTTGTGGAGGGCTACTTTTTCGTCCACGGCGGATGTGCTGCGCGTTATGGCTTTGAGCATGGCGTCGGAGCAGAGGGCGTAGAGGTCGGCGCCTGTGTAGGTCATTGGGAGGGTGTTTGCGATGGTTGCCAGGGAGCAGTTGGGGGCGAGGGTGAATCTGTGGGGTTGTTTGTTAGGATGCCCTCTGAAAGAACCAGACAGGAGAATGGCAACTTACTTTCTCGTCAGTGCCTCCATAATCTTCAACTGCTTCTCATGCGTATCGCTGATACCAAGATAAAGCATCTTGTCAAACCTGCCCGGCCGCAATAATGCTTGATCTAGCAAATCCGGCCGATTCGTTGCTCCAATGACGAACACACCACTGCCACCACCATCCTCCCCATTGCTCATGCCATCGAGTTCTGCAAGCAGCTGACTGACAATTCTGTCCATGACGCCTCCGCTATCGCCTTGATTGCCACGCTTCGGCGCCACGGAATCCAGCTCATCGAAGAAAACGACACAAGGGCGAGCGTCGCGTGCACGTTGGAATACTCGTCGGACATTGGCTTCGGACTCACCGATGTACATGTTGAGCAGTTCGGGGCCTTTGACGGAAAAGAAATTGAGACTGAACTCTGTTGCAATGGCCTTTGCAAGCAAGGTCTTTCCAGTACCAGGGGGACCGTAGAAGAGGATACCGCTTCGCTTCTTCATACCCTTTGCGAACAGCTCGGGACGTGAAAGTGGAAGCTGTATCGTCTCCATGACTGCAGATTTGATATGGGACAGTCCTCCTACGTCGTCCCACGTGACATTTGGAATCTTCGGCGCGCCGATGGAATCTGCAAAGTTCTTTCTAGCAGCATCAACAGCGGTCGTGAGATCCTCGCGGGTAAGTGAAAGCACAAACGGACCACCGGCAAGCTCGAGGTCTTTGAGGGTGATGGTGAAGCCTTCCTCTGCTATGGCTGGGTCGGCCGTTCGTTTTATCTTGTTTGCCGCAGACGCGAGCTTTTCCAAGCGGTTGCGTTTGGCGATAGCTGCTCGGTCAATCACATCTACGAGGTCTCCTGCAACGAGTGCGGCAGTTTTGACAGCGACGGAGGAGAGGTCGACATCGGGGGCCAATCGTATACCAGCAGCTTCAACAATGCCACGAAGGATACCCTCTCGCTCCCCTTCGTCTGGTGCGGTCATTTCCAGCTCGTGCGTGAAAAGCCCACGGATCCCATCCGGCACCTTGTCAACTTCTGTGGTCGTAGCAATGAGCACCCTCGAATCTGAAAGCACTTCTTTCAGCGCCGTGACCATGCGATCGGCATTCAGCGCATCCACGTGCTTCACCAATAGAGCTGTATACTCGGGACCACAGCCAAGGGCCCTCTCCGCTCGCGCTTTCAAGAAGCCCTCTGTCTTGACGTCTCCACCCGCACCGCCTTCGGTAAGAATGTCAAACGAGTCAATTGCGAAGGTATGCAACCCCAAGTCCTCGCAAGCATGTGTGGCGATTGTGGCTTTCCCAATCTGCCGTTGGTTCGAGGTAAGGAGAATGGCGAGAGGAGGGAGGCCTAGGTGGATTGCCCGGGCGCTTGTTGCTGCCAATATGAGTTCACGCAGACGTCGTCGGAGTGGTGAAATATATGGCTTGGGCAGTTCTGTCAGACTTCCAGCTTTTTTGGAGGCGCTCTTCGTGATGACGGGGAGCTTCTTCACACCCAGATAGTACTCCCACGAATTGGACATGGTGGGAGGCAGTTTGGCTTGCTCACTGCCTGCTTGAACCATCTTGGTGTTCGAAGGATCAACGGTGGTGACGCCGCCCCATATGTCTTCGCCGTCTTCATCCTTGGAGCGCACCGATACTACGTCACCGACCTTAAACCAAGCTACCCCTGAGGATGCCTTGCGTTTCCTGGAACCAGATTTGGAGAGAAGTTCGTCATTTGTGGGGTCTTCGCCAGTCTGAAAAATCGCCTTTCCCAACATTTCGTCAACAGAGATACCAACCAGGTCACCGCTCTTCACTACTCGCCGTTTCCGCTCAAAGAAGACTTTGAGGCCTGCAAACAAGCTAGGTTGAAGCAGTCTGTCGGTGGACAGTGGGGTCGAAATCTTCAGTAGCGTGACTTCTTTGGCGAATGGAGGCGCAAACGGAGAGTCTCGTGACCTCGAACCAGAAGACGACTTTGGGATTCCTGCAGTCGTCTTGCCCATCAGGGATGAAAGCCTCAGATGGGTCGGTCCGCCTAGGTTAGCAAGCAAGATTGGAGACAGGTACACCTGCGAGCTACTGGGGAGTGGCATTCCCAGAAAGCCCAAGGTAGGGTCCATTCCTTTTTGTAAGGGGTAGCGAGCGGTTTTCTTTGACATGCTTTCTGGAAGTCCATACACCTTTGCGGCTCTCCACTCCGCGTGATGCTCATCCTCGCCATGACCGAAGGAGGCCAACGTCCACTGCCCCAACCCGTGAGAAGAAGGCTCCTCAGAAGATTCCAGCTTGACCCAGTCTCCGGAGAAGCAGCCAATTTTGGCCAATGTGCTCGTGTCTACGAAAACGCGCGCTTCGTCATCATCTTCGCTGCTTGGCTTCGGATGCAACAGATCGTCGGGAATATGCTCCAAAAGCCCCTGAGCTTTGAATAACTTGCCTTTTGAACCGGCACCGCGAGCCGTGGTGGTTGTGAAAGTGGAGTAGATTGACCCAGGAGTCGCGGCACCATTTGTGTACGCGCCGAATGCTCGAGGAGTCGCTGAAGTAAACGCAGACATGGTACCTGAAGTCGTGGGAGGCAGCATTGGCGCACTGAGAGATATCATGTCTTCGGAATCATCCGAGAGATTGTCTTCCGTCCCAGACACCTCTGAGTCTAGAGTATCCGCGCTGGAATCCTGCTCACCTGGCGGTGAGATACCCTGTGAGGTGCTCTTCTCCTCTGCCGCCGAATAGAACGTGTCATTCGAAGTGTCTTCATCCTCCTCTGGAATTCCCTCAACTGTATGGGTGGACGCTGCTTGTACCGCCTTTGTAGGTTTGATGGCGGATTTCGAGTGGACGATAACAATTCGAGTGCTCGGCAGAAGTATGCCCTGGGCCACAGGCTCGCAAGCTGTGATCTTGGCCGGCGGAGGAGGTACATGGGTTATGGGGTGCGCGGGCAACGGCAGCGGGAGCAGGTCACCGGCATGGATGAGCTTTGGAGCTCTCAGGGCAGTACGGACAGCTTTCTTCCATCCGCGTTCCCGGGCTTTTGCGCTCTCTTCATCTGCAAGGTCCGACTGGCTCTTTTTCCGCATGACTGGTTTCCGGGGAATTTCCAGGTTCTTCGCGGTGACATGCCCGCCAAATCCGCCGCCAAACTTTGCCTGAACATCGTCTAGCTTTTTCAGTGCTTCGGTGTCCAGCTTCACATAGACAGTCTCAAGGCCCAAGGGGACAGCATCAAGTATCCGTATTTCTATGGGCGTATCCCTCTTGTGAGCAAGCTTGTTGGGCGATGTCGCTTGTAACGCACTGACGAAAGACTGTAACGCCAAGGAGGTGGATGCGAACTGCAACGACGAGTGTGGACGCTGCTTTGTGGATTCTGGGGGAGGCGGAGGGCGGACAGGGAGGATGGTCCACGGTACAGTGTGCGACGAGATTATGGAGGATGGCATCCACGGCGTGATGGCTACATAGAAGATGGGGCTTGAAGTGTCTGCTGTTCCCTTGTATGAGTGCGTGGATGCTTTATACAGCTACGAAAACATACCTGATGACTTGGGCTGGCCGGGGAAGAGGTCTGCAAAGAGGTCTTCGGACAGGATGCCCACATCATCCTTCATGCGCTCGTCCAAAAGCAGGTGGGCAGAAATAGCCGGGCGGTCTGATCTTCTCCTTCGCCTCCTCTTTCTGTGCCCGTTGTCTGCTCTTCTCGCCTCCATGTCGCGGTCGCTGAAGATGGTCCTGGGTATATGTTATAGACGTGTATACATTGTTGTACCGCTCCTGGGAGTGGATCGCGGAAGCTGTCGAGTCTTCAAGTATGCCGAGGTAAACAGGCCGCAGAGCAAGATGTGGAGAGAATGTGGGCGCAATGGGGTATAACACACAGAAACACGTCGGCCAAATACACTCCAAGGGACAACAAGCGATAGACGTGTAGTCTTGGAGTTGATAGATTTCGCGGGTGCTAGCACGGTAGACGCCTTCCGAGGCAAATGCGGAGAGCGGACGTGCAGCGGCCAACACCGAGGAATGTCACACGCCCCGAGTTTGGGAGTTGAAGTTCTGGAAGCGAATACGGCTTTGCTGATACCACCTGTACTTCTAGGTGGATGAGCTTTCAAGTATTCCCGTGATCTTTCGAAATTGCCAGCATGAGGACAAGCTCTCGAAGTAATCCCCAGGTGCAGATGGATGCAGGTGGGAGCCTCAGGCCGAAGCCTCAAGCCTCATTCTCACCAGCCACTTTGATATCTACGCCACAACACGTGCCGATCTGGCATGTGCAAGCAGCCCGATCTACGTCAGGTTGCGCACTCTAAAGTGTTACTCGCAGATGGGATGGCGGGAGACTGCACTGGCACACTCCCAAGACTGACCACGTCGCCGCGCTCAACAACAACCGCTTGTCGCTCTGAGAATCCCCGGAATACATCCAATTGCTTCCCACAGTTCCGTATGGCCCCAATACAGACGCTGTGAAGCAACATTCCTACAGATAATCTCTAGCTTCTACTCTGCGGACTAGGCGCATTCAACATTTTTCACCCTCATGATCCACAGTCTCGACACATTCCTCACCCACAGTCCTCTCGTCCTTCGGCGTCGCAATGCCTTCGAAAACGAAAATCGAGAAGGCCATTGCCAGCCAATTGACCGACAAATCGACCGACGAGATCGAGTTCGCCCAGCAGGCCGAGCGTCTTGCCGTGAAAACCGTGAAGCAAGAAGACGAGTCCACCGGCTCTACACAAGCAGTTCAGGCCAAGTTCATTACACCCCAAGACGCCATCGTCGAGACCGCGAATGGCGGACGTCTTCCAGCGGTTCCAATACAAGAGGCGAGGAAGCTCAATGATTTAAGAGACAAGTTGGAGGATAGGGATCCAGCAGAGACAAGTTGGAAGCCGATAGGGTCTCGCATACGAGAAGCAAAAGATGGAACTGTACATGGTATGCTGTCACCGGGATCTGCTCAAACTTCAGATAGGCCGGGCGCCGAATTACGGCATGCTGTTCCTCCTTCAAGAACGAACCCGCTATTTCCACCTCTTCCCTTATACGGCCCCCCGACATTCGCACGCAATTTGCAATGCCTCATCTTTCGAGTCTCTTCGGCTTTTCTGTCGTTCGCCTTTCTTATGACAATCGCCTTCATGGCGTTCATCAAGACTATACCCACCATAATGCATCACATTGGAGCGCGCATGAAATTTCAGGACCCACACGCAGATCGAGTGTTTTTTAAAGAAGAAAAACGCAGGGCTGCAGCGCGAGATAAGGCAGAGAAGGACTGGGAAAAGAGAAAGAGGGCACAGAAGAACTCAGGCTTCGACGAAGAAGAGCAAGCTTCGAGTCCACCTACCCCACATGTAGTCGAGTCTGAGGAGAAGTTTGTTCCAACCGCAGGCGGCAAGGACCCTCTGGTTTGCGACATTCGCTACTACGCCCACCGCGTCGGACTGGATGCGGAGCTGTTCTCTGTTCAGACGGAGGACAGCTTCGTAATAGATCTTTGGCATATCTACAACCCCTTGACCTACTCTCGCACTTCTTCGTCTCATCGCCAGGCGAATGGACCAACGGCTTTCGACCACGCCCATCTCTCTCCCGGATCTCAATCGCACTCTCAAAAGAAGAAATACCCAGTCTTGATGATCCACGGTCTTCTCCACTCGGCTGGCGCCTTCTGCTGCAACGAAGAAGACTCGTTTGCTTTCTACCTCGCTAAAGCTGGATACGATGTCTGGCTCGGCAACAACCGCTGCGGATTCGATCCTCGTCATGAGCTTCTCGGGTATAGCGATCCACGTATGTGGGCGTGGAACGTCCGCCAAATGGGTGTCATGGATCTGCCGGCTCTAGTATCTCGGGTTCTCTCCGAGACAGGGTTCCCAAAACTTGCTCTGGTTGCACATTCCCAGGGCACGACGCAGACGTTCGTAGCACTCGCAAAAGAGCAAAGACCAGATCTCGGCGAAAAGATCTCTGTGTTTTGCGCGCTAGCGCCGGCTGCGTATGCTGGCCCACTCATTGGCAAATTCTATTTTAAAGCCATGCGTTTGGTTTCTCCGTCAGTGTTTCGGTTTATCTTCGGGATTCACGCTTTCATCCCTTTCATGATGACCATGCACTCACTGCTTCCTGGCCCCTTCTACGGCAAAATGGGCTATCACGTCTTCCATTTCCTGTTCGACTGGAGTGACGCCAGGTGGGAGAAGCGGTTGAGAAACCGCATGTTCTTGTTCGCGCCTACGTACGTGAGCGCCGAGAGTATGAGATGGTGGCTAGGCAGGGAGTGCTTCGCGAGGCAGAAGTGTATTCTAGCTACGAAAGCTGAAGTTAGGCTGGAGGACGCCGAAGACGCCGAAGAAGATGAGACTAATGGCGAGGGGAAGGCCACCACGCCTGGGGACGGGGTTAGTTCCAAGCGAACCAGCAAGGCTTCCAAGGCTTCGAAACGCACCAGCAAAGCCTCGTCGGCCATGGTGGAAGAAGAAGATACCTGGCATGCCGAAGAAGACGACTGGGAGACGCGTGAAGAAGACAAGGAAAACGACGAATACTTTAACAAACACCACAGTCATCCGACCGAAGGCTCCGTCTCGCAAGAAAAACTCGCAGTAGAGGAAGCAGAGCGAAAGTACGGAGAAAGCGAGAAGAAACCAGAAGGCACCGAACAAGTCGGCACCTCCACCGCGACTCAAGCCCAAACCACCGTAGAAGGCAACGCAGACCCCTCCCCTTCCAAAGACTCCTCAGAAGACGACCGCGGCCGCTTCGCCTGGTACAACGCCTCGTGCCCACCCTTCGCGCTCTGGTGCGCCGGCTCCGACGACCTGGTCGACGGACGACGGCTCCTCCGCCGCTTCAACCGTGGTCGCGAACCGTATGTTGATATCGTGCATTCGAAGGTTATTCCGGAGTATGAGCATTTGGACGTTATTTGGGCGATGGATGCGATGGAGAAGGTGGGGAGGGAGGTTAAGGAGGTTATTTGGGCGACGGCTGGGGAGGAGGCGAGGGGGGTTTGTAGGGTGCCAGTGGGGTGTGAGAATGTGGGGCTTTGGAAGGGGAGGACGCGTGGGAGGTAATCGTGCGGGCGTGGTTGGGAGGAGTTCTGCATTGTGGTGGAGTTTTTGTGTGGATACCCGATAAACCCCTTTCTTGGTAGATGGAGGTGGATGATGACTTGGATAGATGAGATACACGAGATACACGGGACTTGATATTCAAAAGTAGACTTCGCGCTCATACATATGAGAGACTACTCTTTGCTGCTGGATTTTGCTACTACGCTTTTTTCAGAAGAGGATCTCCACTGGCAGCACGTGAACAATTTCCTCTTCGGGCAACCCTCCAACGGTTTTTCCTCCGGGCCCTTCTCCGTCCGCTCCAGTTCTCTGATCAACTCTGGGTTTCTTCCTTACAGCGAACCTCCCTTTTCGCAACCATTTGAAGTGTTACTAGTTGCAGACAATTTCCACCATCGGCACGCCGACTCCGAAAATCGGTGAGGTCTGCCACGCCGCGCCCCGCATCTCGTGATGCACGTTTCACGCCCCTCCAAAGTTCCGGCCAAGTCGCGCCAGGCCAGCACAGCGAACTCCTCTTGCTTCCCACGTCATGCCTTGGATGCAGCAGCTTGACTCGGCTCAGGTCCACAGGTCTTGATGAAGCTCATATAAAACCCACCAGACACACCATTTCGCTGCCGAGTAGCGGCTCTTCTGTCGTATATTAGTACGGTACGGCCACAAACGGCGACCTACGGTAACGGACCCTCGTCGATTTCTTGACTGCCCAGCTGCCCCACCATCACCGACCGACGACGTTGACGTCGATATATCGGCGTTTCGAAGCTCCCCCGCCAAACGCGAAGTCGACATTCGATGTCGATGTTATAACCGCGACCAACGACCGCGACCGCGACCGCGCCGACGTCTTGAGATCCTCCCTCTCCTTCCTACAATCCTCCTCTCGCCGTCCTCTCCTCTCCTCCTCCGCGTCCTCCGCTCACCTACCTCCCTCCACCTCCTCCTCCCTTCCTCAAAATGTCCCTCCACATCCCCCCACCCTCCCCCCTCCTACGCCTAACCCGTCCCCTCGCCTCAACCCTCGGCCTCAGCACCCTCCCCCACCACCTCCACGAAGCCCTCCTCAGCACCCTCCTCTACAGCAGCCTCTTCCTGCTCTCCCCCCGCCTCTCCACTTACCTCGCCCCGCGCACCTACCCCCGCCTAACACGCCCCCAACGCGTCAGCTGGGACACGCATGTCGTGAGCTTCGTGCAGAGCGTCGTGGTGTGTGGGATGGCGGTGTATACGATATGGGTGGATCCGACGAGGGAGGGGGGAGGTGGCGGGTGGAGGGGACGGCTTTGGGGGTATAGTGGGATGGCGGGGACGGTGCAGGGGATGGCGATGGGGTATTTTGTTTGGGATTGTGCTGTTAGTGCCATGTATATGGGGACGCTTGGGGGGAGTAGTTTGGTGCATGCGGTGGCTGCTTTGGTTGTTACTTTGATTGGGTTTGTGAGTCTACTTTTCGTGTCTACCATCTCACCGTATACTCTATTCGATTCCCGTCTTTCTACCAGTCCACTTTCTCTTCCTGTTCCAGGAAATAGCACAACCAGTCATTCCCTTCTGACTAGTCATTTCCATCTAACACAATCAATCACCAGCGCCCCTTCGCAAACTACTACGGCCTAAACTTCATCCTCTACGAGCTCTCAACCCCCTTCCTAAACATCCACTGGTTCCTCGACAAGCTCTCCCTCACCGGCTCCCGCGCGCAACTCTACAACGGCATCGCGCTCCTCGTCTCCTTCGGCGGCGCACGCCTTGTCTGGGGAACGTATCAATCGGCGCTCATATACCATGACGTGTGGATGGCGTGGGGCGCGCGGGGGACGCCGTTGGGGGAGGGGTGTGGGCGGTATTTGGATCCTGGGGTGGGGAAGGTGGTTGGGGAGGGGTTTGGGGTGCCCGTCGAGTGTCAGGAGTTGCCGGCCTGGTTGGCGGTGTTGTATCTTGGGAGTAATACTATTTTGAGCCTGTTGAATTTTTGGTGGTTTGGTAAGATGATTACGGCGGTTAGGAAGAGGTTTGTTAAGAAGGAGGGAAAGGGGGATGGGGAGAAGAAGGAGTGAATGGTTGATGAGGTATGACAGGAGAGGACGGTATGGAGATCGTTGAATGAAATTCTCAAGTTCGACAGCAAGATTACTTCACAAGGTTGGCTGATGAGTCTGTCTGACATGAAACTTTCGGAACATACAACAGACAGTTGACACACAGTCTTCGCAGTCCAATGGAAGTAGAACGGTCAGGCTTTCGGAAGCATGCAGCACCCCAGGCATCTATAATACGCACCTCTCGAACCAACCAAAAATCAGCTTCGGCTCCTATGCCCTGAGATGCCGAATGCAGTTGCACAATTCCCCCACCTCTGTGCTCGGGAGTCGTGCCGTCCGTCCTTGAGCTATACCAGATGCAAGGATGGGTTGAAGACGGTAGGGCGAGTTCAGGGTGCTAGAGTCAGTAAGGAGTTCTGCTACTTCTCACCGCCCGCATGCAGCCTGCCGCTACTGTCAGGTGAGGAAGACGAAGTGGACGAGGGAGGGAGTCGAGAATGCAATGTTTTGTCAGCTGTTACCTACCTTGTCTAGATGGAACGCTGACGGTGACGTTCTGGAAGGGAGTTTGAGGATGGATCTGCGCAGGGGCGGGCTTCTTGGGTGGACCTGGGGCGATGTAGAGGGTAGGTCGTTGTATGGAGCAGGAATGTCTTGTTCGTGCTGGTTTTATGCTGGGAAAGAGGGTGGTGTGGGAGAGAAGATGCAAAGAGAGACGGGATACTTGAGGACGGGCCGGAATTGATGCATTTAGAACTATACAAAGAGTCGGGTTGGGGAGTCTTCAGCAAAAGCCCAAAGGGTCGGACTTTGATGTACTTCTTTAGGTAAGGTACTAAATGAAATACATGGAAGTTCATTTCATGCATAGAGATTGGGGTAAGCCGAAGTTCAGCCGGATGCTGACATGGTGAGTGCATGACTCATCATGTGGAAGGCCCAAGGGGTGCTCGTTAGACCTCAGCTCGTGCTCCCAAGTATTAGGACAGCCTCTAGCTGAAAAGTTCAGCTAAATCATCGGCATGGCCGACTGAATTTCTGTCGGCTTCGGGGCACACCGAGTACAAAACCACAGACTCGGATTTGTTTGTTTGATTTTGGCGGTTGCAACACGAGCCCATCTGCCAATCCATCTACCAATCTGATAATCTGGTTGCTCGGCCACTGCCGTTGGGGAGCATCGCATCGCGGTACTGATCTCCACCCGCATGCCCCGTATCAGCTCAGGAACCGCCCGCCATCTCTCCTCCCAACCCCATCCTACAACACAACATCAACATCAACATCAACATCAACATCAACATCAACATCAACATCAACATCAACATCATCGGCGACAACATCCCATCCCATCCCATTCCCCTCTGTCTCTCCCATCGTCATCTTTCATAAGCAGCGTCCGAGGTCCATCCCTCCCAATTGAAAGGGCTTGGGTGTCGGTGGTACGAGAAGGGCCAACCGCATCGTCGCGAGTAATTCCAAATCATCCGTCTGTGCATCTGCCCAGCAGTGCTGCGGTCTGTCTCTGTCAGCAACCTGAACCTCTCTCCCATACTACTACACGTACGCGGGGACCACCTGTCAAATGGAATAAGCCGCAGAGGTGAGTCGAGTTGAATTGTTTTCTGCTATTTACGCTTCGTTTGTACGGCGCTGTCTTCTTGTACTGGTGGTCCAAGGTCGAACTGTCGTCGACTCGAGTTATTAGCCGCCGTTTTCTGTCACTCCTGTCATCTCCAGCTCCATCCGCCCTGTCCATCACAGTTTGGTTTGAAAGTCTTCCGCGCGCATGTTTTGCGCTGTTCGGCCAATTTCCAATACATGCTGTGGCCCTGCACGTCGGCCCGTTGTTTTGTATTTGAATTCTTCCCATGCTACACGCCTTATCGGGTCTAATCAACCTCCAGAGTCTAGCACACCACGCCACCGTACATACGTCCGCATGAGCTCCATGTGTGCCGAATAAGCCATGCAAGACGCTTCTGGGAATGAAGGTCATCAGGGCGACCTCGGTGACCCAAGGGAGAACGGGCACCGCGTCGGTGAGCTGCAAAATTTCCTCTTTTGCTGTACACGCCCTTTCGACGACACGAGAGCCACTACCCATCTCCTTCTCACAGCCCTCTCCACGGAATCCAGTCTATCCGAATCGCCATGTCATCGTCAAACTATAGCCATCGCTTGTCTGCTAGCCCAGGGCATGCGGCTGTAGCCGCTAGCTGCTCTACCTCTACATCCACTATGCATAACTCCCGTCTTGCCGCCAATCCACACATTGCTCCACAGAGTTCAGCTAGACGTTACAGCCTCGATTGTCTAAGCCTCCTTCTCATCTATGCCACTTCCACTCGACATTTGTATTTATTACCACCACGTCCTCTCCATTTCTCATTATCATCTGTTACTGCATCATGAGCAGCAATTCCGACCTCGACTCTCAAATTGAACAACTCCTGCTCTACGCGACCATGTCTGACGGTTGTTCAATAGGCAGCGCAGGGAGCGACACAAGTTCAAGAAGCCCATTGGACAGATTAGGCTTTGGCAAATTCCTATCCCCTGACAAGAAAACCACCCGAGGCATGTCGTCTGCTCCTTCGCTGTTGGATTAGCTAATCCCCAATGCAGATGGCCAGCCACCGAAAAGGAGAGGCCCCAAGCCAGATGCCAAACCTGCCCTCACCCGTCGGCAGGAGCTCAACCGGCAGGCTCAAAGGTATGTCGTGCTCCAGATGTCTAGCTGTGGTGCATGCCAACGTTGCAAAGGACCCACCGTGAACGGAAGGAAATGTACATCAAAGCCCTGGAACAAGAAGTCCTGCGTCTGAAAGAGACCTTTGCCACTACCGCACGAGAACGAGACGCCATTGCAGAGGAGAACCGCCGGTTGAAAGAACTGCTCGCCGCTCATGGCATTCACTACGACCTCTCGAGTCCTAGCATGATGAGGATGGGGGGTTCCTTCGCAGGAAGCACTTCAGGCGCCTCACAATACGATCCCAGCTCAGGCTCGACCGGCTACACATCTCCTCCCTCCGTCGGTGGGAGCAGTATGCCTCATCCCCTTCCCCATCTCGACGGCGACCCAAAACATGGCATACCACAAGCCACCCAACACTCGCAACTCGGGGACAACGGCCTCAACTACGACAACATCGGCATCGACTTCGTCCTAGCGTATGACAAATCACCCTACCTCTCACCACCACCCCAACTATAGCACACGTCCCCAAACCCCGCACCAACCCCTTTTGTGGCATCAACTTCTCCCCCGCCCACACTCGCCTCGCCTCGCCTCATCTCCCTTTTACTTCGCAACAAACATCTGACTTGTCCCCCTCTCTCTCCGCCTCCCCAGCCTCGAACGCCCCTGCATGGACCACATGCAATTCCTCATGATCCGCAGCGCAAACAGCGCCGACGACGACACCTCGGGCCAAGAAGTCAACGTGTCCGGCCACGCCATGATGGCGACCTGCCCCCCTCTCTCGCACGTCATCGCGCACCCCGATGAGAACTACCCGCACAAGATGCCTGATGTTGGGATGCCGGATCTGGTCAAGTTGTTGGATTTGAGTAGCAGGTTGCCGCTCGATGGCGAGATTACGCCTATTATGGCCTGGGCGGGGATAAGGAGTCATCCGAGGTTTGGCGGGTTGACGGAGGGGGAGATTGGGGTTGTGAAGAGGGATCTTTTGGCGAAGATTAGGTGTTATGGGTGAGTTTTTGTTTGTGCTACTTTTCCATCTCTCGTCTTGTTCTACTCGTTACTTGAACGGCTTCTTTCTCCTTACTTGAATAACTTGTTCCTTTTCCTTACTGAGCATCTCCACCACACCCTCTTTCCTTTTCTCTTTTTCAGGAAAAGCACACCTCGCTAACCAACTCTCGCGCATCCACAGCTTCGGCGCAGTCCTCGAGGAATTTGAAGTCCGCGATGCCATCAGCAGCGTTCTTGCCGCGAAAGATAACGGGCCGTCGATGGCGATGGCGACTGCGGGCGTTTATCCCACTATTGATACGAAGCTTGAGGGGTTGCGGGTTTAGGGTTTACGAGGGGAGGAGGGAGGGGAGGGTGGGGTAAAGAGTGGATAGATTGGAGGGGGAAGAGTGGGTAGAGTGGGTAGAGGAAAGAGTGGGCAGGGGAAAGAATGGGTAGACGGGGCAAGGGAAAGAGAAGTATCCGAAGCCGGAGGTGGAGGTTTGGGAGGGGTTAGGGGCCTGTTCTTATAGGATCGACTTGTGTCGATGATATGTATCTATTTCAGATACCGAGGCGATTTCGCACTTTCAGATTCTGAATATACGATCTCTTGGTCCGGTGGTTCGTCCTCTTTTTTTCCTTCCTTCATTCATTCCGTCGGACATGTTGGCTCGAAGGATCAGAGCCGGTTGGTGTGATGCTCACGTGACGAGACCTTGGGAGAATCTTAGTGACAAATCGAGACGCATGGGTTTGGATTTGAGGATTGTGCGAGGAGTGTTAGGACGTCTACGTCTATCTGCGCGCAGAAGGGACTCAGTCACTGAAGAGAGCAGCAGCGACGACGAGTTGGGGCGAGGGAAAAAGGAGGGAGAGAAGGGGGGGGAGGAGGGTTTCTAGTCGAAGCTTGTTGGAATTTGGAAAGCGTCTGTGGTCATTATCCAAATCCTATCCTATCCTACCTTACCACTCTACATATCCAACGACGGATACTGTATTAGAGAGTTCCATCTATTCAAAGTTTCTCTTTCCCCCTTTCTCTTCCCCCCTTCAACAAAAACGAAACGCGAAACCTCAAACCTGGCAGACCCAGATCTTACAATCCCTACCAGCAGCAAAAGAAAAACAAGAAAAACAAGAAGAAGAAGGCCCCCCCCCCCAACATCTAAAGACTCCCCTCACTCTCACTCCCCTTCTCCTTCCCCTCCATCAAGGGCGTCCCCTTAGCGCTAGTTCTCGAAAAATACCCATGGATCTCCTCACTCCACTCATCATCATCCTCCACAAACTCCGCCTTCTCATGCTCGGCCGCCTTTTTCGCCTGACTCCTCTCCCAATCCCCCCTCAACTCCTCGATCCGCTGCGCATAGTCGAGCTTGGCGTCATAATGCTTCCCAACCCCGCGCCAGCGCTCCCACACGCTGAGATGTTTCGGATGAATCGCGATACCGTGGTAATCCTGCTCGCGCCCCACGCGGATAAACGCCCAGCGGCGTTCTTGTTCTTTGAGATCCAGCCCCGTGGTGTCGGGCAGGAAGAGCCATGTTGCGACGGCGCCGGCGAGTCCGAACCATGTTACCACCAGGAACTTTGTTTGGTTGTCGATGTAGTTGTATAGGACGGCGGCGACCAGTGCGCCGAGTTTCCCCGCGGCGGCGGAGAAGCCGTGGGCGGTTGCGCGGACCGGGGTGGGGAAGACCTCTGCGGCGGCGATGAAGGTGACAGAATTGGGGCCGAATTGGTTGAAGAAGGACGAGAGGAAGTACATTGTCTGAAACTCGTGGATGTGTTCTGCAGACGTGTAGTACTCGTAGTGGAAGGTTGGGATGACGAAGAAGATAAAGTCCATCATGAAGCCGATGATCATCATCCACTTGCGGCCGTAGAGCTTGTTGTCGATGAGGAAGGAGGCGAGGTAGTAGCCGCAGAGCGAGACGCCGATGTTGATCAGGTTGTAGTACCAGCCCGTCATGACGTTTTTGCTGTTGCCCGTGATGACTTTGATGAACTCGCCTTGGAAGAGCTTGTTGCCGTAGAAGAAGACGTCGTTGCAGAACCACGAGACCGAGGTGGCGATGAGGCGCGGGCCGAAGTAGGTGAAGGTCATCTTGAGCGACTGCGTGTCGTAGCCCGTGACGTTTTGTTTCTTCTTGGAGATGGCGAGTTGCTTGGACGCAGACTTCATGTAAAAGGTACGATAGAAGACGAGGCCGAGCGTGCCGATGGCCGGGATGAAGAAGGAGACGCGGTAGGTCCATTGCGTGTCCTTGGTGTTGTAAGGGGGTTCGGTGTGGCCGCCGGTGGTGATGACGAGGAGGATGATGAGGATGATCTGGTTGGCGAATTGGCCCCAGCCCTGCATTAAGAAGGCGCTGGTGACTTTGCGGCCACGGTGGAGACGGTCCTCCTTGGTGGAGACCTTGCCGGATCCAGTTGCGTTTTCCATACCAGAGGTGGCTGCGTGTGTTAGCTGAGGGATCAGAAGAATGGAGGATCTAATGATTTACTCACCAGTCATGGGGTACTCTCCACCAACACCGACACTGTAGAAGAAGAGAGACCAAGCGTAGCAGATAACCCAGCCGTTCTGGGTAACACCCCAGGAGGCCGTAAGCATGAGCAGACCGATGAACATGATCATGGCATCTTGGATAAGACCCCAGCGACGACCGAGCCAGTCACCGAGGATACCGACGAGGATTTGACCGACAATGATACCCATGATTTCGAGGTAGTCGACGGCTCTGTGGGTTGTCAGGTGACCGTCATGAAGATGATCATTTTGGAACTACTTACTGGGTCCAGGTTTCATTGCAGATTTCGAAAGTACTCCAGCAGCTGGGGAACGCAGACTGGAAAAGAGGACGCACATTACCAATGGAGAAGAGGACGTATCTGAAAGATCAGGTCAGCTGATTTCCAATCACGGGAAACTTGAAATACCCACCCTTCAAGACCAAGACCAGCACCGGGAAGAACCATATTCATAAAGTAAGCAGTAAAAGGCCACCACGGCTTCTTCTTGGTGTTTGCCCAAATCTGCTTGACCTCCTTCTTGGCCTCGGCGTTGTTGACCTTGTTGACAAAGCCGATGCGCTTCATGATGGGCAGGTCGGCCCAGTAGGTGCCATTCTCGTCGTAGCTGTCGTCGGGCAGGAGAATGTACTTGAAGACGTCGGCCTCGTTGGCGCCCATGTTGCCAATGGCGTCTTTGGTCGCCGTGTGCTCGCCCGTCATGTTGGGACCATGAGGCGGCGCTGCAAAAGAGAACGCAAGTTAGATGATTCTGTCTGTTTGAAACAAATATATGTTTGGTGAGATTATGGTGGTTTGCGTACCTGGACCGTAGTCGCGAAGAGAAGAGTCGCCCTCCATAGCTAACTAAGTAGCCGTTGAAACGTTCACACAAGTCGTTTTTTTCGAGCCACCTAACCAAAATGTGCTCCGTCGACTTCCGCGAGGAGTTCGTATGGTCGACGTGGGTGCGATGGCCAAGCTTTACGAAGAGTAAGACTTGGGGCAGTCAAGCTTCGAGAGGTGGTTGCTCGGCCTCTTAAGCTCTTTGAAAATGTCTGGGCCGACGAAATAATGGCCGTTCAAGGCGTTTTGCTAGGCGCAGGTCAAGAGGACATGCAACAACGGGCAGATTTGGGGCAGGGCGGAGCCCACGTTCAGAGGAAGCAGGCTGTGAGTGGCCGTCTTATAGGTAAAGTTCGGAGGACGGTTAGGAAACGGATTTATTTCTTTTTTTTTCAAGTTTCCTTAGTAAATCAGAGTGGAGGACAGCGGACAGGACGGGACAGGTAGAAGGGGGAGATCAGCCACGAGTCGCCGAAGGAATGGATTCCGTGCCGCAGGTCGCAACGTGCAAGAGATGCTTGGATGTGCAGAACCGCAGAAAAGAAGAGGGTCGAGCGGTGCTGACGACGTCACACTAGGACGCGGATATAAAACCAATGGCGACGCTGAGCGGCGAGCCCGACAGACGAGAGGGCTGAAAGCAGATGCAGGTTGGGGACGCCACAGACGATGGGGGGTGGAATCGAGGGTCCGATAGTGTCAGAGACTCAGAGTAGGCAGACTACTGGCAGAGCCTTGAGGAAGGGCCGGGAGGGGAGGGTCAGGCCTGATATCAGGATGAAGATACAACTTCAGCTGCTGGGGGAGTGGGGGACTGGCTGCGGTTGGTATTAATATGACTTTCCAATGTACTGTAGCTGGCCGCAGCCGATCTCCCATGACAGGTTGGCCACAGTAGTGGTCGTCCATCTCTCCAATACCTAGCCATCTGAATGAGTGGGGAAAGTGGTGCAACGGCCACCGGCGAATTATCAAAAATCTTGGGAGCTGGTCCACGCTTCCGCCAAACAATGCTGGCCATGTTTCAATCCTTTTCTATCCCACGCGACAGCGGAGATGCCATTCTGCTCACTGCCTGTCCGATTCTGAATTAATTCGTTAGGTAGAAGAGGTAGCTGAGGCGAACGCCGCGCCGCAATACCTTCCCCGATGTTACATGCCCAGCGCGGAGGCCAGAGAAAATTACATGGGCCGACGACGTACCTACGTAGCAAACAAGTGAGCAAATCGCACAATTACCTACGAGGCGGCGCGAAGCTTTGCACCCACAAAGCTTTGGAAGCTTGTGCATAGCCAGGGTATCCCGAACGAGCCGGACGAGGTTGAATTCGCAGGACAAGATGGACATGAAGTCGACTGCCACGGAGCCATGAGGTCCAATCAACGCCCCACGTGCCCAAGCCTTTTAGATGGTTTCCGCGTCTCGGCTCCGTAACGAAAAAAGAAGTTCCGCGAATGCAGGCTGGAGGAGCGCCGTAGTCCGAATTGCGCCTAGAAAGATTGACTTTCGGGGCCAAGACGGCCACTCTGAGGCCCTTTTTCAGGTATAGTATACGTGTGGTCATGCAGAGAAGAGGTTGCAAGAGGTTGCATCAAACCCTCGTAGTGGCAAGGGAGCTGCAGCTTCTCAACCTCATCCCAACTTCGACCACGTCCATTTCCAATCCTCCAGAACGACTCCCAGCAGCCGCGTACCCGGCGCCGATTCGCATGGATGCCATCCGACGCACCATCAGAAATGCAGTCCGCCGCAGCAATATTCCGCCTCACCAGCGGACTTGGATCCGAGTGCCGACGTGGGGTTTCAAGTAGACGGGGGGACGGGACGGTCCTTTGCGCTATGCAGAAGATTTTTTGAAGATATTTTTTCAACACTAGATTTTGTCACGTTTATGTAAAAGAAGAATGCCCGAGTCCGCGACTGCTAACAGGGTCCGCAGAACCGCAGCAGAAGTGGTGAAGTGATATTTTTCAAGTACCGTCAGGGGCAGTTCCCATCGCCCTGCGCAGCCGGTTTGCATGATCCTCTCGGAGATGCAGCGTTTACGCTTTGTTGACAGCTTTATCTTCTATTTTCTATTCCCACAGTCCCACTCATGGCAATTCCATCATGCCTTCAGCACCACCTTGTCAAGATTTTTCTGACGACGTCAGATCTAGGTATGGTACAATGACACAGTACAGCGACACCCACGGATGGCACAACTCCAAAATCCTTCCTTATCCCTACCTTTCCATATTCTCACGAGAGACGGATGGAACATTCTTCAGACATTCGAAGCCGTCTCGCCGTCAAGCGGCAGATCACCACAAGCTACTGCCATCCCGTTGAACGACCACCGACTCCCGAGTAGTTCCCGTAGTCAAAAACGGCCGACGGAACCATGCACATCACCCGAGCACTCGGCTGATGGAACTGATATTCCTCTCGTCTCGAGGACCTGCCCGATGCGCAAACTGGCAGACGATCGCAGATCCGTCTCTCCTTCTCCCCATCCCAGGTGGATAGACTCAACTACTCAAGACAGCACCAGCGAGATCTGACAATTCTCCAACACGTCAGTCCAATCGACATGCGTGCGGGATGCCTTCCGTGCCTTCCACACCTTCGTCGCAGCATCGGCCGCTCGATCGAACGCGCGAATCCCACTCTGAGTCCCGCTCGTTCGCAGCCAAGTTACGGCTTCGTCAAACGTAGTCTCGTCCAGAGCCTCGCATGCTGCGATGAAGCCTGGCCACATGATGCCGGCGCTGTTGACGCTGTGTTTCTCCTTCTCGTACTCGGCGGCTTCCAGGTGTTCCAGGACTTGCTTGACTAGATGCTGGACCATGACTGGATTCACGTCGCGGACCAGACGGTAGAAGTAGATCATGAGAGCGGCGTGGAGAGCGCCTGCCGAGTGCTCCATGATGGACTTGTTAGCCTGAACTTCCGCTTCCGTGGCACACGTGAGCGTGCTGCTCGAGCCCATCGCTTTTATGCATTCCGGAAGCGTCCAGTTGCAGAGGAGGTCTTCAACCCCTTTACATCGCTGTTCGAAATCGCCTGCGTTCGTCGCCCCGCCACGCGACAACTCCCTCTTGATGTTCTTTTCTCGGGAGAGGTACACCGCGTGCGACATGAGGACAACCAGGCTCTCGGGCACCCCGTAGATTTGGCTGAACAGCGACCAGCCGTTGGCATCTGGACCTTCGATCAAAGAGTCCATGGCAAAAGGATCTAGTGCCTTGTCAGGAGCGTCGCCAGCGTTGTGCAAAACGAGCGAGGGGAATCGCGTCGGTTTCTGCTGGGCGACCAAAGCAGTCAAATCCCGCTCTTCACGCGATGTGTAGGTGAAGCTACTCTCCTCGATGACGCGCAGGAAAAGGAATTGCGTGTGCAGTAACCGGACCTTCCTAGACTTGTTGGTCTTTTGAATTCCCCGTAAGGTGATGAGACGCTCCGCATCCAACAGATATAAGCGAGCGTCCGCTAGCTTTCCGTTTGTCACCTACTTTCATTAGTCCTGGCCAGCTGTTCTGAGAAGAAGACTTACTGCCACAGTCACCATCGTCAGCATCGCCATGGCAAGATCTTTATACTTGGCCTTCTTCGGCCCAACAAGCTCTTCACGCAAACTCCACTGCAACTCCCTTCTCGCCTTGGTGTTGTACGACTCCCCCACCGACCACCAATACCCCTGCTCCTGCTCGTTCCCCGACGTCCTATCCAGATGAAAAGCACTGACAGAAAGAAGAGAGTAAAGCAACGACAACCTCGCATGACCGGCCGACTTCCACAGCACATATTCACTCAGAGTAGTCAAAGCGCTGGGTAAGTGCAACACCTTCCAAAACGACTTTTGATTCCGCAAAGGAGACAACACGTCCAAAAAGTCCCTGCAGTGATCCAGAAGCAGTTTCGCGTCTGCGGGAATGGCGTGGTTGTCGAAGTCGTCGGGGCGAGGCATAGACCATAAGCCGATGGACATGTCGAAGCTGGTCGTGTCTGGGAATTCGGCTTCTTCTCCAAAGGCTCCGACGTCTACGCAGGAGAAGTCGGGCACGTTGTCGAGGTCGAATACGTTTCCAAGCAGATCCAGGTTTTCGGCGCCGACCAAGGCGTCAAAGTCATCTGGGAGAGCTCCTCCATCGAAATTTAGGGCATCGCTGAGGAAGCTGTGGTCGTGGTCTTCCATCGGCGAGAGTTCCAATACAGGCTCGATGGTTGAGCCATCTTCCAGACTCGCTTCGGTTGCTGATGACGGAGATGGCGTGGCCATGTAAAAGACGGTAAGGGGACCGAGTCCCGCAGCCTTATTCGTGCTCTCGCATTGTTCTTCGAGGGTGACGAAGGTGCGGGTTAGTTTGGAGAGAGGGACGCTGCGAGCGATTGAGCTGGACATGGCTTGTCTCTCTGCGTCTATGGGTGTTTGGGTCAATTGGGGCGATCTAGAGTACACGCAAAGCAGTGGCAGACAGTGATAATAAAAGATCAACTTCATACCAGAATACAACGTCCTCCGACTCCCCGTCTGCTTCCCCTCCTCCTCCCCCTCCCTCTTTTTCACCCCATCCTCCCCTGACCCATCCTCCTCCTCAAACCAATCGCCACCACCCCCGACCACCAACGGCCGCGTAAAAGTGATCAACGCCCCATATCCCTCACATTCAAGCCGTAGTCGCCGACAAGAGTGACAGCACGGTTTCTGCAGGTCGCATTTTACGCGGCGACGGCGGCAGGTGCGGCAGCCTGTGAATGTTCTTTGGCGTTTTTGGATTTTGCTCGTCGGTGCTGCTGGCGCTGTTGTTGCGGGTGCTGGTGTTGCTGGTGTTCTTGCTGGTGCTGGTGTTGCCATAGAATGAAAAGGGTGGGTTTGGGGGAAGGAAGGAGGGAGGTTGGCGATGAGGGGAGGCGATAAGGGAAGCTTATCGCGATTCGCGGAGGGGAGGATTGCCGTTTTTGAAAGACGTTGGAGAAGCTGGGGTAGTCGGTCCGATGGGGGTTAGGCAGTTAATTGCCGACGACGTCAAGGTTGATTGAGGAAGGATGAGGTGGTGGAGATATCGTTATCCTTTCACGCGGTTTTTTCTTATCGAATACGTACGCCCTACTGTATGCTGCGGTCTGCGGGAAGACATCGCGAGAGAGGTGGGAGTGCGGCCTGGGCTTGCCCTGCGTTGGACGTCCCGAAGAGGCAAAGAAGTGAGTGAAGATGCAGGGTCCTGACATGCTCAACTCTGGGTAGATATACATACCTCCATACTCGACTTGCAATTCCAACAGCACTTGACCACAGAATACCTCCAAGGTAAACAAACCCAATCTACCATCCACCATGATCTCCAAAGCCGAAGCAAAGAAAAGAGTCCTCTTTGTCGGCGGCGGCGGCGTAGGAAGCATCGGCGCGCTGAACCTTGAGTTGGGCGGACTGGCGGAGGTCACGTTGGCGCTCAGGTCGAATTATAAGACTGTGGTTGAGAAGGGGTATGACATTACTTCTTGCGATCATGGGAGGGTTGAGGGGTGGAGGCCTACGCATGGTGAGTTCAATTTATACTACGTCTATACGGAATACATGGCTCTCTGCCTATGCAACATCAACACCAACACCCAATCCTTCACTCCGATCGAAAAATCTCAAAACACAAGAAACAGAACAAACAGAACCCAAAACCCAAACACACGCCAGAAACTAACCCCCCAAAGTCCTCGACCACATCCCCAACATCCTCTCCGAATCCCTCCCCCCCTACGACTACATCGTCCTCGCCACCAAAAACATCCCCGACATCCCCCCCACCCTCTCTTCCCTCCTCTTCCCGGCAGTAACACCCTCCCACACCGCCATAGTCCTAATCCAAAACGGCCTCAACATCGAAAAGCCGCTCTTGGAGGCCTTCCCCACCAATTGCGTATTATCAGGCATCTCCTTCATCGGCGCGCACGAGACTCGTCACGGCGTGATTGAGCAAGCGGACGTTGACCGTCTCTCCATCGGCGCGTTTCGGAACCCTAACCTCATACGCGAAGATGAGGAGGCGGTTGCGAGGGAGTTTGTCAGGATTTATGGGGCGGGGGGGAAGACGGATTGTGTTTATGAAGCTGATGTTCCGTACCAGCGCTGGCGAAAGTTGATTTACAACACTTGTCTCAACTCCATCTGCGCCATTACAGGAATGGACACCGGACGCATCCAACTGCAACCCCGCCTCCTCACCACCATAGTCCGCCCCGCAATGGAAGAAGTGCGTCTCGCCGCCTTAAGCTGCGGTATCGCCCTCCCCCTCGACATCGCCGACACCATGATCGCCGCGGACGCGATAGACATGTACGGCGCGCCGAGCATGCTTGTGGATATCCAAAAGGGGAATTTCATCGAGGTGGAGAATTTGCTGGGGGAGCCGCTTAGGGAGGGACGGGCGAGGGGGGTGGAGATGGGGACGGTCGGGTGGCTTTATGAGGTTTGTGGGGCGTTGCAGTGGAGGGAGAGGGATAGGCGAGGGATGGTTGAGAGGCCGGAGAGGAGGGAGTATGCTAGTGTGGGGAGGTAGGGGGGAGGTGATGGACTTAGTTGGCTTGGGACATGGAAAGGGGGGTTTGAGTAGGAATGATGGGGTGGGTGTTTGGCGTATATACGTACCTGCTTACCGACCTTAAAAGGAATAGATAGGAATCAAAGTAGTATGCTATCCTCCAACTCCAAAATAGTTCTCTCATCTTCTTAGATTCTCTAATTCCCTCAAAACCTACGTGTGTCCAAAACTATCCCTAGCGTTGGATATCGAACCTACGCACCATTTCCAGCATCCAACCCCATACCCCAAAACCCGGGTCTCACACTTTGCCCATTTTTCGAACAGAAGAGTTGCGATCACAAATGCAAACGTTGAGATCACACATGTCTCTTGTAATCCAAGCCCCATTTATCTGGCAGCTTGGACGTCTGTAAAAGGACGTGTCGTCGACATCTGATCTCGAATCTCAACGGTGGAACACAGAAGACATGAGTCGAAAGCGTATAATTAATTAAGTGAGAAGGCTGGCCTGGGATGATGTGACTCAGGTGAGGTGAGCTTAAGAAATTAGGAACTTAGACTCGAGAGAGAGGACTGAAATTACAAAGTTGAAGTCAAGTCAAGTCAAGTGAGATAAGGTAGAGTGCGGCTGGCAGCTAGTACCAACTCCACGTTGCGACCTTGAATTAGATTCGATTGAAGACAGATTACGTACCGACGGCGCGTATATTTATATTTAATGTAGGCTTTGTAGGATTGCGAAAATAGGGGCTCGTGTGAATACGTCGGTATTTGGGGGTTGAGAAAGATTACTTCTGTCTACTCGGTCGGGTTCTGTGCTCTCATTGGATGCCATGCTAAATGCTTCATAACCTCATTCCATCCCATATAAAATCCTCCTCTCACCCCTACACTCACCCGTCGACCCCTTTCTCACACCCTCTCCCTCTTCTACTCCTCAAGCTCCTCAGGAATAGTCTCCCTCTCCCCCTCCTCATCCTCCTCAAACGTATTCTGCGGGACCTGATACAGCCTCAACACCGCCTTATTCGGATCCTTGACCAGCACAAACTTGCCCTCGGGCATCTTGAGACACATGTCGCAGATGGTGCGGACGATGCCCCAGCCGTTGGCCAGGTTGAGGTTCATCTGGTTGGCGAACTCGTGCGGTTTGTAGCTCAGCACGCCGACGATGACGTGGTCGTTGTTGCTGCGGGCGTTGGTGCGGGAGACGAAGCTTTGTGGAGGGTTAGTGGCCTACACGGGAAAACTGGGAAACGGAGATTTGAAAGTTTAAAGACTCACCCAAGCTTCATCATGTCGGCGTTGGCCAGGATACTCTGCGTAGTCCACCTCGCCAATTTGCAGCTGTTGTTCTTCATCTCCGTCGCAACGACGGCACCACGTGACGTCGCGAGCTTGCTCCGCCAGTCCAGCGCGTTTCCGCTGCCTTGGGCCTTGTTGTCGAATTCGTTGAGAGCCTTGATGACGAGGAATTGGTCTTCGCCGCTGACGTTGTTCTTCGCAACGGCATCTAGTTCCGTCCGGACGACTAAATGTAGAGGCTCCTCGTCGCGCTCGAGGGACAGGTCGAATCTTCGGTACTTGTATGCCTTTGACGCTGCGGGATCGGTCTCCACTTTCGGGTCGTAGAAGGGGTGTTCCTTGGGCATTTCCAGCTTGCCGGACTTTGACTCCACGACGACCTGGACGGGGAAGATATTGTTGATGTGGGTGGCCTCGAGCATAAGCGCGCTCGGGCTGTTCATCGAATCTTTGTGGCCTTCAGATAGTTCGAGGGGAGCATCCGCGGCGTTCTCGTTCACTGTGACCATATCCAGGCTTGAGCCTTCCCGCTTGTCGATGAAGACCTTGCTTCCTTGACGAGTAATGACCAAGTCCCAGGAGTACACGGAGCGTGTGGCGCACATCAGCATTGAGAGAATGTTGTCCGTAGCGAAAATAGTAGCCTCGTCCTTGTCTGCCAACTCTTGTATAACGGGATCGCTGGATGTGGTGACATTGTATGCCGCGCGCTCGAGAACCTGCAGCTTCCGCTCGTACGTCTTTGCGCCGGGCTGCTTGTCGTAGGTTCGGTCGTAGTAGTGAAGGAAACCGTAGCTGTCAATGTCTTCGGCTTCACCAGGCTCCAGACTCAGTCTCATCAGGCGAACAAAGTCGAGTTCTTCCAGCAGAGTCCAGTCCGGCTTGACGTTGACGGAAGCATCTCGGTTCCGCTGGTTCTTGTCATCCCTCCAGCCACGACGACCACCACTGCGGCCACCACGCCCGCGATCGTTGTATCCACCCTGACCACCCCTGCCGCCGACCCTTTGGAAAGTACCCCGACCACCTCGTTGATTGGGACCTCCGCGCGCACCACGTCCTCGTCCGAAGACTGTTCCACCACCGCGACCGAACCCGCGAGATCGAGTCGAAACTTGTGTGCGGTCGACGACGGAAAACGATGACTCTTCCTCGGCGGCGGCGATTGCGAAGGGGTTGCTCTGCTGGTTGGAACCGTAGGTCTGTTGATCTGCGGATGGTGAGTTTCTGTCTCAGAAGAGAAGCTGAAAGTTATCCGTACCTCTGTAGTTTCGGTTGCCGTACTGCTGGCGACCTCCCCGATCGCGGTCCTTGCCATCGGTCCAGTCTGCCATGCGACCGAGTTTATCGCCCTTCGAGTACGGCGCATAGGGAACGCCGTTCAGGGTGGTCTCTTTCGAGGTAGTTGGGCCCCAGCCATCGCTGACGGGGAGAGAGGCGACGAGGTCCAGAAGAGAAACGGGCGCCATGTTGTGGTGATATTCGTGGCGGGGTGAGTAGTGTTGATGGCGGGATGATATTCATGTGGGAGAAGAAATCTTGGCTGTGAGCACGGACCACTCGAACACGTGCAGACGCGATTGCTGTCCACATCGGTCACGGGTCAACGCGCTCTCGGGTCTTTCCTTCATCACCACTTCATCTCATTGCAATCTGCGCTTGCTCTAGGTACTTTCGATTCCGGTTTGGCTCTATTTCTATTTCACATACATTCTTTCTATCTCCAAGGCGTCCTCTCTCAATCTGGCACCATAATACTAATATTGCCATCTCTTTGCCCTCAGCATGTCTCGCATCTCTGAAATTGAATTAGGGAAACACAGACACTTTCTTCAACGGCATGGAACTCCTGGTCCATATCTCAGCAAGGACGTCACGCAAAAACGATGATCAATACAAAGCGTTTGCAGCAGCCTACCACGACTTTGAACCATCCAATACCACTCATGTCTTGGAAAGCGACGAGCAACAGCAGCATGGTCCCAAGAAGTGCCAGAATGGAGGAGTCCATCCAGAAAACGATTCCAAGATTCATCCTTCTGGAAATCATTTTCATGGACCAAACGAACAGGACGAGCGTCTAGTCGACGACCTAAACCCATCAGACTTCTCAACAGTCGTTCTCACGGAGCGTCCCAATGGAGAAGAGCCAGTTGTTTTCCGCACTCCCATGCACCTTTTGGAAGAGATGCAGACGAGTTGGAAGAAGCGACAGCGCTCTCCACCAGCATCGTCGGGAAGGCCTTTGAAAAAACATCATGGCACCGATATCAGACAGGAGATGTTCTTGGATGACACACAGCAAGCTGCTGCTGCGCTGGAAAGCCAGCTATGGGGGTCCTTCGAGTCTGAGAATTTGGATGGTCTGGAGCAGGGGACGCGCCAACCAGGATTACAGTCGACTCCTGAAGCCCGAATCGTTCGACCGTCAACCCCTCACTCTCCTCATCGTCCGCTTGCCTCCAATGAAGCAGCCATGAAGATCCCGTCCACACCCATACGTAGTGCGATGGATGACTCCAACAACTCTCTCCTTCCAAGAAGCTACGGGCTTCTTGAATCAGATCCTCCTGAATCCCAAGCCAGAAGTCATCTCGACGATGAGCACGTTGAAGTGAGGGATTGGGCGGATACGAGTCATCTTCAAACTCCGAGCAGGGACAGAGAAGTCATTCAAGCAACGCCGCTGCCGTCGTCACCCAAAACATACTGGTCCAGCTTCAGGTCCATCGAGCAAACGCCGTTTCGACCGTCAACCGAAGCAGGCCCATCCAGCATCAAGCCCGTTGAGCAAACACGCCGGGCTGTCGTGCAAGAGACTTCACCTCGTATTCAAGAAAGCCCAGTTGCCCACTCAGACATCAGACATGAGACTTCATCCGATGTCTCCGCCGGATCTTCCCCTGACGTACGAGACCTTTCACACCTGCCACGTTTTACCGAGGCTCCTCCTCCCAAAACGAGCACCGCCCGCATCTCAGTGATGCCTTCGAGGGTAACACCTTCGCTCGCCAAAATCGCAGTCAGTCTGGACCAAGACAAGAGATTTCAACCTGTTTCCACTACTCGAGAACTTGGACCTGACGACTACGGCTATTGGAAAGTACAGACACAAAGCTGGGATATGGACATCCAGAGCAGCTTTTGGCAAGAACTCGCCAAGACAATCGAGTCTGGCATCTGTGGTTGGGCTATCATTGCGCGAAGAGATGGGAAAGGCCTTGCTCACCCGAAATCGAAGGGTAGTGAGAAAATTTTCCAGGGTCTTGGAACGGTCATTCTGCGTTGCTGCGGAGAAATCGCAAAGCACATGTATTATCTGATGTACTCGCTGAGTAATGGCCGTATCAGGTATGTCGGCGCTCAGTGGTTTGACACTGATGGAGAGCTCGTGGTACAGATGCCGTCTAGCAGGAGATCCTCGTAACAATGCTAGATCGACATTCCAAACCAGTTCAACGAACTCTATGTCTCTTTTCTCATGGTCTTTCGGTACTTTCGCTTCTCTGCATCTCCCCTTGGGACGACATGGATTCCCCGATCACGTGTGAACCAAAGGCCACTGCTGAGTCATGATCCGCTCCCCAGCACACTTGCATTAGTCTCTTATCACCCCGACCCAAGATGAGGAGTTATCGCGATAGTATGCCCAATCGAGTACGAACATCCAGCGGCAATTGACGGCTTAAGGTTCTTATCCAGGAAGCTCGAGGTAGGTCTCAGGAAGTAACACCGATATAGCGGGTGCCGCTTCAATAGGAATTGAATCGTGGTGATATAATTAATGCTCCAGTGCGAATCTCCATCGTTCATCCATCAATAAGTATACCGCTCTGTATTCATGGAGCATCGAAGCTTTCAGTTCCTCTGTTTCATTGCAATTGATCAACTTTTCCTATCACAATGCCTCACGCAAACGAAGTTCCAGAGCTGCAGCGAATCGACTTCAACGATACAAGAGCTATCATCGAAGCCATCAAAAAGGATGGAGGCGTGATTGCAGAGAACTATACCTCTCTGGAGGACTTGGAGAAGGTCAACAATGACACGAGACCATATCTGGATGCCGATCGCCCTTGGAAGGTATGTCAGCGAATGACTTTTCGAAACTCCTTGACGAGATTTTTGATCTGATATCCAAACTAGGGTCTTCTGTTCCCCCCAGAGACGCGTCGCTGCTCAAAATTAGTCGGACGAAGCGAAACTGCACGAGAGAAATGGATGGTCGATCAACGACTGACCAACGTCTTGAACTACTTCCTCTGCAAGGTAAATAACCCAGCTCCCCTTCCACCACAACCCCCTTGCCTTTCAACAAGAGCGCATCAAATACTGACATCTAATCCACCAGACAACCAAGAACTGGTACAGCCAGAAACAATTCACATACACCACCTACCCGGTCCTCTCCATCTCCATCACCATGGACGTCCGCGCCGGGGCCAAGGGACAGCGTCTCCACCGCGACGACAAGAATTACCACACCGACCACAAAGACCAGACCGCCACGGGCTACCAGCGGGAATCGGATGTGGAGATGGCGGTGCTGGTGCCTGGCTGTGAGACCACTGTCGAGAACGGCGCTACACTGGTAAGTAGATTCCTTCCTCCTCTGTCCCCCATCTCCTTTCCACAAAAGAACGCCCGAGCATACTAACTGACGTTTCTTCCGCGCAAAGGTCATCCCCGGCTCCCACCTCTGGAACGACACCCGAACCCCCCAATACACCGAAACAACCCACGCAACCATGCTCCCCGGCTCCGCCCTCATATTCCTCGGCTCCCTCTACCACGCCGGCGGCACAAACAGCACCAACCTCCCCTCCTCCACCTCCCCCCCGCAAAACCGCCCCATGCACGGCCTATTCTTCAACCGCGGCACCGTCCGCACAGAAGAAAACCAATACATAGCCTACCCCCCCTCGGTCATAAACACCTGGTCGCGCGACGCGAAGATTCGCGCGGGGTTTAATTGCAGTAATCCGAATGTGGGCATGGTGGAGTTTATGACGCCGATGGATTATTTGGAGGGGAGAGATATTGATAAAGATTTTGAGAGTTGGGATCTTGATGCTGCGGATGCGCAGTTGAGGGAGACGATGGTGTATGATTTTTAGGTTCATGATGTTTAGGGGGGGAGGGGGGGAGGGGGTGAGAGAGAGGTATAGGACTAGTAAGTACAAGCCTAGGGACAGGAGAATTGCAAACTTGGGATAAATTTTTTTTTGTACCTGTTTTTCTATGGAGGTGTATGTAACCTACTGCATAAAGACACGAACGAGCCTCTTACTTCTTCCCAATGCGCTGCTTGTTGAAAAATCGGACCCTGGGTAGTAGCCTTCTGGAACCGACCTGCCAGTGGGAAACTTGGCAGGCCTTCTCCCATCGTGTATCCCGGTTTTGATCTTGGATATCAGGAACTTTCAAACTGATTATACTGGAGCTTCGTTCAATTGCAGTGGCATTAAGAGTACAGATGGACTCGGAGCTACAAGTAGTCAGCCACCCTGACTCGTCTCCACTTCCACTTCCACGCTCTCCCGCCCCTATTCAAATCCCACATCAAAACTCTCCCCGGGCGAAAGGAGCTTCGTCTCCCTATATCATTTCATCCTCGGTACTATATCCCGCCCCACACCCTCCCCATCCCTTTCACTGCAGCCATCCCCTCATATACAAAGCCGCCAAGCCAACGAAAAAAGCACCAATTCAATTCAATTCAATTCACCAGAGAGCCTCAGCTTCCTGAAAGTTGAAGCCGGTACTTTCAGCCCTGGAGCCTAGACGCCTTGAGCGGGAGAACATGGTTGGTAACGTGACTAGGAAATGGTAACGTTGCAAGAAAATGGTAATGATCGGACTCTTCGAGGGAAAAACAACCGGAACGATTCAAGAGAGTACTGTAAAGCATTTGCTAATTTATTTGGACATTGAACACCGACGGCGTCTATGATATGATAAAGTATGATATGGGAAAATGGGGGAAATGGAAAATCAGATCAATTCGATACCTACTAATGTATTACCCATTCGCCCGCTATCCCGCTTGTTTGCTAAAGAAACAACCACATACCCATAACCCATATCCCATATCCCATAACTCATATCCCATATCCCATAACTTATAACCCATACCACAACCCACATTCCACAATCTTCCTCCCTTAAGTATCCACCAATCAACCCAACCATCTCACATCCCCAACCCGCTCACTCACTCGATAAACGGACGTGCGAGATGAAGAATTCCGAGCAGAATGGCAGAGGGGGGGAAATGCCAGAGAGAAGGAGGAGAAGGAGACAAGGACCAGGACCAGGACCAGGACCAGGAGGAGGAGAAAGCAGAGAACCACGAAAAACGAGAACGCTCAAGCAAAGCAAAGCAAAGCAAAGAGCAAGTAAAATCAACCGCTTTTTTCGATTAGAACATGTACAAAGCTAATCCGCATAATCCTGCTAATCCGCATAATCGCCATTGACCCGTCGCCCATTCCCCATTCCCCAACCCCCTCGCAAAACGCACCAGAGCAAGTCAAGTGTATAGGTAGGATAGTGGTGTAGGTAGAGAATTCGGCCGAGAGAAGAGCATGTCGAGGAGATGAATATGTTTTCGTTGTCGTCGCCGCCATGACACTCGTACCCGCAGCTCATCAAGGTCATCTCCATCTTCATCCTCATCCAAAGCAAGTTCATTACGTATTCTCCATCCCACTTTCGCCCATCACTTCGGGACATCATCCTCCGCCATTCCTCCACCACATCCTGCACACGGCCGATCAATTCCATCCTCATTCCACCACACTTTACGCAGCCATCGGCTCCGCCATCTCCTTATCCCCAGCCGCCTCCGGCGCCTCCTTCGGCGCACTAGGAAAATCCTCACTCTTAACCCCCGCCCCACCAGTCGACTTCCCCATCATCTGCTGCGCCTTACTAGTATACTCGCCCGCATACGTCCTAGCCGTCTCACTCGCCTTAGCGGCATACTGCGAGCCCATCTCGCGCACCTGCTTCGTCTGCGCCGAGAACACCTCGTGGCCCTGCGCGATCAGGTCGTCGATGGCGGCTTGGTTGCGGATGTAGATGAGGGGCGAGAGGTAGAGGACTGAGGTGCCCATGACGCAGAGGCCCCATAGGGGCACGATTTTGATGAGGAAGTAGGCGAGGAAGGAGGAGAAGAAGGCCTGTGTGGAGTGGTTAGTTTTGGTGCAGGAACAGAGGGGTTTGGATTTTTTTGGGATGGGGACTGAGCGTACGGCAATAGTCACGTAGACGTTCTCAGCAAAGATGATACGCTGCATCTCAATGACGAAGAAATTGATGAATTGCTCCGCGTCGTCGAGGAAGCGCTCGAGCGACTCCTTGGGGATGGTGAAGTACTTCTTGGGACGCATCTTGGAGGCGAGACCTTGGCCCATGGCGGCCTTTCCGGCGATCTCTCCGACTGCCGTCACTGTGTCCTGGTCAGTATTTGCCTTTTTATAGTATTCTGTGTTTTTACGTACGGCCCAGGAGGTAGAATGTCGCCTTGAGAACATAGCGGAGGATGTCGAGGTAGCGAGCGGCAAAGATGAAGGCGACGGTGGTGAGGTAGACGATTGCGGTGGCACGGGGGTTCTTCCACTGGATTTGGTGTTAGTATGGATCTGTAGTAAAGTGTAGGCTGCCACGCTGGAGGTACGAGGAAGCAATCTTCGATGCAGTATGGTCCACCCAAAGCCGCAGCATCAAGCTTTGGGGCAGCCTGCGGCATCAGATAGCCAGTGCTGTGCATCCCGAAGCATCACACTCAACACCTCGACCTGCTGTTGTTCAATTGCCTCCTCCTATGCATCTTCCCACCACCTCCGTCCAACCACCCACAACAAACAAGAACCCAAACTTACGCTAAGCAGACGGTAGAACATGGAATGATAATTCGTCAACGGCTGTCCAGTAGCAGCGGGATTGGCAGGCGCGGCGCGAGCATCGGCGAGATCGCGGAATTCGGACGATGTCTTTGCGCCCTCGTCCTTGACGCTTTGGGCGACGGGGCCTTGGAGCAGGACTGTCAGTGGGTGAAGTTCTTGTTGTTGTTGGGATTGTTGATGTTGTTGCTGGTGTTTTTGCTGGTGATGTGGCTGGTGTTGTTGATCTTCTTGATCTTCTTGAAGCGGACTGTTGTCGATAGGGTGGTGTTGATGTTGATGTTGTTGTTGATCGTGATGTTGCTGGTGCTGATGTGGTTCTTCATCTTCTTGCTTTTCTTGCAGCGGAGTGTTGTTGATATTGTCGACGTAATGCAGGAGCTGTTCATCATGCGTACCATTTTTCACAGTATCCATAACGTTCTTCGTAGTCGGATGATTCGCAACGGATTCGTAGGTCGACGAGGCAGCTATCAGGAACACACAAACGTCAATCTCAGATCTCAACTTCAGAGCACGCAGGCAACAGCCAGATAGGAGAGAAGAAAAGTTGCAAATTCGAAGAGTGTGCGTCGTCTCGCGCGCGCGTGTGTGTGTGTGTGTGTGTGTGTGTGTAGGGAGAGGACATGTACGTGAAGGGGGTAGGTAAGTGTGTTTGGTGGAGGTTGCGGTGCGCTGCGGCAGCATCTTGCAGATAAGAGCTGCAAGCCCGTGCCTCACGAGCAGCCAAGACGTAACCAAAGAGAAAAAAAACTTACTACCAAAGACAGTATCCTTCGCCTGACCCAGCGAGGTTGTTGCTCCCTCATTGTGCTCGGTCGGGGCAGCTGCAGCCGGAGCTGGAGTCTCGTCGTGCTCGGTGGGCATCTGCGGCGAGGAGCCCGTGTCGAGAGAGGGCGTGGGCATGTTGAGGTCGAGCTGTGGCGCTCCGGTATCTGTCTCTGCCATTGCTTCGTCGGTGTATGTATTTCGAAGACGGAGAGTGGTCGGAGGCTGTATGTATCAGAGGGTACTAGGTAGGTAGACAGCAGACAGTGAATGTCGAAGCGGAGGTTGTTGTAACGCGAAGGGAGGAAGGGTCGCAGCGTGTTTTGTTGTTGGTAGAAAGGTCCAGGATCAGGTCGAAATAAATATTGACTTCCTGTTTGGTGTCGCGTGCTGCCCTGTTCACCCGATGACGAAATGTGCCGTAGTGACAAAGGGGACCGAGTGACGGGCGACTGCACTGCATCAGACACCCCTTTAGTCACAGCCACACGACCAACTCTCAAACATATTTCACCACCTTCACCTCATCTCGTACAAGAGGACAGATATCCATGAGCAGGAGATGTGACCATCTGTCTCACCAAATTTGCATTTCAACCACCCATCCCAAGGCAGCAGCATTATGATAAAGGAGACACTCTCATTGGCTTGAAGCCTTGCAATCACATGTATCACGAACAGAAGACGTCTCTTCAATATCAATATCAGATCATGAAGGCGTCTTAGAGTATTTGGTATACAGCAAGAACAGAGCATCTCCCGTCCACCGTATGCGACCACCATATCCATCCTAAGGCAGCAGCAGCATCATGACACGGGCTGCCATTGGCTCCAAGCCTGATAATCACATGCATCACAAATGGGAGATTCTTAACATCAGATCATTAAGGTGGTCTAGGTACCTAGTGCTGGCATTCATCTCTCATCCCTCGTGCTATGCTTGCTTGAACTCCCTTCCACACCCTGCAGCGCCTCCGAATGAAGATAGCTATATGAGTGACCGACCCATCCCATCCCATCCCATCCCAATCGAGCAGAGAAGTATCATACAGCAAGCCCATCGCATCTCCCACCGACCCATCGACTCCCTCTCAGAATATCGCACCAACCCACTCATCCGTCCCGCCCCACATAACCCTCGACCCAACCTCCCTCCTAACCCTCCTCCCCTCCCTCTCATCCGCCCTAATCCCCTCCCCAGCCACCATACTAAACATCCTGCCCACACACTCCCTAAGATCAATCACCGTACCATCAGGCCTGGGCTTGCAACTCCCCTTATCGATCTTCTTCTCATACAACTGCTCGTAAGCGGTGATGTCAGGTAGTTGCAGCAGCGACATGAAAAGCCCGATCAGCACCATGGCCTGCGGCGTGATTTCGACGTGGTAGCCCCAGTTTTCGATTTGCATGCCGAAGTACTGTTCGTAGTCTTCTTTGGGCGAGAGGGCTTTGGCTTCGATGATGTCGTCGCGGTCGGGGTCGAAGATGCTGGGGTTCATTTTTAGGCGCTGGTATAGGTGGTCCATGACGCGGTAGTGGAGGCGGGTCCAGGGCTCGACTTTGGGGAGGAGGGGGAGCTTGTGCAGGAGATAGTGGGTCGGCCGGGTGTAGGCTGGAGCAGTGGTGGTGGGCGTGGTGAAGGCGGACCAGATGGAGGATGTGAGGCGGGATACAAGGCCTGGCTGCGCGGGAGGAGCTCGCTGAGGAACCAACACCCTGGATGGCCTTTTGGAGACCTCCCTGTGGAGCGAGCTGCGAGTTGGCGACACCGGGTCGTATGTAGCCTCGGAACGCTGGAGGAGAGACGACGGACTGAACACGTCCGTTTCGTCCATCACAGTAGAATCACCGTAGCCTGAGTTGTCTTCCGGACGTACGATTGCGCTCTCAGCTCGCAATTGCCGCACATCCGAGTCGTCGATGTCTTCGAAACTCTGATCGGCCCCGGCACCAGTAGACCGTGCCTCTGTCCGAAGCTGTCGGACATCAGAAGCCTCCGTATCATCGATACTTCGGCTCTGTATGAAACTCTCCTCGACAGACTCAATGCTGTGCTCAACGACCTCTGATGGAGAGCTAAGCTGCCGCCGCAGAGGACTTGCCCTCGCCGGAGAGAACCGAGAAACGTTACCCCGACCAGCTTCAAGACGAGGAACATTCTTGAGAGGACTCTTCATGGGTGTCTTTTCCTTTGCTGGGCTCGACAGCATCGACAGATCGAACCGCTCGGCTTCTTCCTGAGACTTCTGGGCTTCGCGCTCCTGGCGGCGTTGCCTCCATCCGGTTGCGCCGCCCTTGAAGACTGTGGGTAGGTTGCTCTGGAAGAAGTTTCCTGTGTCGTTCTCACTGTCTTCAGCCTCGTCTTCATCCGGCGTGGCAACATCTCCACCATCCGTCGAGCTTTCGCTGGCATCAGTCAAGCTCGCGTCGGTCTCGCCGCTGGCATTACGACGGAGTGGAGGTGCTTGCTCGACAGCATCGCTGAAAGTAACTTGCTTGGAGGCCGAAGGGCTAGAGCGAGTGGCATGACTTCGAGGCCCAGGACGCAGGAAACTGGAGTCGTCGGTGATCAAATTTCCAGCAACAAACGGTCCAGCGTCAGGGAGACTCGAGTCCAAATGGTCTTCGGTTCGGCGGCGGCTCTTTCGCGGTTTACGTCGCAGCATAGGTGCACGCTGTGGGCCAAGCTGTGGATTCTTCTCCTGTGGCAGCATCATACTTGAATCATGGATGCTGAGGTCCCGCGGCACAAACCCTTTCTTCACCGGAGGGCTGGAGTGGATGTTTCCCGGGGTACGGCTTGCTTCGTCCCAGATGTCGTACTCCGCCTGCTCATCTGCTTCCTCCTCCTCATCAGGGACCTGACTGGTGTTTGAAAGCTGCATTTGGCGCATCACGGCCTCCCGTGCCAGCTGCCATTTCTCTTCCGCAACCTCAACTTCTTCTTGGAGTGGACTGGAGTCGTGTACAGCAGCTTTGCGTTTCACTGGCGTGACGTGGTTCTTTCGTTCACTTCCGGGCCTTGAGCTTGATGCTTGAGCAGGTTGAGATTGGGGGCTGAGTCCAGACATTTCGACGTCGTCTACACTCCTCGCAGGACTGGCAAGTTGTTTGCGAGAATCCGGCACGGTGAGGTTGGTGTGTTGGGTGTCGGCCTCACTTGATCGTGGCTGCGGGACAGTGAGCATGTAGGTCTCGTAGTCTTCGGGTGTTGGAAGCCTAGGGTAAGTGACGTCTTTAACTGTGCTCTTTCCACTGCCTTCAAACACGTCGTCCACGGGCTTGGCTGGTGAAGACAGTTCCACTGGAGCGGATTGGGTGTTGCGGCGCTTTGAGTAACTGTGCATCGGAGACGACTTTTCAATCTCTTCTCGCAATTTCACACTCGCCTGAAATGCACGCTGAGCACCTTCATCAAAGCTACGCCTATTCCCGACTCTGCTTGAACTTTGCGAATTATCACGGGTACTGTCGAAAGCTGTTTGCAGTGCCCGTCCTGCTTTCATAACTTGGGCCATTTCCGGAGAAGACGGCTTTTGGGGACTAAGCTTTGGAGCCTCGATCACTGGAGGCTCCGCAGGCGAGGAAGGAACGACGAAAGGTGTATACTCCGAGACTATTTGCATTGGCGGAGATTGGTTGACCAACGAAGGTGTGATATTCTGGGAGACAGACTGGGTTCGCCTCGACCCAGGAGTCAGCTGGGGAGGCTGGCTCGTCTCACTCGAAGTAATCGTGACCTTCTGCGGTTGGTGGTTTGGTGCGGTCATTTTTTGTCGTCCATTAGACGGGCTGCCGAGCGTCTCTCGCATGCCAGGAAGTGATTCCAATGATACCATGCTGAACTCTTCGCTCTGAAGCATTGTTTCGTCCCCGATGTTGCCCACCTGGTCATCTTCCTCATCCGCATGGTCTGACCCTTCGGTGCTGATTTCGGCAGTTTGTCCACGCTCACCACGGGTCTCGCGCCACATTTGCTCCTCTTGCGCGACAGCCGAGTGCGTTGCCACCAGCGATGTTGTTGTAGTGGTGGGCTTTCGTGGAGTAGGCATTCTGTGGTGATCAAATCGGCCCCTAACTTCAGAGTCCTCCTCATGAGACAAATCTGTCAACGAGCTTCCCAGGTTCGCCACGTGGGCCTTTGGCTTCACGGGAGTCGGAACGCGGTTGCGAAGTCTCCTCGTAGCCTCTGGAGTCGGCAGACTCGCTTGCTCTTCTTGCCATGCTGCCAGCTCAGCGAAACGATCAGGGAGCGTGTGCTTCGCATGGAGGGGTGTCAGGTTGGCAAAGTTGAAGGCGGACGGCCGAGTGGACTGAGCGGGGACCGAAGCACGCACGACATTGCGAGCTTGCCGGTTCTGCGTGGTGGACGGTCGCGTAGGAGTCTTGTCCATTTTCTCGTCGTCGTCGGTTGCAGGGTCGGGTTTGTCCTCGCTCGTTCCAGGCTGATGTTTTGCTACGGCCTTTGATGGACTGCTCCCGCTCTTGTGTGGTCTGCCTCTCTTCTTCTCGACCTTTGCAGGACTAAAGTCTGGGTCTACATCCTCATCGTCGCTTGGATGATCGCCAATGCTCACGCGCGTTCGGCGCCTTCTCACCGGTGTCCCACTTCTCTTGGTCTTCTTCCGCGTCGCCTTGCTTTGAATGGGTGACGAGTCCTCTCCGCCTTTGAGTGGGACGGTGATTGTGCGGGTGGTGGGCTTGGTAGCCATGGTGGATCGAGTTCTGCCGCGCGGGACAGATGCGTCTGATTCGTCTTGGCTTTGGGGTTCTGCTTCCACAGTGACCTTTATCTTCCATGGGCTGGCGCCGCGTGCCTTTCCCGTGCTCATTGTGATGGATTTTGTGGGCGATCTCCTGCTGAACCGGGGTGTGGCAAACACATCATTCTCTTGTTGCAGGTTTGCTGATTTCGACGAGAGGGGTGTGCGCTGGCGATTCCTCAGGGCGAGACGTTTTGTGGGCGACGATGACGGTCCTCCAGACAGTGCCAAAGGGTCTGGTGAGGATGGAGAAGAAGTATCCATGTTGCGTGTGACGTCGATCGCGATTCTTGTTGCCTCGGCTGGAGTGACAGGTCGCTTTTCGAGCAGAAGGACGGTTGCGCGCCAACACAGCAGCGCGGCTGTCGAAGTGAATGAATGACGCTCTAGGAGTGTTAGGGAGTAATGGGGGTAAAAAGGTTGAGCAGTGTTGTCCACATACCTTCGAGGACGGTAGCCTGGGTCTGGTGGGGGCTGTTTGTTGTGACGGCTGCCTCCGGGAAGCGATTTCTGAATTGATGAAGAGGCTTCGTTCAGACGGCCACAGTAATGTGCACTCGACGGCGAAACCGATGGGCTACGGATGAGCTACTAGTAGTGGGACTAGTAGTGGGAGGTTTTTGAAGCGGAGAGCACAGGCACAGGCACTTTTAGTCGAGTGCTCGAAATAGGCGCGTTGTTGTCTGCTGTCTTGGTTTCCGGGGCAACGTTGGACTCTGCCGATTGATGACGCTCGGACGAAACTCCACCATCCTCCTCATCGCCCCTCAGGTGCTCAAGAGTCAGGACTATGGACTTGCATCGTCGTTTGCTTCTATTCTAATAATTGTTCTTGGCTTAGCTATGGGGATCCATGGGTAAGTCACTCTGCTCGCCTCCTCCAAACTCCCCATACTGAGCCCCACAGCATCTACAAGGAGATCGGTCCAGGAGAGCGCATTGCTCTGGCCAAACTTGCGATCGACAAATTTCAACAGACCGGCCGCCCTCTCCGCATTGCCATTGATATTTCTATCTGGCTTTTTCAGATCCAGTCTAGCAAAGGTGAGCCCAGCATCGTCCAACTGACCGAGTCTTGCTGAACTCGCATTTCTAGGGGGAACGAACCCTGCGCTCCGAACATTCTACTACCGCCTCCTTCGTCTGATATCCCACTCGATCCACCCTCTCTTCGTCTTCGATGGACCAAACAAACCTCCCTTCAAGCGGAATAAGCGCACAGGACCGAATGTCGCTTCCATACCCGAATTCCTCGCAAAGCAGCTTTTGAAGCAGTTTGGACTGAGCTTTCATGTCGCTCCAGGAGAAGCTGAGGCAGAATGCGCGCTTTTGCAAAGAGAAGGCATTGTAGATGCTGTGCTCAGCGAAGATGTGGACACGCTCATGTTCGGAAGTGGTATCACACTGCGGAATTGGTCTGCCGAGACAGCAAAGGGGAAGGTCGCCACCCACGTTAATCTCTACGATGCGGAAAAGACAAAAGCTGGGAGGTCAGGCTTGGATAGGGAGGGCATGGTTCTCGTTGCATTGATGAGCGGCGGAGACTACATCCCGGAAGGCATCCCAGGCTGCGGACCGAAGCTGGCATGCGAAGCAGCAAGAGCAGGTTTTGGCAAAGAATTGTGCAGTATACCCAAGAGAGATTCTATCGCCTTGAATAATTGGAGAGAGAGACTGCGCCATGAGATCCACACAAACGAGAGCAAGCTTTTCTCGCGAAAGAAACCAAGTTTGACCATACCAGACGATTTTCCCAATAGGGAAGCCCTTGGATACTACACCCATCCAGCTATATCCTCCGCTGATGGGCTAGCTCGACTGCGTCGCAATCTCAAGTGGGATCAAGACCTTGATTTCGCAGCTCTACGCTCCTTCACTGGCGACGCTTTTGAATGGCTCAACCTTGGTGGTGCGAAGAAGTTCATTCGCAATCTTGCGCCAGCTCTTCTCATCCGACAGTTGAGCCTGAGGGCGCTGGAGAACCGTGACCCAGTAGATAATGATGCTTTGAGGGAGGCAGAGTCTAGACTCGTGACCAGCTTGCACGGCAAGAGAACGCATCCGTCGACCGACAACACCACGGAACTCAGGGTCGCGTTTGTGCCGCACAAGTTGGTTCCTATTGACCTCGACGCCGAGCCTCCGGATGATACTGTCCCAGAAGATCCCATCGATGTCGAGGGTGAATTTTTGGATGCCGACGAGGAAGCCAGTGCAGTTCCGTCGAGTAGTGTGAGACCCTTTCTTTACGATCCCGATGTACTCGAGAAAGCATGGATTCCGGAGGCCATTGTAAAAGCTGGCGTGCCACTTATGGTTGCGGCTTGGGACGACTCCCGACAGATTGTTGCCACCAAGGCGGCCGCGAAGAAACCAGCCAAACCGAGGGCAAAGAAAGACGTACCCGTTCAATCACGCATCGATAATACTTTCAAAGTTCGGAAAGTCGCATCCTCCATGGCTGTACCGCGCAAGAGTTCATTGTCCCCTGAGCTGGAATATCTCCCAGGGAGGTCTGTGCTGCCGCAGTCTACGTCACGTGCGCCATCCATATTTCCACCCTCTCCAAAGCGTTCTGATCGTCCTGACTTTATCAGCCTTCTTTCTCCCACGGGGCCTGCGACCGCATCGAACGACAAACGTCCATTGCCTTTCGTGGCTTCCCAGAGTACGACTGCTGCTACGTTGAATACGAAGACACAAATTGGGCCAATTGCTGAATTAGATCTTTCAAAGGATGGGGCTACTGTGCCAGGTTCACAGTCAACGAAGACTTCGAAGCGACCACGGTCGACTCCGCGAGCCAAGACTACTTCGACGGTTGTACCATCATCGTCAAAACCTTCGACGCCCAAACGCTCGAAATCTTCCGCTCCAAGCGTCTTCTTGTCATCCGCAGGATCGAAAAGGCTCCGAGATCTCTCTCGACCAGACGATGGGAGACTCGATGGTTTCTTCCGAGCGACCGAGAGTACCTCTCCGTCCAGAGCCCGACATCTATCGCCCTTGCAAGAGTCTCCGCTGCTGTCTCCGCGTATCTTTCGCGCTGTCATACCAGAAACTGATCCACATCGTGATCTTGCTCCGAGCAGTAGCTATGTTGGATCTAGCAACGCTCCTGTCGCAACCATCGATCTCACGGAAGACACTTCTCCACGACCAACACGCAAAGGAAAGAAGGCATCAACGACCGTAGAGCCGAGTTCACAGACCCGTCCACCATTAGGCGACGCTTCAGGCAACTCACCGCCAGTTTCTCGAAAGTCATCGAAATCCCAGAGACCGACTCGTTCTGCCGCTGCGATTCCACCGTCCGCTCGACCTCTTGCCTCAGCTCATGCGCTGCAAGCTGTCCAAACCCTCGTCCTAGACGACAATCTCACAAACTTCTTATACAGCGAACAACCAATCCTGGTCCCCGCCCTGGCAACAGCCACCACGACAGCAGCGCCTATGCGACGCAGACGCGATAGGTCCGTCGAAAGCCTTTTCTCTCGATCCGCCAAACCGTCGCAATCACAATTACAAAAAACAAACTCGTCGGCAATGCTGCCAACCCCACCCCCACCCACCACCCTCAAACCCTCTCCGCACCAACAATCACGAACTACCGCCTCTCAAAATACCTCCATCCCAAATCCTCCACTCGAAGACCTGGTATCGGATCAGAACGCCCCGGAGGTCTGGATTTGCGTTGATGAGCGGAATCCGTGGGTCGCGGTGCAGAGGAGGTTGGATGAGAGGGGGGTGCAGGAGATGAGGAGGGGGGGTGGTGGGGGTGGGGGTGAAGATGAGAGGGGGAGAGGGAGGGAGAAGGAAAGGAAAATGGTTCGGATGTGGAGGTTGGAAGATGTTGAGGTTTTGGATTTGAGTTGAGTTAAGGGGGTGGGAGACTTGAATGGAATTGGTGGAGTGGGAGACTTAGGACATTTGCGGTTGCGGCGATGATTTTTATGGACAATGCATGCATGCTTCATGACTTTCCTTCCCCTTGGATTTGCGTGGATGCATGGTTTTGGGAACAGCATCATGATGGGAGGATCAATCAATGGCTTCATGTTTATGCTTGGATAGTTGAATATATGAGAATGGCGTTGTGCATATTTTTGACATTTCTCGAGCCTCAATTTCATGGAGTGATTGATTACATTCTTGCTGCTCTTCCGATCCATATCGTTCTCGTGCGTGTCCAGTCCTCACAGCCCAATCTCGCCCGACTATCCTCAGTTGAACTGAATCCCAAAATTTGATAATAACACAACTCGGAAGAGAGAATCTCTAAACTCGTAGTAAATTAAATATTCTCCGTAACTTAAGCTCTTTACTAGTAGCGAACGTACCTATCTCGAACTAATAAGCTTATTCACGATTGTCGAGGACCAAAGTCGGAAGAAAAAATTCTCTACCTGCAGTGTCCGACTTGGGTGCAGCGAGACAATATCATCAACGTCACCTTCCCACGCCGCTTCAAGGTTCAAAGTAATCCACAGCCGGATACGGAAGGACTTTTTGCTGTCAACATTTCAAAGCAATCCCGAAGCTACACTAGTACACATACTTTGGGCAAAAATGTCGATGGCGAGCACCTCAGCCACGCCAAGGTCAAATTTCAGGCCCCCGAGCCTCTTTTGCTCAAGTGTACTTCCTCTAGCACCCCGAGCTGTGAACAAGAATCTACGAAATGCACATAGCGCCCACGGAAAATCGGAAGAGTCGGAGATTCAGGCTTACGCTACACTATCCCACCGTAGTCAGGTATATTGTGTTCAGACCGTGTCGCAATCCTCTCCTGGTACTTTGTTAATCGATGTTGAAATTGAAACAGAAGTATATCATATTCCTGGGTAAGAAACATGCTTGAATGACGGTAAGACGATCTCTCGAATGTTCTTGTGTCCAATAAAGTTATTTGTCTTTTGGACCTCAACAGCGCGGTGGTTACTATGGGCAGTGGCTACCCAGCAATTCGTTATCAGTATTGAAGGTGACGGCTGGCAGATGGATATCCACGAAGCACTTGTGCGGCCTCGGGATTGATTGAATGACTTGACAATAATCAGACCTTTGACATCCGGCTGTAGACTGCTTCGCAGATATCGCCAAGGAAATGAGGAAATTTCGCAGCAGCTGCAATAAATCATAGGGGGTACTACAATTCTTCGGACACTCCAATTAGTTCAACAAGTGAAAAATCCGCTATTTATGAAAACTCGTATATCCTAGAGGTCGCCGAGAGTAATTCAAGCGTCTCTCCTCTCCCTAATATTTGATAAATGGCCAAGTGCACGCGGCAAGAGTCGAGATCCTACTTATCCTTACTCTACTATCTGATGAATTCTAGCACCAACAGTGTGATGGCTTGATAGCTTGGTGGTTAGTCCTAAATGTCAAGAGTTAGGTCGCAGCTGTGATAAGCGAGCTTTCCCGCCATTCAATGAAACCACTTACGATTTCTGAAGAGGGCTTTGGGTATTCAGGAAGGGCTGAGTACACGATCGCTTTAAGGTGTAAGTGGTGCACCAAAAGCGTGTCAGGTCACTCCCTCATCTACTCGTTTGTGGAAGCAGGTGAGTAGGCAGGAGTGCTTCCAATGAAGGTCTGAGTCTGCATGATTAGGTCTGTCAGAGGTAAGAAGTGGTCACTGTACCCAGCCTTGTGGGTAGGGTTGGAAAACATGAACCACCAAGATCTCCTCCCCAGTGGGGCAGTGAAGGACTGAGTTGCAGGGTTCTAACCTCATATCATCGGTCACCAATTTGAAGGGGTAAGAAGTAGTCTGAGGGCCGTCCGAGGCGTGGCAGGCAATTCCCATATCGCCACTTTCGCATCGTGCAATTGTGGTCAAGACTTCCTTCAACCTCCATGGGTGATTCCACTGGATGACGGAAGAGCTTCCCATTTGAAACTGGGGTGGGCGTTGGTCAGCATGCGCAGCCCTTCCTGAACACCCACCCCACTGTGTCGGTGGTAATCACGGTTCCAAGAGATTTGGTGCAGGAGAACTTCTTTGGCGAGAGGGAAGCAGCTGCGCTGTCGTTCCGTTAGGGGTTATGGGCACACCTCTCAGGGGCTTTAGACAGAGCTTGGCATGGTGTGAAACCAGGAATCGGCCTTACTGTCGGCCCGAGAGCATCGCTGTGCATAAATACCTCGTAGATAGCCTCCATCAATCTACAAGTCTCTTCTCCCTCACTAAGGGCTTCCCTGTGGTTAACTAGCTCATCTTCTTTCGCTGTCGCTCCTCATGATGAGGTTTGATACATGGCAACCACTGCCGGCAGCGAACAACAACAACAACAACAACAACATCAACAAGAACACAACCAGGCTATCAGCACCAAACACTCGCTCTCCACAGCGAGGCTCTTCACATATATCTTCAAGTTGATTCTCTTCTCCCCGCATTAATGAATATTGGACTAACGAAACCCGTCCTCAACAATCGAGGACAAACCTCGAGCGAAGGAACCTTTTGCCCCGGCCTTTCCGCAGGACCTTCTGAACACCAGTGGTTTGGACCTCTGAGCACGGTGGTTTTGGCACTGGGACAAAGGCCAAAATCACCGGCGTTCAACATTTGGCATCATACAACTGGCTTGAGAAGCGCCATCCCACCATATGCGTGCCAGGTACGTCGATTTCCCGCGGCACCCTATCCCAGTCACCTTACAGTTCTTCAAAAGGACTTTTTGGCCTCTGCCCCTCGGCCGAATCTTCTGAACACCGGTGGTTTTGGAACTCGTTCAAAACTCCAAAATCACCGGTGTTCAGCATCTAGCCTCGTACAGTTGGCTTGAGAAGCCTCGTCCGACAATATGTGCCAGGTACGTTACTTTTACGCAGTAGGCTAATAAATTGGTCGATTAACAATCTTTCGAAAGGCTCACCACAGTGTGTCCAATAGTCAGGCGACTGACTAATCAGCGTTCGGACTGATCTGGACTGACCAAAGCTCTAGAGCTTATAGGGCGAAAGGACCATGCCCGCTCCAACATTTCAAGCCGCTATCCTTCGTTCCACACCAACCCTCAGAGCAGATGACTACGTTGCAAAGGCTTTCTCAACGCTCGAAAAGATCGACTCAAATAAGAAGAGGACATAAAGAATATCCAGCAAGACTTGAAGAAAATCAAGAACCGAACATCGACGGACCTTCAACACAATGTCTTCCAGAATCGCACTCAATTCATCAAAGTCAGCAAGGAGGTAGTGAAGCTGAAGGGGGAGATGCGAACTCGCTCTCCGGAGCAAGTCGATTCTCTTCTCCCCACATGAATGAACATTGGACTTACGAGGCTTGTCCTCAACGATCGAGAACAAACCTCGAGGGGAGGAGGACCTCCAACACAATGTCTTCCAGAACCCCACACAGCTCATCAAGATCAGCAAGGAGGCAGAGAAACTGGAGGAGGGATGCGAGCCCCAGAAATCTACCTCCTCTCTGGCCGCCCCCTTTCTGATTGTCCGTTTCTGCGCGCTCCGTTTCCGATTCTCCCTTTTCGGCTGCCTCCTTTCCGGACGCCCAAGGGGTCAGACATCGAGTTGACTTTGGTTGGAGCAATTCGGACCTCCACGCAAAGAAAATCGAAGCTTTGGAAGCCGACATTCGCCGTAAGATCGGTCGTGTTGAGGCCGGCAGCTGGCTTAGTCACGTGGATCAGAAAGACGATAGAGTGTTACGACACATTCTGGATATCTAGACTAAAGGTTTCACCCTTGGATATCCAGGATTGACCCATTCTGAATATCTACGCCAAAGAACTTGTACTTGGATTGCTCAGTTCGCAGCTTTTCACAAGTCTATAACAAAAATCTCACGCTTCGATTGCTTTAATTGACTATTTTCAAGGATCTAGCTGAAAAAATAGGTGTAAAAGTACCCCTTTCTCGGAGGGTGGAATGGGTTGAAACCCCTATTCAGCGGGCGTATGTTCAGTCCTCCTACCTGGCCGCGAGGCTAACCGTTGACGCAGTGCACTCGCGAGGAAGGGCGGGGTAGGCGGAGGGTATAAAAGTCTCTGCTTAGATATCTAAAATCGAGCTATTTTCGATATCCAGACTAAAGATCTCTCCCTTAGATTTCGAGACTTGCAACTTTTGCGATATCTCCAGTAGTAATCTCATGCTTGAGTTGCTCAGACTGACCACTTTTGAGTATCTAGTGAGGTGAATATGCGAATGGCTGCGTTCCAAAGATTTGACCCGAAGAAATCTGGCGCTACGGCCACTGTACTTGCCCGCGGGGCAACCAGCCCGGTGGGTTAGGGTTGGGACCCTGCAGGAAGAGATGAGTACATGGAGCACCCAACTTCCCTTCCCTTGGATATCCACGATCGCAATTTTCTGGAGATCTAGAGTGAAGAGCGTGCTTTTGGATTGCTGGAATCGACGCTTTTCAGATATCTGTGGCAGGTTGGCTTGCTTTAGATTGCTTTGACTTCCCATTTCTGAACGTCTTTACAAAATGAAAAAGGGGCTGGGACTGTCAGGATGGTGCACTTTCCTCAGCCTGCTGCACGGCAACCAGCCTTGGGGCTGGCGGCTGGTGGTGTGCGGGAAAGGCTGAGCACACTGTGCGCCCAAGCATCAACCACTTAGATTCTTGAATTCAAACTGTTTTGCGCAAACAAATTAAAGCTACATCGCAAGGATACTCGAGATTACTACTTTTTGGCCGTCTAACCCAAAGTTCTCTGCTTGTACTTCTGCATTCGCATTGTTCAAGTGACTTCGAACTCGGAGTATTTGAGGATCGGGTGTTCCATGGCAGCACCTGTCGCAGTTGCCACATCCCCAGTTCCCATGTTTGTTATTGCTTCGACCCCGAAGCTAGTTACACCGGCAGCCTCACTAAGGTTTGCTACCCGTTTCTAAGTTCTATGTCAAACCTGATTGGTGTGTTGGAGGAGCTGAGCAGCACGTCTAATCCCTGCTCAGCTGGAGCGTGTACCTTGTACAGCTGAACCAACATTACTCCATATTCCACTCCTGTTCTATGTGTATATAAATCTCCTTCATAGCCTCTGTCAATACTCAAGTCTCTCCTGAACTCCCTGACCGAGAGCTTCCCTGTGGTTGATTCGTATTTCCCCTTTCGCTGTCAGCGACTTTCACCAGGTTTGATATTCTACCTCCAAGCATGAGGAATTGAATTAATCCCAGTAGCTTGAAGTCGAATTAGAATTTACCGTCCGCCAACGGTTTGACCGATTTGACGGTACGCTAGGATGTTGAACCGTTTGCAGCCACTTACCACTCTTGCGCTTGGGAGTAAATCGAAGAGCTGATCTCAAAGTGGTCTTGTTCAAGGTGTTTACTGAGACTGGTGGATAGAGGGTGTTTTGGGCGGCTTGCTTAGTTGGCGGGGTACCTGAGGGTGGGGCAGCGAAGGCAACGGGGGATGGGTGGGTGGTCCCACCACAGTAAGCGACCGACGCCTGCTTCGCGTTACTTTTGGCATGAAATGATGAACATCATAGATAGTTGGCTGCCAAACAGAGACGAAGCACATTCTTTGCGACGCTATATTTCAAGATCTGCTCTTAATACTTCATATTCACTTCTTGCCGGAGATAATTCCAGTGGAGTTAGAACAAAGGTTGACGTTGAGAATGCCGTTGAAGCTAGACTGTAGCTGTCAGAGACCAAATGCGAAAAAGGGTGCGCACAATTGCTTGTGCATTTTTTGGTCTGCTTATGTATCCGAAGTATCCGACATACCCCCCCAGGTACACAGAGGTCTTCCGAAGCTGTGCCTGAATACTGATCCTACATTTTGACATGTTTGCAGTTCTTGTAGCGTTTTGGGTTCAAAGGTATGTTTTTGCCGAAAAAACGGAAGCATCCGCTGGGAGTCGAACCAGGAGCCAGTGGGTGGTATGCAATACACTTTTTTTGCGGCTAGCGTTCTCCCTGCGTACGAACCGGTCTCTGACAGTAGCCCGTTCTCCGAAATCGTTGTGTTTAAACGGGCGGCGCCTCGCAAGATGGAAATCTGGAAGTATTCAAGGAAAGGAAGTTTACTTTACGTATTTAAGCGGAGAGCAAAGCCAACAGTGCCGAGCAAGGTCGAGAAGTAGGGATGGGTCATCATCGTGTCGCTGAAACATCTCACTTGAGGCCGACGATGTGATCAAAAAGAGTATTGCCTCACAAGACAAGTGCTCATTAACTTCGTTGGCCAGTTCTGGTCAAGATCTTTTGGCGTGATGCGGGTATTTTCGTTGCCGACCTCGACACGGAGAATTGTTGACGTTATTGATGCTTTGCCTATTCGAGCTTAGCGTCAGCTCGTGTATGCAGGGCAAAATACTCTATTCTCACCACGGCAGCGACTTCACAAGGAGTAGACAATTTTGAAATGGATAGGCAAATTCAGCTGCAGTACAGAATTGATGACATCTAAATTTTGGGGTGACTGCAGCGTTTTTGGTGTTCACAGCAATTTTGGATGTACTGCAATAACTTTTGTCAATCTTCGAATTAACATTTAAACTCAAAAAATGTTGGCCAGGCTTGCAACACTTCAACAAAAATAGTACGTGCAAGAATTTAACGGCAGCATTTTTATTCTGTCTCGATCATCTGTTGATTAGTACAAGATTGATGTTTGAGAGACTTTTGGGGGCGTTGCGGAAATTTTTCTTCCAATTGGTTTGGAGGAAGTGATGCCTTTTCCGGCCGGAGATGGCATTTCCGGGTCGCTGCCCATACAACTTGGCTTGCGACGCACGCTTAGTGGTGCCACACTGCGCACACGTAACATGTCCTACTCAGATGCAACTACTTACTTTGAAGGATGTTGCCAGGCTGTAGCGATGAGTGGAGGGGAACAAAAAAAGGGGGGGGGGGGGTGGTATGTGGATGTTGACGAGAATTTTCACCCTGATGACGAGCAAACAGCTGGAAGAATCAGCAATCAAGAAATCGGGATCAGTAAATGTTTGCTGCGGATGATGCAGCGTATCACTTCAAGTCTCCGCATGGTACTTGACAAACTTCCCTCGAAAAGAGACATCTGAAATGAAGCAGCAGAGCTAGACGCGGAAAGAATCGATTTGGCGTGTAATGCGGACATTGAATCACAAGCCCACAGCAGCGAGGAACCACACGGTCTGCGAGGGTAGCAAATGCGGTGTTGATTCTCAAGTACCGTTTGTCTCAATCTTGACGGCCTTCTCACAATCCAGAATGAACTGAAGCTTTCGTTTCGTTTCGTTTCGTATCCTGCTTTACCAACACGCTGCTGCAAACAGGCAGCGTCCGTCTGCTGATTCTACTTGCCCCACTTCAAGGACAAGCAGTCCGTAGTAACATCTCAATTGATCAACATCTAGTCCAAAGGCACTGAAACCTCGTCCGAGATTGACTCCACTTCTTCCCCTCAAAGATCATGCCTTCTTATAAGCCGCCTGTTCACAAACAATCAGCCGAAGAACGCAAACAAATAATCGCAACGACATCTGTAACCTCAATCAAAGCGACCAAAGCGGGTGAAAACTTACAGTATAACATGCCTTCAACTTCTGGAATTCCGCCATGCATTTTCCCTCATGAACATTCTTGTAGTCCGCCACGATGCATTTGCCATACGCCGAGCTCTGTCATGCACAAGTCAGTTTTCAGTTCAAAGCTGCTCCTGTCGCGGGGTATTGTTGGTCACATTTGTCGCATCCGAGTGTATCATTTCCATCGCGATCGCGAGTCGGAGATGGATGACGAAAACGACTGAGCAACAAACTGAATTTTGAAGGGACAACAGAAACTGACCTCGATGGTACACTTAGCCACAGCTGTTGCAAACTTCTCAATTGGCCGCGGGGGCTTGGCTGGCATGTCGTTTGATGATGAATTTGGCGATGCAGTTGATGAAAGTTTTTGGTGTTGAAGTCTTCCGGCGCAGGTGGTGAGGGTGCACGGTCCAGAGTAGGCAGTCAGGGGGCAAATGGGAGCAACCGAACAAATTTTGTTGCTGATGGCAACCAAATTCGCTTCAGAGAAAAATAGTATTCTGCTTGTCCTGTGAAGAATCATCAAACGTTTCAATTGAAGTCTTTCCGATTTCTCGCATTTCTGGTGGTTGGAAAAGGAAACCTCTCCAGCATCACGTGCATTGGTTTATCGATAAGCTCTTCAGCGGCTCTTAGGAGGTACTAAGCCCAAGGACTTGCCGGTCGCGGACATCTCGAAAAAATGCTTCTTCAACAACCTTCGACTCCTCGAACCCAAAAAACAACAACCTCCTTCGATTAGGAGGCAAAAAGAAGATGAAGAACCATCATTTGATTCCGTCGCCGGGAATTGAACCCGGGCCTTGTCGGCGCTAACGATTGAGAGCGACAAATCCTAGCCACTAGACCACAACGGATTTACAGAATTTTGCGATCTAATGTTTGTATATTCATTTGCACTGGTCTCGCATCACGTGCGGACAATGCCCCGCGCCTACCCACCAACTCCATCCAGATTTTAGACTCTCTGAAGGAAAATCTGAGTATAATCTCTATTTCAGTCTTCCTTTTCACCAGCTACCCATCAGGACCTGAACTTTCTAATCGCAAACACCGAAGCAGATTCTTACGATAGGTTCCAGAGTTGCCCATCCCCTAGCGCGTTGAAATCCTTTTAGGATTCCAGAAGTGGATCTGACCACAGTCCGCGCCACGACGCCACAACTCGCCTGGCCACCCCCGATTCAGCCTGGCCCATCTGTCAAGGCTCGTGGCTGCCACGCGCCGGACCGGATGCCACGTGCTGGATCGCGTTGTTTGTTGATTTCTCGTTCTGGAACAATCACGTCGGCCACCCCGCGATGAGGCTGAAGCTAGAGACCCCTTGATATCCATAACCGACATCGCCATCCCACTTTGCGTGTGCATGGAGGCTTGAGCATTGCCATAATCGGTATGGGAAGGGCTCAGGGGCTCTCCCTCTGCGATCCGATCATTACAAACGAGTCATTCCTGGCGATACAACTTCTGTTCCTTGACTGCAAACTTCCGACTTGCTCGGTTGCTCCCTGTTAGGCGGTCTTCGAGGCTGGCTGCGCTTTTCTCCGTGAGGATCTCCTTGTCATCCACCACCGAGTCGCGATGTTAGTATCCCCGTCCCCCAGAAGCCTCACTCGGAAATTTCTCTGAAAAAGGGATCACTCGAGATATCTGCATTGTCTGGACTTCTTTGGGTTTGCTCAACCAACCACCGTCCGACAAGTTGGATCGCTCCCTGTCTTTTATTTGTGCTCTTCGTCGTCCCTCATCCTCCCATCGTCTGTTCGTGCACACTCGCTTTCTATGTCTCTTCTCTTTGATACATTCTCTTGATCGATCAACGCCTTTCTGGGCCTCACTCTCATTTTTTTTCACAATTCTAGGTACTTGCAGCATCAAATCATTCCTTGGTCTTTCCTTAATTGGTCTTCGATTTCGTCATTGCTACGACTCGACCCAAGTCGCTCAACATGCCGTCTGCTCCCCGATCTATGGGGTTCATACTCTTTTCACTACTCCTTTTCTGCTGTGCCCTAGTCCAATCGAATCCAACTTTGCCAAAGGAGCTTGCCCCCAGAGCAGCTTGCAATGCCGACAAGTATGTACTTGCTTCGTCCCGGACACCTGCAACTCTACTGACTGTGCCTAGCTGCTTGCGTGCTATGCGAGCTTCTGCCGCTTCAAAAGACTCCAACAACTTCTGTACCTCCTACTTGAGTCTCACCACCAAGACATTCACAACGACGACGACGCTGCCCGACGCTACGATGACCTCCACCATCACCAGACCCGACGTCACCATCACCACCACCATCACCTTGACCGTATCGGACAGCGATGATGCGTCCACCGGTGCAGTGGAAAAGCGCGCCGTCACTTCTGCGACTTCATCGAAAGCATCAACGACAGGAATACCTGCATAACTCTCCTCCTGTTCGGGCAGTTCGAGTCGCCTGAGCTCCGCGTGCACTTGCTTCGGTATCGCGACGCCTTCTCCGACCACCAAGACCATCACCACCGGTCCTGCAGCTACGCACACATCATTTTCGACCGTACGCGGAGCCACCACAACCGTGACGGAAACGGTCACTGTTCAAAGTGCCTTGTCATACATCCCCGCCCCGCCGCCGGCCATACTCTCCCCAGTCGCACCGTTCGGAGTCGACCGCTCAAGCCTCGAGTTGCTGAAACCTGCGAATCAATCCCAGCTGTTCTACGCCGCAGGACCTGATGCTGGCGACAATGCAGGAGCCATTGCTCGTCTAGGGCTCAGCTTCGATCATCCGTCCGTTGCCTTGGATGACTACATCTACACGTCAAACATCGTCTGTTCTGGAACAAGCCTATCATTGAAGTTCGCAAACAATGCCGCCTTCAACCAAGCAAAAACATACTGGCCTTCGCTTTCGCCCTTCATCCTCATCACTGCTGCCTCCGCCTGCGGTGAGGACGGGCAAAACGGCTTCTTCCTCGCGTCGTCTGTTCAATTCTCGTCATTCACGTTGTCGTTCAGTGCCAATGGGTCTATTGAACAAATCCCGGATATCTACACAAAGATGGATCTCGACTGGGGTCACATCTCCATGGACAGCGATGCCCCAGGATTTGATGCGGATACCTACGGATGCGGCAACCTGACGAACACCTCCGGCTTTGCTGAAGCTCCTTGTGGTCCTCAATTCGATGGCATGCTGGACGATTCACTTGATTTTCACAGCACAAACCTAACTCAAGATCCCGACGTCCTTGCCAAACTGGTTCCAGCTTTATCATCTGGCCTTCAACTGCGTGACTGTTTCGACTGGGTCGACTCCGTGATCAACTACGTCGTCGACGTTGTCGTTCAGATGGGCAACTTCATCTACGACAGCGTCATGGGCTGGATCAGCATTCTCAGAGGCGAGTACAACAGGAGTGTGTTGATGCCCATCGACGTCACTGCCCCTTTCCTCGTCGACACTCCATGGGGGAAGGCCTTCCTGATCTATGCTACCAACAGCGAATCGATATCCAAGCCAGGTCCCGCCAGCACTTCCAAAGGTGTTGCCTTCTGGTGTGTGTCAAGTGCGCAGCAGTGGGAACGGTCAAGGCAACAGGCTCCCTCAGCGTGACTCCCTGGGAAGGCCTTGGACGGGCAGATCTGACTATGAGTGGCAATCTACTCGTTAGTGCAAACATTGGAGTGCAGATGTTCGCCCAGCTCGAGATGAAGAAAAAGAAGCAACTCATCGAAGGAGGGATACCTGGTCTCTCCATCCCGAAGATCTTTACCATCGGTCCCGAAGTATCCTTGAGTGTTGAAGCTGGCGTTACTACCCGGGCGGAGGGTGAAGTTCTTGTTGGCGGTATCATGAGGTGGCCAAACTTCAACGCGAACGTGGATCTCGTCGGCGGGTCAGCGAGTTCTTTCGGCATGAAGCCTATTCTGAAGAGAAACTTGAATAGGCTTCAAAGCAGAAGGAAAGTTGAGCGTCGAAGCTGCGATAGGAACGCCGGTCGAGCTTCAGGTCGGTATTGACATCCTCAGCGGCACATTCAAGAAGGGCGCTGGTTTCAACTTTGCGCCTGCATTCGCCGCGACGGCCGAAATCTCCGCGTCTGCTGCAGCAACACTCGGTGACCACGACAGCGAGATCGAGGCCGATTTCGGGGATGAAGAGTGCTTCGGCGTGGCTTGGAAGGTTGGCCCGAAGTTCGAAATCACCGCCGACATCTTCGGTTTGAAAGAGTATCCGCTGTACAAGTGGGAAGATCCGCTCGTCAAAGGGTGTTTGGGCTGGGAGAAACCTTCGCCTGGCTCCAGCTGTCCTGCAACTCCCCCCGCGGCCAGCAACGCCATCGGAGCCGTCACAAACAACACAATCGCACCGATCCAGAAATACCAGCGCCACGAGAGGAACTGCTCACTCACGCCTCCAGGAAAGATCCGCGCAAAGAACCCAACAGGCGACAAGGCCCCATACAGACTAAACACCAAACTCTTCTTCGGGCCCGGCCTATACGTACTCCCCATCAACATAACGCCCGCCAGCAGAAACGCCGCCGGTCCCAGCCCCTGCAGCGCGCGGCAGACAATCAACATCAAATACGACCGACTGAACCCGCACACGAGCGACCAGACGGCGAACCAGAAGAGGCCTGCGACGAAGACACGGTAGCTGCCGGCGACCTCGGCGAGGCGGGCAAAGGGGAGGTCGGGACGTACTCGTCTGGTTCATGGCCTAGGAACTCGTCCTCGCCGCCGCCCCGCCCCCGCCGTCGTCATCCAGGCCGTAGCCTCCGTAAACGGAGCTCCGGATGCTGGAGTCCAGCGGGATTGGCACTCGGCGGCGTTGAACATGTGTATGTGATGGTCGGCGTCAGTTAATTGCTAGTATTGGTGGGATTGGGCTTGGTCGGGGCAGGAGCAGCACCGTTTTGGCGATTGCTCGTGGCGATACCCTACGGTAGTATAGAGGGTGGAGGAGTAGGCAGCGAAGCCCCAACCTCGCGTTTGAGGAGCAGTGTTCTTGGAGGGATTGACATTTCCACCATTAGGTCCGGCCCCAACTCTGCGTCTGAGGACTGGCCTTGGGTGCATTGGCGGCTCCACCATTTTGAGGCTTCGTCGGCAGAGGCGGCGGCGTTGGATATACGAGTGTGAAGGTAGGCAGAGGCGGCGTCAGAAGATATATAAGTATAAAGGTAGGCAGAGGCGGCGGCGTGGATAACTGGATATGCGAGTAAGAAGGTCGGCAGAGGCCTCGGAGGCCTCCTCTTACACCTATCGAGAAAGCCCCTTTCCCGTCTGTATACCTACCCAGGTATCTAGTTAGGTAGTAACTTCCTCCCCCCAGCCCACGTCCCATAATTAATGATACAGTTTTGCGCATCTCTATATTTAGCGCAGAGTTTGCAATTGGAAGAGTCCTGTTTGGTAGACCGGCTTCAGTGAAGTGTGGTCATCCCTGAGAATACGATGGAGTCACGTGCTTTCATCCCCTGGGGATATTGGAGGCATATCTCCCTGAAAATCTCACGTGATGAGTCATCTTTTGGCTGTTTCAACGAATTTTTCGACAGTACGAAGAATCAAAATCTTGGGATATACTAAGAGCTTAGGTACCTAGGCAGGTAGAAGACCGCATCCAGCACCGTCGCGACGCTAGCACGCTCGTCAATCATATACTCGTCCCATCCCACCCACTTGCATCCCAAACTCACGCCCCAGCCCCAGCCCAACCCCTTTCCCCCAAAAAACACAAAAAATACACTACAAAGTATACCTAAACCCCTCCCTCTCCCCATCCTCAATAACCAACTCGCCCCGATCCGCCTTCCTATTATCACCAACAAACTTGACGCTCAGCGCGCCCACCATCAGTAGGATCAGCAGCTGGCTGGCGATGCAGGCCCAGAGCCCCGGGTGGTATTGGGGTGTGTCTTGCTCGCGGAAGACGAGGGAGCCGATGATGCCGCCGAGGCCGCCCCAGCCGACGAGGAGGGCGCTGCAGAAGGCGCGTTTCCAGTGGCCGCGGATGTTGTTGGCTTGGTAGGCCATTGCTGCTCTGTGATGGTTGTTAGTTGTGGTTCGGCACACGTACTTGGGTTGGAGTTTGGCCAGTTGAATGGGACCGGGAGTTGTGGTGTTTGGCAAGGAAGACTTACGGGATATTGCCATTAGCGCCGATGCAAACGAGGAAGACGCCGAAGTAGCGGACACCGACACTCTCCGTCCAGCCGATGAGCGGCAGGCCGATGATGGCCAGGATGGAGTTGAACGCGATGACAGGTCCACGGAGATGGTATTTATCGCCAAATGCGCCGGTGAGCCACATGACAATCCCCGCGGCGCCGTACGGCGGCGCAACGAGACACTGCGCTTTCGCGACGCTGAACCCCATGCCACCGCGTAGAATGACGGGCAGGAAGTACGCCAAAGCGTAAGAGACGGTGGTCGTAAGGCCGAAAATCATAGCGAATCCGTGGACTTTGAGATCCAAACCACCTTCGAGGAACTTTTTCAGATTCCAGGGTTCGGCGTTTGCATCGCCGCGGTCGGCGTTGACGCGCGCGACGATGTAGCGAAGCTCCTTTGCGGAGAGGAACTTCCAGTTTACTTTTCCGGAGTCGGGGAAGTTGACGATGAGGAAGTAGCCGACGATGGCAAACTGTGATTAAGTCAGCTGAATGATCTTCCGGGAAGATGGAGCTTCGTGATGGACTTACCACACAGGTGATGACTCCCTCAAGAATGAAGATCCAGCGCCATCCAGTGAGTCCAGCTGTTCCGTCAAGCTGCATGAGACCATATGCCAGGATACCCGCAAGAGCACTGGCGAGACTTCCGATGAAATAGAAGACGGAATATCGCTTGTGCATGTCGTACCGAACGTACCAAGTGGACAAAAGGTATACGCAGCCCGGGAAGAAGCCAGCCTCCAGTATGCCCAAGATGATACGCAGTGCGGCAAGTTGTTGCCAGTCTTGCACAAAGCCCATGCCAATCATGACGGCGCCCCACATCAGCGTTATGGCGGCCAAGTGGTTTCGCGGTCCGAGATAGCGGATGACGATGGTAGAGGGGAATTGGAAGACGACCTGAAGAGTAGCTCTGATTAGCAGAGCTTGATTCAATTGATGAAGACCTGACTTACGTAGGTTGTGAAGAAGACGAGGGTGACGATGGAATACCGCATTTTCGTATTCAAATCCAACTCGACATTCATTCTACACAGCGTTAGCATCTGACCGGCGTTCCAAAAGCTCGCGAAAGTCATACCCAGCAATATTCGCAGCGGCAAGATTAGTCCTGTCCATCAGCGAGATGCAGTACAGTATGCCGACGACAGACACCAGCCGCATGTCAATCTTCCGAATGATCCTCTTGATTTCCTCGGGCGAGAATTCATTGAGAATGTCATCCTGTGAGCTGGAGTCCGATTTCGTGACGGCAACATCCTCGTACTGAGTGGCGTCCGCCTTTTCCAGTGTGTGCGCCATGGTGTCGCAACGATTCTGGGGGGAAGAGGGACGGGCAAGGGGAGGTTTGCAAAGCGAATATAGGTAGGTAGGTAGTAATTCAAGATGGAGACAGCAAACACCAAGGCTGGAAAAAAGAAATGATGGCAACACAACAGCGGAGTAGACGATAGGATGTAGCTATATGCGCGGGATGTAGGTAGCACACAGTAGAATAGGCTTGCTTGTAGATCGCACCGAACTGGAAAGTCCTACATTACCTTCTTGGGGGATTTTATATGTAGAAGGCCCTCCCCTCTCCACCACCATGTCCCTCCTCTCGAGCCTCGAGGTCCCTCTCGCCACCCCGCAGTCTGGTCTGTTAATAGTGCCCGTTCAAACAATTCAGAAAGATACCGAGGGAGGCGTTCCAGACCAAGCACGCGGTCACCCTTGGCTTCACGAGCCAAGCATCAGTCACGGCTGTCTTAGGGCAATGCCATTGCTTAAAAGGCGCTTCCGAAAACCTTGGGAGAGAACAACTGAACTGGGGGTGACGTCCGAGGCGCGAACCAACGGGCAGCGCGACACGGCTAGATCAAACGTGCAGGTTAGGTCAGCAGCACGTTTCCAGTTCCTGACTTCACTTCAACACCACGAAGACGGTTGACAGCGCAGATCATGAAAGGTCATCGTAAGCAGTCTCCAGAAAGGCGGAAACGAAGACCAGGCTGGAACATCTCCCCACGAATTGAAGTTATTGGAGTCGTACCTAGGCAGGTATCCAGTACGAAATCATCGTCTTTGATACATGGAATACGAGTCAAGAAATATCGATCCAAGCATCCAAGATCTGGGGTAGGGACCCACATCAGGGTGGTTTGTGTGGAGCTTCCCCGCACCGCACATACCAAGAGCTGCCAAAACTCCAGGGTCAAACGACTCGTCGCAATATTCTGGAACTCTATGGTCGCCCTGTTGGTCAGCGGGCCAAAATCTCTGTTGGGGATGGTTCGCATTGGTTTCTGGTGGATGATTGGGTTTGCCACGTCTTGTGGAGCCGCCGAGTTTGTGTGTGATGGGGAGACTGTGGGGCGTGAAAAGAGACCAATCGACGGCGACTCCGAGCGGCAGATCCAGAGAATAACAAGCGGCTGGATGTCCGTTTTATGCAATTGAAATACCTACGATGGAGTTGAAGTTGAATTAGGCTGTTATGGAATGCGGAGATATTCAAAGTCTAAAAACTGGGGCGACGTTGGATCACGTGATCGAGCTCGGGGAAGCTCATGTCACATGACGACAAATGAAAGGGGGTCACGTCACATGATATCAACGAAAAAGGTTCAGCCAGCAGTTTCATTCTGCCTATGTACCACTCCATCACCCATTATGCGGAAAGTGTACTCCAGTGATATGCACCAGCAAACGTCTTGCTATGCCCATTTCTACGGTTGCTGTGTCCATTCCTCCATGTTGTATGAAACCACCGAATTCCCATAATCTCCGGTTGTCTATTCCTCATCCAGTCTGTATCCCAACCATAACTCCGAGCCCAGAGAAGACGCCGTACGCTGTAGATTGTGAGCGTCAATCAGCAGAAGTGGAGCGGAGGAAAACATACTGGATACGTCCCGAGCGGATCTAGCAAAGGAAAAACCACAGATTGGCGCTGGGGCAGTTGGTAGACTGCTTGTCTGGCCAGTCACACTCTGCAGTCTGACCAGGCCAGCACTGAAGCTCCGCGCAGTTGCCGTTGTCGGTCGTGACGTGACGGCGAATATCGCCCATCGGATTACCGTTCTCGTGGGAGAGGTCGTAGGTTAGACCAATTGAGGTGACGGGGTATTCGAACTGGTCAGTTTTCGTTCCAGAGTCGATGTCCGAGTAGCCCCACGCAAGCTTGAAGTCTCTGCCGCCCTCATTCTTGCTGAGATCGGAGAAACGTTGGGGGTGTTCGTACTTGCCGCCGTGCGGGTCGATGCCGACGATCTGGTCGGGGTCGCGGATATCGTTCCACTCATGGCGGACCCAAACGGTGCTGTCACAGCCATTCTCAATGTAGACCGTACGCGGGTCGTCAAGGACGGCAGTGGTGTTGACCGGAGCGGCGTTGACCATGGTGTTGGTGAGGCCAACGACGACCATGACTGAGAGAGCTTTGTTCGGTTAGTACGTTCGAGCGTTCTCATCTTCGAAGCTACAGTGAGAATTCACATACCGGATTTGAGGAAGGACATGTTTGAGCCCATCTTGATGTTCGTTTGACTGGCGTATGATGTCGTGGTTGTGAAGAATAGGTAAAGAGCTGAAGCTGGCAGCTTGTGTTGGATGGTGGGTGGTGGTGGTTGCTCAAGGTTGTGGTGTGGATTGTTGTGCTGGAGATGGAGAAGAGAGAAGGAAGAAGGTCAGAAGAGGGCGTTATATAGTAGATGCCGGGGAGAGGCATTGCAGTGGCTGCCAAGACGTAGAATGGGAACACCGCAAAGGGGGTTACTATGCTCCGTAGGCGGAGGTAGGCTTCTTATGTCCACATGTACCATGTGTGTTCAATGAGTGACTACCAAGACGTAGAATGAGAACACCGCAAAAGGGGTTACTTTACTCCGCATGGGCGTGTGTTTCGAGAAAAGAGAACACCCAAGAAAGAAATACTATGTTCCGCAAGCGGATGTATGCTTCTTATATCCACATTAGCGTGCGTCCAATGACTGCTTGCCAGTACCAAGAGGCCGACCATATGAAAATACCGGAGAGGGGGTTACTTTTCCGCGGTTGGACGCAGAGGTACACGCCTTCTATCCACGTCCAGCATGTGTATTCTGTGCAGGGACTGCCATGAGGAAGAAGGGGGTTACTCTGCTCCGCAGCTGGAGGCGAAAAGACGCTTCTTATTTCCATTATCTGTGTTCGGTGCAGCGACTGCCGTGAGGAAAAAGGAGAATAGCGGAAAGGGGTTTCGTTACTCCTTAGTCGGAGGGATGCTTCTCAAGTCCACATCTAGCGCTTGTTCGGTGTAGTTGCGGCCTAGACATATAAGGAGAACACCAAAAAAGGGGCTACTTGCATTATATACTCGTACTGCTCCCATTCACCACACGCGGACGGGTGAGCGTTACATGCGATGATGGCCTAGGTGTACCTTATGAGGAAGCTGAGTATGACACTCGTTCCGGTCGAGCCAACATTGCGTGCAGTCGCGGAACCAGGCCTGAGGTTTCACCATTAGCTGCGCCATTGCCCATCGTTGTATCGTTGCTACCGTCGCCCAGCAAGCATCCCATCGCCTTTCACTGCCTGTTCCGAGCGCTCCAAGCTTAAGATTCTCACCAGGAGCCCCTCTCGAGGGCTATTCGATCTTTCGGAGACGTCGCGTCCAATGGCTTCGAGAGGATGGCTTGGTAATAACAATACTAGCAAGAAATCCCAGTCCATGGATATGGCTCTGTGGATGGTTGTCGCGGGAAGTGGTACGAGGGGTCTACCGGTAGGTAATAAGATGAGATGGTGAGTGGCAGGGTGTGGTCACTAAAAGTCCACTTTCCAGAGATTGCCACGGGCCATCGGCTAGCAAGGGACAGAGGCCCTTTCATAGTTGCGCGAGACAGCAAAGGACAGCGACGGCAGGTATTATGTAGCGTAAACCTGAATTGGCATCCCACCTACGAGCAGTGCCAGGGTCACATCTTCTAAGGGCAACACTATTCGTTTTATTAGTAACTATTCTTCAATGGAAGGGGATCGGAATTGTACTAATCTGACCTGTTATTGCCAAAAGCTACCGCTAGCTTCTGATAGAAACATCGCTAAGCAGTTCTTTCAAGAGGCTGACAGATGACAAAAGTTGACCCAACAATAGCGAGCTCGTGATGGTTGTCGATGCGTGCGGACAAGCATGGGTCGTTTCCACTCCTTTATAGACATTGCCCATCGTCGTACCGTTGCTACTGTCATCCATCGACATGCCATCTATGACCAGTGCCAGGGTCACATTTTCTGGAGTTTTGAACTCCCCAATAGCGAACTCGTGATTGATGTCAACGTGTGCGGACGTGCATGGGTCTATTCCACCATGATGCTGGGCTGAGCCTATGGGGAGCTGTTGGTTGGAGAACACCGGAAAGTAAACACTCCGCTTGTCTTCAAACGCAACAATAGCGAAATCATGATTGTTGTCGATGTGTGCGGTCGTGCATGGGTCGTTCCCACTCACGATGCTGAGCCCATGGGAGGGCTGTTGGTTGGAGAAAGCCGTAAAGTGAAACCTCCTCTTTTTCTTTTAACATCCCAGTTGTGTTCACGGGGCAACCTCCTCGAAAACGTTCCTCATGATCAAGTTGACCTGGAGAGCTTTCTTTCTGAGTGAGCGGCGGGAAGAGAATTTTCTCTCGTTGTCTTCGGACGCTCCATTCTTATTCATAGGGCAACGTCTTCGAAGAACTTGTTCATTGTTAAGTTGACATGGAGGGCTTGCTCCCCGAGTGAGCGGGTCACGCCGGCTTGGGCGTATGGACATACAATAGAGACTGGGGATGGCGGGTGCTACTGGCTTGTACGTATGGATACGTGTTATAGAAACTCGAGTAAGCGGACGCTACCGGTTTGTCAATATAAATACGCGCTATAGAAACTCGAGTGAGCGGGCATCCCCGGCTTGAGCGTAAGGATACATACGATAGAGATTTGAATGGGTAGGCATGGCGTACTTGTACGCATGGATGCGTGCTACGGAGACTCCCAAGAGCGAGCGCTAAACGGCTTGGGCATATGGATACACGCTACAGAGACTTGAGAAAGTAGGCATCACCGATGTGGACGTATGGATACATGCCACAAAGACTTGAGAAAGTAGGCATCACCGACTTGGACGTATGGATACACCCTGGAGAGTCTCTAGTGAGCGAGCATCGCCGACTTGAACGTATGGATGTATGCTATAGAGACTCGAGTGAGCAGGCGCCATCGATTTGGCCGTACGGACACATACCATAGCGACCCGAAGTGAACGTTGTCGACTTGAGCGTATGGGTACACACCATATAGACCCTGAGCGGATCTTTTTGGCCGTATGGATACATGCTTATGCAGACTCGAGTGAGCAGACGTCACCAACTTGGCCGTGTGGATACATGCTAGAGAGACTCGCGTGAGCAGGCGCCATCGATTTGGCCGTACGGGCACATACCATGAAGACTCCGAGTGAGTGGGCGTTGCCGACTTGGCCGTATAGATACATATCATAGAGATCCAGGGTCGAAGAAAGCCAGAGTAGGAACTCTTCACCAGGATTCGATGGAGAATTAGCTGCAGAGCGGTAAACTGAACAAAACTGAGGGGCATGATAAGGAGATTGGAGATTGGGTCATGATTCATTTGCCATGATACTACCGAAATGAGCGAAGCAGCGCATATGTAGGCTCATGATGAGAATGTAAAGCAGATTGCGTACTGCCTGGCTGCAAATCTGATTGATCAAACAGGGGGAAACAGGAAACTCAGGTGGAAATCAATACTCTACTTTTCTGCAAGGAGATGTCTATGGGAGCCTTTTGGGTTGCAAACTGTTCGAAGATGGCAAATACAAGCAGCTGATCTGCACGGAAATGGGTTGGACAATCAATTCGAAGACAAAAACACGGAGTAACAAGAGACTGTTCGGACTTCTGCTTGTCCCATTGCGTGAACTTCATTCATATCAGGAAAAAAAGAAGCAAAGGAAGTTTCGGACGAAGAGGCTTACGGTGGGATTTTCAAGAATCAACAGCATCTGGACGCGTGACGGTCGAGTTTGGGAGAGGATTGGCTGCTACCAAGGATAGCATAAGAACACCCGCTAAGTGTTTTGAAATCCGGAGAACGAGACGTCTGGGAGGAAGTGAATAAGCATCAGACTTTGTGCTGGAAGTTTGAAGTTGAAATGGAACTTTGCGCGTGAAGATACGAGGGCGCAACACAGAGGAGTGAAGGGCGAAATTCAAAGACAGGCGATCAGATATTTTAGATCTTGGCTATCACGAAAGGCAGGAGATAGATAGCGTCTTAAGCGGGTGTTGCCTCTGGATCTCCGGGTTTGCTTAGACTCTGACGATGAAAAGAAGGGGGAACTAGAGGGTGAGGCTTTTGATACCACCTCAATTCAACAATACGTGTATCCCGCAGTCAAGGACACGATGTGAGGTGGTTTGTTATGTTGACTCCTGGTTTGATTCGATAATGGCGTTGCAAACAGACCAAATCTTCTAGCTGAGATGATAAAGCGCGACAGATGCCTTTCAGTGCTGTGCAAAGAGTTTTATGACGCAATTCAATTTCATCGCTGTAGGAGAAGGATGGAGACCGGAAGAAGTGAAGTAAAGTGAGGTGAGGTGAAGTGAAGTTGGCAAAAATCCTCAAAAATTGAAGCGATCCAAGCTTCTGATTGGCCAGCCCCATCTAATTTTCTGATTGGCCACACAACTTCCAACCTTCACCTCCAAACTTTCTCCCCTCTCCATCTCCATCCCTTCCCATCGCATCCACCACCACCACCACCACCATAACCGCCAGCATCAATTGCAGCACAATGATCTGCCACCGTTGCCTACACCGCGCCACACGCATATCCACTCCCTCCCTCCTCCCCCGCGCCCCCTCCAAAACCACCACCCGCCTCTCCAGCACCTCCACCCCCATCTCCCCAACCATCTCCCAAACCACCATCCCCCGTCGCGGCGACCTCTCCACCTCCCCCAATCCCCCGGCAGCAACCTCAACCTCAGCCGCACAACCCTTCAGCGCCGCCCTCACGCCCCGAGCCACTCCCGGAGACGTAAATACAGTAAAAACCCCACCGATAATAATGCGATCATCGGTTCCGGCGGGGACGCCGCTGAAGGGGCTGAATATCATGAAAGGCGCGAATGACCCGGTTGCGTTGGAGGATTCAGAGTATCCGGAGTGGTTGTGGGGGCTGCTGAAGACGGAGAAGGGGGGGAAAGGCGATGGGGGGGATGAGGGGGATTTGTATTGTATGTTTTTTTCTGTTGCTCTGTTTTTCTTTCTGCGTCCTCGTTTGAGTGGAGAAGAGGAGAGGAGAGTCCTTATTTGAGGAGAGTCGCTAACCCTCCCTCCCCCACCCAGCCAAATCAGCAAAACAACGCCGCAAAGCCGAAAAGCGTCTCCGCAAAGCCGCAATGCTGAACCCGACCGCGCTCGCGCCGCAAATCCCCATCTACGAACAGAGCGTCGATTTGCCCTTCGGTGCCGGCAACGGCAACGGCAACGGTAATGGCAAGGGGAGTCTGGAAGCTACATTGGAGGCCGGGAAGACGCGCGAGGAGCTGAGGAAGGCGATGAGGACGAGGCGGAGGGCGGCGATTAAGGAGGCGAATTTTTTGAAGACGATGGCGTAGGGTGGTTGTGGTATGAGGGTGGGGAGGGAGAGGGGTGGATATGGGATAGCAGGGAGGGAAGTGTGATGGAGAGGATGCTTGTGGGTGGTTGTGGGTTGTATATCTTGAAGACGATGGCTGGAGGGTCTAGATGCATGGAGATGGAGATGGGAGATGTTAGCAGGAATAGGTTGCAGGTGGTAACAACACCTTGAAGACCGGCCTAATACATGGAAAGGGTGGGGATAGTATCAGCGGGAAGTTACAGGCTGGAATTACTTATAGAGTCGAAGGAAGTGTATCATATTGTATAGCAAGACGGGCGCGACGAGGCTATTCTCGAGTCAGGAGCAAGATCTGGAATACCCAACTATCTACATCGTGCTCCCTCCATTCATCCGTCCATCCATGCAAATCAACGCACAATCTACCCTCCACGCACGTACATACCCACACTCGCTCACTCACTCATTCCTCCTCCTCCTCCCCACCCCCCGGCTCATCAAGCTCAATCCACTTCCCCCTGCACCTAACCGCCTCCCCCCTAACCCCCCTCCTCCCATCATCCAGCGCGCCCGTCAACCTCTTAACAACCTGCCTCCTCAACGGCACCAGCAACTCCAACCTCAGCCTCCCGGGAACAAGTGTCAAACACTGCAGCGCCATGGCTCTGACACCTGGCGGATCATGTTTCTGCGCGGCGACGGTTAGGAGGCGCGAGATGAGGCTGGTGATGTGGGGGGAGAGGGATGTGGGGGTTTGCAGGAGGGTTGTTAGGAGGGTTGAGAGGGTTGCGGATTTGACGTCTGGGGAGGAGGGGGAGGGGGAGGGGAGGTCGAGGGTTTGTAGCAGCAAAGGGACCAGAGAATTTAGTTCGGGCTCAATGACCGTGTAAGGTAGCCAGCGGACGATGCCAGAGAGGGCGATGAGGTAGTTCGTCTTGGTCGCGGGGTCTGCAGAGGGGAAAGACGTCGCGATTTGAGGGACGAGGAGCGTGAAGGCTTTCTGCTTGTGCAGGGGGGAAATTTTGCAGTGGTTCTCCTTATTCAGGATGTCGTCTGGCTGCAGCAAAGTTGCGAAACCTCGCGCGACGGTCGTGCCGTGGGTTTCATCCGCCAGATGGGAGAGGAGAGATGGGAGTAGTGTGTTGACCACAGAGGCATTCCGCAGTATCAGCGCTTTGGAGATGGCGAAGAGGATGCGGATGGAGTTGTTGGAGAGTTTATCGTGGAGGAGCAGGTTTGTCGGTGAGTCTAGGATTCGATCGACCGTCGTCTTCAGATCGGACGTCGCAATAGACTTGTTCAGGACAAGCGAGATTTGTCGCAGAGTAGCTGCGCGCACCATCGGTGACAGGGTGTCTGAGATTGCGAATCTTACCAATGCGTCAAGTAGTGCGTGCGGGTCGGAAGGCAGTTGGACGTCCTTTCTGAGAGCAGCGAGCAGATGGGTGGATGTGATCATGGTCCGACTCTGTTCAAGGGCCTCTGGTATGACAAAAGGGGGAATGGATTCGAGAGAGATCGGTCGGAACAACGTGTAGATGTTGCTTGAAAAGGTCGTCTGAAACTGGGCCGATTGCTTTCGCATGATGGTGTTGCATAACCTTCCAAGAAGATCCAAAGTCTTCTCATCCTGCAAAGCAGTCAGGTCTTCAGAAGTCGAGATCGCGGACCGAGTTAGTAGAGGAAGTAAGATATCATCGTAGTATGGGCAGTTCTCCCCTTCGCCTGAAAAATCGCTTGTTCCCTCGGCAAATGCGTATAGCAATGCTGTAAGTAGTGCCTGCAGGTATGCTGCTGAAGCTTTGTGTTGGATGGCAGTGTTGACTTTATTCTTCAATCGTAGGACTACCGTGCCGAACGTTTTCTCTTCTTTTGCGAGTCGAGCAAACGCTTCAAGGATTGCAATGTGAGAAACAGTAGAGTCGGCATCCGTGTCGGGGAGCTTGGCCATGAACGAAGGGAAAGCGGTATCAATGACAAGCTGTGGCTTTTGGTGGGCAAGCTCAAGCAGACTCGACATAGCAGAAGACTTGACTTCATCTTTTCCGTAGGACTCTTCCGATATAATCACTTCCACAAACAGTCTGATAATCTTCGTAATGTCCCCATCACTCATGAGCTGCCGTACTTTGGCAAGCTGGAGCAGTCCGTCGAGGAGAGTAAGTCGAAACGAGACTTCTTTCTGGGGAACACTCAAAAGGGCGCCGCTTAATGTGTCGAAAGCCTGGTCGGAGAACTTTTGCAAGGCATTGTGGTCAGATCCAAGTCGCACATTCTGCATGTCTGTGTCTAGGGATTGGGCAGCACTGGGATCGAGCTGCCGCCATTGACCGAAAACGCCGATATTGGCGCGAAGCAGCTGGGACAAAACCTCGAGCAGTCCACGCCTCTTGGTGATCGCATCGGAAGTTTGATACAACATGAAGAGGTTTGGCAGGATAGCTCCGATGAGGAAATTGGAAGCTTGTGGGGACGCCGAGATGATGGCGCCCAGGATTTGCCCGGCGGCTTGTGACTGTTTCGTCGGTGCATCCTCAAGGTGCTCGTTGCACTCTTTCGCAATAGGCTTCAAATATGCGTTCAGTGAACCAGGCGTCCCTTGCGACAATGTTGTTGCAATGGCGGAAAGGGCTTTGAGCGCGGATTCGGCAAGGTCGTCCTCCTGAACGTTTAGGATCTCGAATTTCAGAGCATCCCACAACGTTACCGAATACAGGGAGATTGTGGGCGGCCCGTAATTCCGAATGCAATCGATCATGGTATGCAAAACATCTCTCTAGATAGATGTCAGTGAGAATAGTGGCCCATGGGCAGTTGCAGCAGCTACCTTGGTGTTCATCGAGACAGAGTCGAGCTTGTCGAGCAGAGCTGGGAACGCATGTGGAGCAAACTCCGCCGCAGCAGCAATACACGATCGCAGTCTGTCTTTCAACTGCTGCGCCGTGATTCCATAGGGATCGTCGGGAGGGGGTCTGAAGGTAATAGGGAAGTAGTTGAACACGGCATCGAAAAGATCCTGGAATTGTTAGCGTCGTCGATGTACCTTTGGTTATAAGTGTTATCTTGCCTGCGCATCAGAGGATATATCCCACTCAGTCATGGGTACTTTCAATATGGAAAATACGATCATGAGATTGCGAGGGTCTTTCTCGCCATCGAAATAGGAAACAAATCGTGACATGAAGTCGGGAGTATCGTTGTGTACGTTGCGAAGGGCTTCATCCATTAGCATTAAGTAACGAAGGTATAGGGATCAAGCGTACCATCTCTATACTTGGCCATAAGGGTATCTATTAGTGTCAAAATGGAAAATCGTTCACTCTGTTGTTTGAATTGGTTGAGAGGATGTGTATGGTCGATGAATCTGGTAAGACAGAGTCAGACGCTGCTGATAGATCGGACATGGGATTGACGAACGTGGTGATTATAGCGCTCGCTTGATCTTGGGTCCACTGTCCTCGCTCTTCGAGAGCTAGCAGACCGCTGGCACAGGACCCTATCCCTTCTCGTTCGTCGGCAATTCGGGAGAGAATGAAGTCCGAGAGTAGCGTTCCTGGAGAAACAATATGTGAGCTCGTGCAAGACAGTCCTCTCCCAAGAGGACGAGAAAGCGTATCACGTGCAACTTACGGTGCTGTCTGGAGAGCGTCTTTGGTGGAGTGGCGGCGAGGACATCGGAGAGATAGGACATTGCTGGATTATATTAGTACATGGTCTATGAATGTCTGGAAAGATAGCTTACTCCTGGCTCTCGTCTTTGGCTCTTCATTGTTGAGATATTCCCCCAGACTCTCAATCAGTTCAACGAGCTTGAGTTGCTTGCTCTCCAGCCCTACATTCACGCGGTAAGCCAGGATTCCAGCAGAGGACGTGGGCGGTAAAATACGCACGTGAGGCCGTCTGTGCCGCAATGCGAAGGGCTTCTTTCCGGTCCTTCTCCACGTCGAAGAGGTACAGCTGGATATCAGACATGCTGACCCTGGATCGTGGTGTTGATTTACTTTTGGTTTGGGCCGTCAAGTCGAAGAAGATGTGACGATGAGATGCGCCGAAATCTCGGAGCTATTGCGGATCTCTGATCGGACCAATCACAATGCTTTCATATCACGAGCACGAGAAATTCTTTCTTCGCCAACTTCAACTGGGAATCAAAACGGTTATCCGTTGGGTTGTATGAGCTTATTTCTTTCTCAGAAGAAGGGAAATTTAAATATTTGTGGTGTCGTGGAATTTCTCCGGATCCTTCTGGTCCTCTGGAAAGACGAATCTCGCACGTCCATTTTCCTGTCACACCTCTTATTCACACCCTCAAGTCTTCCCGAGCTGCGTACGGTACTCTCTCCGGTCGCTTGAATTATCCGGGGATTTCTGAAAGAGCTGTGCATTCGGGTCACCAAACCAAAATAATGGCGTCCACAGGAGCATCCTCAACAAACTGCAAAGTCATCCTGGCCAACACAATCGCCAAAAAGCTGCTATCCGAGGTTCAGGAGGGACTGAGTAAACTCCAAGGACCACCATTACTCGTTGGCTTTCTCGCCAGTTCGGATCCGGCTGCTCGAGTTTATGCAGATTGGACGGGGAAAACATGCCGTGAAAAGTGAGCTTCCCTCGTTGACATTTACGAATTTACGAATGAAGCCGTGGCAGAGCTTCAGGGGCATTCTGATCACATTCGAAATGTTACCAAATCTTGTTTTGAGGCCTAGAATTTCTTACATAATTCACGGACTACCTCATCTCAATTCTGAAAACATATCAATATCGATCACCTCAGTTCAAAAGAGCAAGGAATACTCCCACCACATTCCAAGCCTGCCACGGCTTCACCCAACCCCCTCCCCAACCACAGTCAACTAACCAACCCCGCAGCGGCTTCGCCTTCGAACTCCGCGAAGTCCCCAAAGACGCCATGGAAGACGCCCTCCTCGCCGCAAACGCCGACCCCTCCGTCCACGGCATAATAGTCTACTACCCCATCTTCTCCTCGCGCCAAGACCAATACCTGCAGCAAATCGTCTCCATCTCCAAGGACGTCGAGGGCCTCTCTCACCGTTACATCTTCAACATGTACCAGAACATCCGGTTTCTGGATCCTGGGACTGATACTAAGAAGAGTATCTTGCCGTGCACCCCTCTTGCTGTGATCAAGATTTTGGAGCATCTGCATGTTTATAACACTATTTTGCCGTATGGGAATCGCCTTTTTGGACATACGGTTACGGTCATTAATAGGAGTGAGGTTGTGGGACGTCCATTGGCGGCGCTGTTGGCGAATGATGGCGCGTGTGTTTATAGTGTTGATGTGGAGGGGGTGCAGCAGTTTCATCGGGGCCAGGGACTCAAGAAGTCGAGGCATGAGGTGGAGGAGAAGCCGGGGTGGACGCTGGAGAATTGCCTGCCGGTTAGCGATGTGGTTATTAGTGGGGTGCCCGGGGAGAAGTTCAAGGTGCCTGTGGAGTTGTTGAGGGAGGGGGCGGTTTGCATTAATTTTTCGAGTGAGAAGGTGAGTTTTGCTAGTGAGTTCGTGGAGTGCGGATTGCTTATTTATTGTGGCAGAATTTTACCCCTGAGGTGAAGGAGAAGGCATCGATCTATGTGCCGGCAATTGGAAAGGTCACGATCGTGGTATTGCTCCGGAACTTGTTGGTATGTATCCATTCATTCATAACTTTTTCTATCGCCCTATAGCTCACGCCTCCGTAGCGAATGGTGCAAAACCGAGCCGACACAGACGCGACGCCCGCAGACGCCATCGATAAGCCAGGCACCATAGAAGAAAAACCCTCCGCATAAGGGAACCATTTTCTCCTTCTCCGACGACCCATGATTCCTTTTATAGATGTAACCATAAACTCCAATACCTTGCAAGAAATGACGAGACGGGGTGTATCATGCTCACTTCCGCGGCTTTTTGGCATCTGCCAAACCATCCATCTCCACGTCTTCGCCATCCGTCATGCCATCTTCGTCTTCCTCGCCTCGACTCCGCTTGAGACCTTTCATCTTCCTGGTTTGCATGTTGTCGATGTCTTGCTTGCCCACGTGGATCCTGCCCACTTTGTCGCCCATGAGGTCCATGTCGATGTTCTTCTTCGTCTTGGGCTGTAGTTTTGAGTCAACAACTGCGCGATTGCTGTGAGAATCAATACAGAACTTACCTCCAGCTGTCTGGGCCTCTTCAGGGCCTCTTTCATGACACTCTCGTCTGCTTCCCGTATCCTGCCAACACTAAAGTCTATCCTCGGTCCAATCTCATCAAGCTCGACTCGCGGAAGTTTCTGTCCGCTGCTCTTCGTGATGATGCGGTATACTCGAAGGTGTATCCGCGGCTTCGGCTGCACGTCGCTTTCCTCCTCAGCGCTAACCTGGATGATGTATTGCAAACCCGTAACCTCGACGTCAGAAATCTCTTGACCGCGAAAGAGGTCCAGTAACAGGCTCTTCGCAAGCGTATACGCATTTGGAGTCGGGCTTTCGAAAAGCGATCCCGAAAACGCCATCATAGGCTTCATTCCCACCTGAGGTTTGCTGTTCTTGAACTGATGCAGACTCCTAAACGAGTCACCGTCTATATGCAGCTCAATCATGTCCAGAACCTTGTGATTGAACATTCTGGCCAGCGTCAAGCAGTTTTGCCGTTTCTTGGTGTGGTATGCGAACACGATGAGCGAGGTATCATTTTTCTCGGAGAAGAACTCGAGGGAGGACGGGTCTTCGAAAGGGTGGATTTCATTTTTCTTGGTGAATTTCTTGCACAGCGGCTGCTTCAGGGCGTGAATATCGTTGTATGCTCGTTGGAGGGGGAGTGGACATGTTGCGCCGCGAAGGAAGAGGGTCGTTTTGGGATTTTCGTTCAGTTGCGGCTCTTTCTTTTCAAGAGCCCGCTTGGAGCGGGCATTTTTGGGTACTCTGAGTTCAGTTAGCCATAGAAAATGCCGTCGTCTGAGCACACATACATCTGGCGCAACATGATTGCTGTGCTAAAAAAAAAGTTGGTTGCGACTGGCGAACTTTCAAAAAAGTTCAGATGCCAAGTCTAGATGCCAAGATTTCATAGGGCTGAGCGATTCAGCGGCCAGCGACGAACGTTGACGCCATTCGTGCGGGACCCGACCGCGGAATTTGATAAGTTTTTGGCCTTGATCACTCAACCACATACCTTATATTCGCCATCCTCCCCAGAAGCTGCTCAATCCTACGACTCTCAGAACTATAATTTTTCACTCTGCTCAACATCATGGACTCCAAACCAGTCGACCCAGAAGCGCCCTTCAACGCCTCCACAGCTACCCCGTCCTCACAGAGCACAGCTTCGCTCATCGAGATAACTACAGACGCCGACTTCGCCCACCATACGTCAAACCTGCCAGCCGAGACTCTCGCAGTCGTCTACTTCCACGCTCCATGGGCAAATCCGTGCAAGCAGATGTCAACCATCCTCTCCACCCTCGCCAGTACATACCCCACCACCACCCCACCCTCAATAGTCTTCCTCTCCCTGAATGCAGAGGAGCTCCCCGACATATCAGAAGCCTATGACGTGACGGCCGTACCCTACATAGTGCTCCAAAAGGACGGAAAGAATGTGGACACTATCTCCGGGAGCGACCCAGCCAAGGTCCGCGACACGATAGAGAAGCACGCGGGCAAGAGTGGCAATCCGGGGAAATTCGGTCTACCGCCCGCTCAAAGCGTCACGAAGCCTGATGCGCCTGCAAGTACCAATGGCCATGGTCCCAAGAACCTTTCTTCTTATGCGCCTGCGCCTTCCGACCCTGCCACAGCGCCCGAGTACACAGCTGGCGCACAAGAGACCAAAGCGACGAAGGAAGAGCTACACCAGCGATTGACTGAATTGGTCAAGGCGTCTCCGGTTATGCTTTTCATGAAGGGAACACCATCTGCGCCGCAGTGTGGTTTCAGTCGACAAACTGTTGCGTTGTTGCGGGAGCGAGCGGTGCGGTATGGATTCTTCAATATTCTTGCGGACGATGAGGTCAGGCAGGGCTTGAAAGAGTTTGCAGACTGGCCGACGTTCCCGCAGCTGTGGGTTGATGGCGAGTTGGTTGGTGGGCTTGATATTGTAAGTACTTTGCGTGCAAGTTGACTTCAGGGGCTAATTTGATGTCCAGGTCAAGGAAGAGTTTGAAAATAACGAGGAATTCCTCATGGACTATGCGGTCAACAAAAAGGCGGGTGTGGCTGCATGAGTGTGTAGCAGCATGAATTTGACGTGAGATATATGATCAAGAGATTCTAGGGGGATTGGTGGGTGGTAGAGCTGGCGTCCGGAAGCAAGCATCGGTGTTCCTGGTAGGTGAGGGAAGGCCAACAAGGGAGTAGTACATCATGTTCTTCAAGAAGTCAGTTCAGAGTATTACGATCACAGCTGAAAAAATCTTCTTTTCCTATCATCATTCACTTTCCAGCTGCTTTCATGGTCAGAACAGCTTTGCACCTGCTCTGCCAGCATACTACATGAGTTCCATTTTCGTCAATCTGATTGGAGATTTTCCTATCTACACATTCCCAAACTTGAGGAAGACATTGAGGAGAGACTCAAGACATTACTTCAACCGCGATTTGTCTTTATAATTGATAGGTTGAGTGGAGTTTTCTGTACGAATTACTCTCTCGGAAGATGAGAGGAAAGGGACTGCCGATGTTAGTTCTGGAGGATCTTTTACAGGCGGCTGCTAACCTATTAGCTGAACAAGGCATGGATAGGGAAATTCGGGAGGCGCCTGCTCTGTTCCTCGAGGTCTTCAATCCTGTTCTATCGGGTAGTCCTTGAGCCAAGCCACCACTGCATCTTCTTCCTCTCTGAGTTCTTGCCACAGCTTCTCGCACTTTGCCAAAATGCTTTCGGAGTCTTCGAGATTCTTTTGCGCTTTTGCTCGTATGAGTTCGACCTCTGCAGACAAGCTGTCGCTGCTACCCTTGTTCAACCGCCAAAGATTGTAACAATTCATGCAAAGGAAGAATGTGTGTAAGCCCACGAATGCTCGAGCGGTTCTTTGCAGAGAGGGTGGGTCTTTTGTCCTGTTGGTATTGAATTCTGATCTGTTTACGTCGAGGCCAGGTCTGCTGGCGTGGAATCCACGGCTGGTGATGGGAGATGCATGTCTGGTCGCCATCTTCGGGCCTTGCCATATGGTGGAGACATTTTGCGACATGCGCTGCAGGCAAAAGCGAGCAAACCACATCGCTGTTGAATCTTCTGCGGATGCTTCTGATTTCTGATTGTGGTTCTACAAGGAGGGTTGTCCAGGTTGTTGTGGGTATGCTCAGCTTGGTATAGTTTTTTCTTGCGAAGCGTAGTTTGTGCAAGCTGGCAGGAAACGGCAGAATTTATATGTACCTACTTCAAGACGTTGGGAAAGACGTTGACTGAGAGTCTTGCCCTCGTTACGATTACCTGATGCAGTTGAGGTGAGGGAGAAAAGGGAGGTGGGCTCCTTAGCCGAGAGGGGCGGCCAGAAGCGCGGCAACAGCCACTTCAGCCTCATGGGGAACGCACGCGCGCTGCGGGATGCCGTTATCTTTCTTTCTTGGTTGATTTGATGCTCAACCTCCTGACTTCCCCTGTGTCACCGACCACCTGGGGCACGTCCCGAACAGCTCCCACCGCCCGCCTGCAGCACCACGCCAAATTAACCAAGCGTTCCTAATATGGAGTGCGACCGCTCCCTGACTTTGTCCTGCCATTGACTTTTCCCCCGTGTCCCCCTACCCAACGCGCTCCATCCCACGGCCACCAACTCACCACCTCACCAACTCCATCCCTGGCCAGCTGCACCTCTGCTGTCTGCATCTCCCATCGGCCATCCTCCCATCGTGAACACGTTTCCGGAGAGATTCGCTTTGCTATATACATCCTTAACATCGTCAATCACCTCTCCCGACTCTGAGTCCACCGCATCTGGCCTTCTGCATCAGCCTGGCATCCCAGAAGCTCCCCTCATCCACCAATCGACCGTCTCGCCTTGACCAGCCCTCCTGGAGATCTACGAGACTTACCACGACGCAGCAGACGACCTGATCGCAGGGGTTCGCTGACAGCTCCGGACCGCTACCGCACTACCTTCATCGCTCTCGCAAAACACACTTCTCTTCTCCCGCTACGAAACCATTCCCCACCGTCAATCTGGCGTCTTCGGCTTCTTCAGCCACCGGAGCTGAGAACACCTCCTCCCACCGCCGGCGACGCTCGTCCGCCGCGCATATACCCCCGAACCTCCACATCAACGATCTTCCCACCCCGTCTTCAGGGACCACCTCTGGGCTTTCGGGCAGAAGGCCCTCCAACCTTCCCACCGTGCCTGGCACCCCCGCCGCCGAAGACCTCAACATGTCGCTGTCGCGATCGCCGTCTCCCCAGCGCGGAGGCGGATGGTCCAGCCCTGGTCTCAACACGCCGTACAACAGTGGGAGCAGGCGCAGCAGTCCGATGCGGGCATACTCGAATGGCGCGACTAACAATGTTACGTGGGCGTCCGCGCAGGCGAAGAGCGCTGAAGTCAAGGGTTATCCTGCTTTTCAGACGAGGAATCAGGGCATCTTCGCGAGATATGCGCGCAAGGTGTCTTCTGGGATGGGACTGCCGATGTTCGCGGGCGCAAACAACAAAGATTATGCGGAGAAGGAGAAGTTGGGACGAGGTCGGTGGGCCAGTGGAGGCAGGCCATCGATCACGAACCTTCTCAGGATCATTGGAAACAACCTGCGGAGGGGTAAGCTTGTCGTCTTGATCCCCTTCTGCATGGTCTGCGGTTTTCTGCTCTACATCCTTTTCATACTCACGCGTAAGTACTAGCCTCTCGAGACACGAGCACCAACTAACCTCGCAGCCCTGAACCGCCTATATAATCGATCCACCTACGGCAGAGGAGGAAGCAAGTTCGTGATCATCCTTGCGGCGAATCAAGGAGGCGGCGTCATGGAGTGGAAAGGCCCGCGAGAATGGGCGATTGAGCGAGACAGCGTGAGGAATAAGAAGAAATACGTCCAGAAGTGGGGATACGAGCTCGACATTGTCGACATGAGCACCAAGAAGAAGTACGCCCACGAGTGGCGCGAGAACTGGGAGAAGGTGGATCTCATCCGCGCCGCGATGCGCAAATATCCCACTGCAGAATGGTGAGTCGCTATTCTAATCTGCTCAACTTCCCCGACTAACTCTCTCCCCCAGGTTCTGGTGGCTCGACCTCAACACTTTCATCATGGAGCCCACCTACTCCCTCCAATCCCACATCTTCAACAACCTGCCCGCAAACACATACCGCGACATCAACGACTACAACCCCCTCAACATCTCGCACCCACTCACCTACCCCTACCTCGACCCCATCTCGCTCTCCCCCGTTGGCGACAACAAACCCGACAGCATCAACCTGATCGTCCCACAGGACTGCGGCGGCTTCAACCTCGGCTCCTTCTTCGTGCGCCGCAGCGTCTGGACAGACCGTCTGCTCGACATCTGGTGGGACCCCGTCGGCTACGAGCAGAAGCACATGGAATGGGAACACAAAGAGCAAGACGCGCTCGAGTACATGTACCGTAACCAACCATGGGTACGTCCGCACGTCGCCTTCATCCCGCAGCGCAAGGTCAACTCGTTCCCACCCGGCGCCTGCAACGATGGCGGAGAGAACCCCCGGTTTCACTATAAAGAGCAGGATCGCGATTTCCTGGTTAATATGGCAGGCTGTGAGTGGGGACGCGATTGCTGGGGCGAGATGTATAATTATCGGCAGTTGAGCAATCGGTTGAATCGAGGGCGGTGGGAGAGGTTTAAGGATGGGGTTAGCGATTATTTCAGGAAGAGGAGGGAGGAGACGCAGAAGAGGAAGGAGGAGGAGGAGAGGAGGAAGAAGGAGGGGCAGGGGCAGCAGCAGGGTTAGGGGTAGAGGGGGTAATAGATGGGGTTGGAAAATGGTTAAAAGACGGTTGGAAGATGGAGATGGGAGATGGAGGTCAGAGATGGAAGACGGGTCTTGGGGCTTTTCTCTTGGGGGCTTGGTGTTTCTTGATGGATGGGGAGTTTACGATATGCCTTTTCTTCTTCTTCTTCTTCTTCTTCTTCTTCTTCTTCTTCTTTCTTCATTAAAACCTATACTACTACTTCTTCCTCTTTCTAAAACTACTTCTTCTCGGTCTTCGGCTTCGGCTTCATCGTCAATCGTCTTCTTGTCGATTCTATCGGGCTTTCGGCTTTCGTCCAGTGAAGCGGAGCGGGTAAAATGTTATTTTCCAAAGTATCTAGGTACAGTGCTCGAACATGGCATCTGCGTATTTCGTACATTATCCGTGTGTCGTGCCGTCTGCTGCCTACCTTATTTACCAAACTATTTCGTTCTCACTAGGTATATTCCTCCTCGTTCTTCCACCAGTCTGGAAAAGCAACGGCCACCTAGCTATTTCCTCTTCCTCTTCCTCTTCCTCTAAACTCTACTCGAAGTCCCCTTACCTTTCCTCTCTTCTCCACAAAACATCAAAACTCCACAAAGCATCAAAATTCCACACATCCTCCAAACACCACCCCTCCTCCTCTCGACCCATCACCATTCCTGCTATCAATCAAGTCGCCGAGCGTGTTATTAATCCGCTCCGCTCCGACGGTTCCAGTAAGTACCTAAGTAACTAGCAAGCAAGGTGAAAATCAGTGTAGATTTCCTTCCGCCTCCGCCTCCTTCCGCCTCGCCTCGACTCGATGAGAAGGAGGTTCAGGAATCGGGGTTCAGGAATCGAATGTCTCGGCAAGGCGGGCTTTTAAAATTATATTTGTATTAGGGATGTTCTGGAGCTTTGGTATTGGTATTAGGGTGGTCGGTTGATGAGGGAGGGTGGATGGATGGTTTGGGGGTTGGGGAGGATGTGATGGGGGTGGGTTAGGACGAGGGAGGAGGGGGGAGGTAGGGAATGGCGAGAGAATGGAGAGGTAGGCGGTAGGAGGGAGGAGGGAGGAGGAGGAGGGAGGAAATAGGGAGGGAATGGAGAAGTAGGGAGGCAGGAGGGGTGAGGAGGTGATTATTTTCTGACTCTCTCAACACTCGCTGCCTCTACGAATGATTTCCCTCAAAATCGAGTCTCGGAGTCCACGGTGGCGGAAACCTAACGAGAAGCCAAGGTTTTGGTAGTATGTATCAGTTTACTTTCGGTTCATCTCTCTGTTGGCTGATACGACCGTCTGGATCTACTATATAGAGAGAGCCTTACCTATCCCGTCCACATCTACATCCCACATCCACATCCCACGCCACGCCACGCTGCGTTTCGTTTCGTCTGATCCTCCCTCAATCAAGCATTCACCATACTCTTCTAGTCCTCCACACGCATCCCATAACAAGAAACACTACGACGCCAGAATGAGGTAAGCATATCCCCAACCTCGCCCTCGTCCTCGCCCTCGACCTCCGTCCCATCTGACGTCGGGAGTGGGAGGTGATTAAGTATCTCGTATCGCTACATGCAAAGAACCGCGCCCATTCCGCGAACGAAAGAATTACGATGCCGGTGTCCAGTGACAGGATGCTTTGTCAGTCTGCCATTATGCCATTACGCCGTCCGCACATTTCACGCACACTCAAATGACTCTCGGCAAGACCGAAGAAAGAGAAGGACTGAAAGCGTGAGGACCGCTGCTGCTGCTGCTGCTGCTATGACCTGATGATGGTGATGAACCCAATGATGGTAATGAACCCAACGACGATGATGATAGTAATCCCAACGGACGGTAGTGATAATGATATGTTGATGATCCTGATCCTGATTCTGATCCTGACCGTGATCCTGACGTTGATGTCGTCGATGAAGATAGTCAGACTCTGACATTGCTCCGCTCCACCCATTTTCTGCCCCCATACCACACAAACGAACCGCGACAAGAGCGTCGGTATCTAAACAGTGTCTCTTATTCTCTTGTTCTCTTGATGCCGGGGATCGCTCTTCTCTGCCCGCCCAATAAACGCCCTAGTAACTTTCCTCTTCCCATTAATCATCCCATCCACATCTCCTTTTCCTTCCTTTCCTCCTTCAGACAGCCATGAAGTTCAGTTATCCTGAAACTCACCCACACGCGATAGAAAAAGGGAACCACGTCTTCAATTTCAGACCTCAGACATCAGACATCGTGTCTATCCCCTTACGCGGCGGGCCGCGGAGTGGCAAGTCGTGGAAACGATGTACCATACCACAACAACAACTCAGAAGTCGGAAGGAAGGGAAGGGTATCAATCTAGATTCCCAGTGCATGTGTATGCAAAGTACAACCTCAGCGGCTGACTCGATCCACAAAGGGGTGATTGATAGTGACACCTGTACCTAGTCTGTAGTTTTCACCAATACCCGCACAACGACAACAACGCCGACGACAGCAGCAGCAGCAGTCATGTTCCCCAGCGACGCCAAAGCGAGAGATGCCCATGTCCTCACACAAAAGAAAACCCGAGCGTATAAACCTTTCTTTGGGGGGGGATATGTATACAAATGTGTCAACGTCTCGACTCAAAAAAAATAAAAAAAATAAAGCGACGAAAGAAAGAATCGAAAAAGAATCGAAAAACCTGCAACAACAAGCCGCGCCGCCGTCAATCCATTACTGAGACATTTCCATCATCGCAGAGGTCCGAGCCGGGAACCAGGCAGGGAGTAACACAAGGTACAAGGTCCAGACCATGCCTGGCCAGGGCTCAGAAACACTGCAACTACCGACGGTCATACGCCGACTGCCCAAACTCCACCCCTTGCATCGCATTCGAGCCCCCCGCCGCCGCCTGCCCCGCCCACTGCGCCGGCGGCGGCAAAACGCCGACGTTGCCACCCTGCTGCTGCTGCTGCTGCACGTGAGGCGGCGGTGGCTGGGCGTGACTCTGCGTCTCCATGGCCAGTTGGTTCGTCAAGGGTCCGTAAATGTGCACGTTGTTTGGGTCGACGCGACGCAGGTGCGTGTAGAGGACCGACATTTCCTGTCGCATGGCTTCGTTTTCTTCTTTGCAGCGGCGCAGGTACTCGATTTCGTTGCGGCAGCGGTCGGCTTCGCGGCGCGAGTTGTATTCGGCGCTCTTTAGGTTTTTGATGTAGTCGATGGCTTTTGGGGTTTGTTAGACGAGGGGTGGAGGGAGCAAGACCACGTAATATCACTTACACTTGGTCAAGATCTCCCATTTGCTTGATTTTCCACCGGGGGAATTGGGGAGGATCGTGTTGAGGTCCTCAAACAGATTTTTCATCTCGCTTCTCCGCTTCCTCTCGGCCATTTTGTGGCTGACGCGGAGCTCTGGTGTCCTGCTGTAATTACCACTCGAGGCGAGAGAAGTTCCATCACTTTGCAACGCCGTGACATTTCTGTGTTGCATGGAATGGTGATGCGTGGACAAGTCTAAATTCATTAGCATCGCAACTCCGAATCACATTGCTCGATATCACCATACCTTCATCAAGCCGTTTTTGGCCTTGCGGATACGACTCGGTCGTCAGTATACTGCTATTTATTGACGCCGCATAACTGTTCTGCCGAGACGGAACAGACCGATCCATACTCGAGTCACCGCTGCTTGATCTCCGCCTATCATCTGGATGATCTGGGAAAGCCCATGGGAAACCCTTTGTCGGCGCGGCGGCCGTCGGGTCAGGCATGCCGGAGACCATTCTCGGGTTTGGATTGATAACTGGAGCTCTTCTTGGAGCAACGCTGGATCGATAACTGCCGTTTCTCACGCCCAACGGCGACATGGGTGCCGACGATATGGATCTCTGGTCTGTGGCTATCCCCCGCTGTTGCTGCAGGTTTGATACTAGCGAAACGCGGGATGGGTTGGCACTCTCGTATGGGGATGAAGGACTCGTGATTTGGAGGTGGTTCATGCCAACGTTCATCCGGCTGTCGACACTACTCCGTCGGGACTCATGGTGAGACGGAGTATCGAGGCTCGGCCGGGGATGGTTCTCGAATCCTTGGTTGAGAGATGGCAGACCGGCCGATTGCAGAGTGAGTGTTGAACTCGTATGTCTCGGAGTTGGGTCGCTTACTTGATGGCCTGAGTATCGGGTAGAGTGTGGGGTATCAGGTATTGATGAGCGTGAAGGTGAGTCCTCTGCATTGAGGATTGTGTGCAAGTGTAGACCGTTGCTACCTATGTTTGAAACACCTGAAGAGTCTAGCAGGCGGTCAGCGTAAGGTTCAGAGCCTCAAAATAGGAACCTCTATCGAGGGCGGAGAGAGCCAATGAACTGGCCGTCAGTGCAGCAAGGGATGGCACCCGAGCCCGACTCGGCCGCCACCGGCGGATTGGATTTGCAGTCCAAGTAGCCGGCGCTGTTTAGAGCTGGCAGCGATAGCGCTGGGGAGGCTCTTCGCAAGGCCACTCTTCAATCAATGCGCGACTGCCGATTTACAAGGTATGCGGTACTGATAGATTGCTCGGAAGCATTAAGAGAAAAACTCACGTTTACTTTGCGACCAGTTGCCCGAGTCGCGAACGTCTGAATGGCGGTTTGGGTTTTGGTTCTGCGAGTAGTCCAGCTGGGACGGACCTTGCGACTGCCCGTGTGGTAGTTCGCCCGTCAACGAGGCGATGGGAGGAAGCGCTTGCTGAGAGGAAGTAGGAAAGGCGCCCGGTGGTTGGCGCTCGGGGGAGCGTAAGGAATCCATCTCGACGGTCGCAAAGACGCCTGCTTGATGTCTTTGAACGGAGAGCCTCGACCAGATGAGATGAGAGAGCGCAAGTCACGGGACTTGGGGACGTAGCGCGAGATGCTGGGCGGACAGAGGCGAGAGAGGTTGACGACAGGCAGGATTCTGGCACGATGCGTGGATGGCAACGAGGATGACGGTGGATTGGCAGCGAGGCAATTCGAAAAGTGTGTGGCCTTGGGAGGTGAACGGCTGGAGCAATGCTTTCGTCTCAACGTTCAACGGCGGCAGCACAAACGGAGGTTCGTCGTGACGCGATGTGGCTCGTAAGGATGGAATTGGAAAGCGAACAGTGGGTGGAAGTGGGTGGTGGAATAAATGGTCGAGTAGTAGTAGGGCTGGGAGAGATAGAGGTCGGCGGGAGTTCGCATGAAACCTCTGTGGTGAAGGTCAGGACCGATGGGGAAGTGGCTGCAGCCGGCGCGGTTCGGTGGGAGGAAGAGAAGGTTGAAGCTGGCAGGGACCGGGGCGATGCGATGGTTCTGGGGTAGAAGACGGGACGGGCGCAGAATGGAAGGGAGAAGGGAGAGATGGATGATGGATGGGATGGGATGGATGGACAGTGACGGCGACGTCTCTCAATGGCGAGGTGAGCGATGCTGGCGGGCTGGACGAGGGATGGGCGATGGGCAGCGGTGGTGGGTGGGAGGCTCGACCGTCTTCCTCGGAGCAGGCTGGCGCGAACGACACTGGACAGTCGCACAAGGGGACGGGTCAGGGCCGAGTCGACGCTCTTTGGCTCTCTACACAGACACTGCTGCGACTTGGCTGGGGGAGCTGCTGCCGACTGACAGGCGGAGAGACAGGCGGAGAGACAGGCGGAGAGACAGGCGGAGAGAAGAGCGGAGCACTTTGCACAGTGCACACTGGCAGCTGAAGCGCAAGCGACAGCTCGAACCGAGACTGACAGCTGTTGCTGGAGGCGTCCAGGACAGACAGCTATGAGGAGATGCAGAGGCTGCAGCTGGGGAGGGACCTAAGTCGAGGGATGGGGGTGGTGGAGAGGAGAATACTTCTTTGTCTGGCGGCAGCAGGCGAGCGATCACGAGATTCGATGCGCGTCTTCCTTACTTGAGGCCTCAGACACGACCCAGCACGGCGGGACCAGGGCACAGCAATTCAATTGGGAGGCGGGGGCGACAGTCCTATCAGGGAGCCTGGGTATTATCATCTACAGTCGGAGACCGATGAACCTGGGGAGTGAGAGCGAGGAGTGATGGGAGCGTGAGGGGTGAAGACTCGGGGGGTGGGTGGGTGGGTGGTGGCAGTGAAGTGGAGTTGGTACTGGAGTAGTGGGAAGGGAGATGGAGAGAGGTCGTGGGGCGGGACCTCGAGTGGGCACTGTGGGAGGTTCTGTCTGGTGCAGGTGGTGGATGGCAGCTCAGAGCTGTGGCAGGCCTGGCAGGCTTCGGGAGGGATGGTCGACGTCTAATTTGGTAGGTGGTTCGCCGCGTGCCTCCACACGTGGCTTCCAAGGGTTCTGTACTAAAAGACTGGCCAAGATGGCGCACTTCTGCTTCTTTTGAAACAAACTGATAGAGGCTACAATTATCACCCAGGTCCCAAGCCTGCCCTGCACCGAGCCGTGCCCGTCTGCGTCTTCAACGTGTGCATTGCCCTGTAGCCATGCCATGAGAGCTCCTGGTCCATGACCTTGACCAGAATCCTTGACTATAATCTCAACACCCCAGTGTCCACGCTGCTTACCCTAGCACGCCCAGGTAGTCATCACCCACCTGGCAAAGCCTCCGGGCCGACCGCGCTACATCTGGTATTCTATTCGACGGCTCCCTGATGATCGCCGGCGCCTCTCGCCGCTCGCGTGGTCGCGGTAGACCCCCGCAGACACTTGCGCTCTGTGGCTCCAGCTACTGGGGCGGGCGGCGCCGAGATGGTCGTGATGGTCCAGCTCCCGCAGCTGATTTCAATTAAATACCAGGGCCAGCCCGGTCCATAACCACGCACTTTCACCCCCCTTCAGCGCTGCTCCGGAGACACTTCTTCTCGTTTTCCACCATCCGCACGTGAAAAGAACCTTGGTTCTGCCTGGGCACGCCAGGAAGAGCCGACGCGAACCTGGAATATGCTGCAGCCACCCAAACTTCGCTCCAGCGCCAAGCCCGCAGTATTATATAGTTGCTCCATCCCACACCCAAAAGCAAGTCAAGGATGATAGCCTGCACACACACTCAGAACCCACTCGCACCACAGCACCAGAGTTCAAATTCAAAGACGTCGGCCCGCCTGCTGATCGAGTGTCGAGTCTCACCACTGGAGTCGGCAGCTGTCGCCCGCGCATGATTTGATTTCGTACCACGCGCACTGCCTGAGGACAGAGAGCACGTCAAGATCTGGTACAACCCATGGCCACCCTATCAGTCTGCTCCTGAGCATCCTATCCAGGGGGCTCCCCTTAAGGAGGGTTGTAAAGGGCAACATGAGTACATGACACTGCAGCAGTGCCGCCGCCTCCCCCTGCCCGGTTTTCATTACACTGCCACCAAAAATGGACAGCTTGTTAAAGTACGTCGTGACTTGAAAACCCAAGTTCAAACATGTCCAATTGTCTCACCACTTGCTACCGTGTACGAGGAGAACGTGGGATACGACTATGTGAGTCCATGTTCCCTAGATATTGCTGAAAATACAGCCACAGCGGACACACTCTGGAAGCTCCTTCTCGAAACAATACTCCTGTCAGCCGATGCTGGTTTGTATCCTCCAAGCCACCCAAGAAAATGCACCTGTGTGTGTCCTGGCTGTATGGATGCAATAGATGGCGGCGCAACACCCGACCTGGACCTGGATCAGCGTGGTCAGTCAGCGAGATCCGATGGATGCGGCATCTGGCAGCAATATCCCTGAATGACCTGGCAGCTCATCGTCCTCCAGCCTTCGATCCTCAACTCTTGAACAGCAGTTTACAGGTAAGTTAAACCGTTGGCGCATCTCCCAACCGTCTCTGCCATCCTGGACCCACGCGGTGAGGACACGATTCGACATCCATACGACTTCTAGCCGCCCATGCGCATCGTGGAGTGACCGTATCTACAGATATCATTCGCATATAGCCACTCACCTATCACGAACGCCGTGCCGGTGGTGAATTTCCAAAAAAGCCGTTTCCCCTCCTCCTCGTCACTGACGGGTCGGATCGAGAGCCGGTACGGTACGGTTACGGTAAAAGAAAAACGTTCACACGTTGGTTCGGGTGGCGCAAGTCGCAACATGTCGTGGTCGTGGTAAAACATCACCACCAAACTGCGAACACGCACGACGTCGACGTTTTCCACCGCGCAAAGGCAAGCAGAAAAATAACTCCCGACCACCTGCATCGCGTTACTCGCCACGCCCACGCTATTTCAATCTCCCACGGCCACACACATTGAGTAGTCAGCAAAGGCAATCATCCCCACCACGCAACGCACCGAGGTCGGGTCGGGCAGGTCCTCGTCAAACGAGTCGACTTGGAAGTCTACATGAAAGTTCTCCATGCAAATTCCCATGCAGCTGGCTGCCGAGCTATATGTCAGCATACCCGTAGTAAGAAGAGTGACGATCCGCCCCGCCCCGCCACCCCTCTCCCCTCCACCTTACTTTTGCGGACAGGACCCGAATGGAAGTGCGGGTTGCAAACTTGCAGTGGAGTGGCACGCGCCTGCATGTCGTCCATGCGACCGCCGACCGATGGATTCCGCTTGCCCTGGCCCCATGCTGTTCCTTTGAGAAAAAACAAAAAAAGAGGACACCGGAAAAGAAGGAGATTCTGCAGCTTAACGTTACTTGATGGGAAAAAGAAATATTGAAGAGAGGAGAGGAGTTGCGTCACGAGTCACAAACAACTTCTTGCCACAGTCGATGTTCGGCGCTTAAGGGGAAATAATAATAAGGTGACTTTGTCGGCACAAATAACAGACGCGCACGAAAGACGCCGCGACACATGACTTTGCACACGCGAGCACATGGCCGTACCGCTGTGTCTGTGGTGCTGTGGAGCTCGCCCCCCTATAACAGCACAACCTCGTCCTTAAATCGGGTAACTAGGTAGGGAACTCTGACCTCTATAGGTTCCCCCCTCCGACAAGCGATCGTCAAGCGAACATTACCAACCTCCTAATAGCATGCTCCACGTATATTTCACTATAGCGAGGGATTCGATCGGACTGGGAGTAGCGAGGCCCAGGGGACGGTAAGCTGCGTAAGTCCGGGTACGGTAACTTCCACTGTAGGTAGGGTTTGTAGGTAGGGTTTGTAGGTAGGGTTTGTAGGTAGGGTTTGTAGGTAGGGTTTGTAGGGTTGTTGGTGTACAGAGTACATGTCCCCATGTCCCCAGTCCTATGTTTCCATATTATATCCATCCTCTCAACCCTCTCACACAAGCGAGAAGGAAAGAAAACGGGATGGTGTTAGGTTCAACATGCAGTACGCACAAGACCAGGCACAAAACACAGGACACGATACAAGGCACAAGGCACAAAACACAGGACAAAACACAAAGTACAAAGTACAAAACACGGTACAAGGCACAAAACACAGAGTACAAAACACAATCACAATCTCCACCACCACCAACGTTTCGTTCCGTTTCGCCGACTCCCCTAGCCCTCTCTCCTAGCCCCCCTAACCCCCTCCCCATCGCATCTCAGATCCCACAGACCTACAGAGCCTCGCGCCGCTACGATCGCCAGACCCGTCGGTATGTATATCGAAGGGAATAGGAGTACAGTAACGGGAAGCGTCGTGGTACTAGTAGCGAGTCGAGGTGCCGATATCGCTTTTGCTGTTTGTGCGAGTGGGAGTTGGAGTGGAACTGGGGTTCGAGAGGAGTAGAGTAGAGGAGTTCATGGTCATGTGCCTGGCGGCCATACGGGGTTTTGTTTCTTTCTTGACTCGTTGTGACTTGTGTGAATGGTGAATGGTGAGATGGGGGTACGGTAACTGATTTCGTGGGAGGATGCACTACAGAGAGAAACGTACTAACGTTTAGACCGTTGTGTTGAAACGGTTCACATATCCTCGTTCTCGCTGTTCTCTCCGAGTCCCTCTCATGTCTTTATTTCTGCTACTACAACCCACCTACCTATAGGACTGGGGATATTACTTTCCTTCTACTTTTCTATTTTCGTCCTCGTGCTTACTTACTTCACTCTTACTTTCCCTTCTCCTCCCTCTTACATCCTATTCCCTTTTAGCTCAGCTAAAAGGCGTATATCGTACATTGTAAGACAAGAAACCATGGTATCGTACAGTAACACAACACGAAAACGGCAAAGACGTTTAGACTTGCGACGTAGCATCGAAACGACTTTTCTCCACGAGAGAGAGGCGTCTACGAGAGAGAGGCTTCCACGAGAGGCTTCCACGAGAGCCCAGCTTCGAGAAGCTTTCTTGTCTATGGTGCTAAACTAAGCTGTGAATGGTATAACCGTACGGGCGGATATAGGAGAGGAGAAGGGGAGAACACATTCCAAAAAGGGGTCGAGAAGCCGAAATATAGCTATCTACCAAAGCTAAGGTAAACATACTCGAGAGACTGCATAGAGACTACATAGGGTAAACCAAATTTATAAATCAGATTTCGAGGTTCTCTTACCCCTATCGACGACTGTGCATACTTAGAATAGTAGACTCGGAACTCGAACTCGAAAGTTACTATCTCCACCTTACCTCACCTTACCCAAGCCTCCCCATAGTCCTAAAATCTACCACCCATCATCTCCTAAACTCCTCTCGCAATACCAACCCTCCCAGATCTCGACACGAAGCAAAACCGACCCACCGAGCGAATTCGATACCGTTAGTTAATTCACACCTTAGTATTGAAAGAGAGATAGTGTGACGTCCGCACTAGCAGGCTCCCGTGTGCATAAGATTTCTTTCTTTGGAGTTACGGGCCTGGACCGACAAACAGACAGACAGATAGACAGGCGTCGAAGTGTCGAAGTGTCGGACTAGAGCAGCCTACAGAAAAGATCCCCGGGAGGGTCGTTGAATACTATACCATAACAGACCAGAGCTTGAGCCGCCTTCAATGCAGAACATGCAGCGGATGCCGGGTAAATGGGATAGAGCAGACAGACAGACAGACAGACACTAGAAAGACAGAAAACGTGAGCACAGACGGGACTGTAAGGTGATAGTCAGCCCATCTTATTGAATAGCCATCCTCTTTAGAATTATCTCCTCTACTTCTTCCTCGTCATTCCCACCACCATGTTCTCCTCTCGATCATGTGTCTACTAAGTAAGCTGAGCGACGCAAGTCCTCCTTCCTCCCATCAACTTGAAAATGCAGAAAACTGGAGCTTCGTTGGAGCTTCGAGAGAATCTCCTTCGGATGACTTTTGAGCTTTGAACTTTTTCAGAGCGATGTTTCCCATATCACATGCGACCATCCATATTACTCGCAGCTTAGTTATCCCCATCTCACCACCTCCCCCCAGCCCACCCTATCACGCAAACGAAAACCTCAAGCAACAACCCCACCAGCTTGAAGACGAAACGCACCCACAATCCACCGAACCACTTGATCCACACCCGGATGTTCCAGAGCCGAGTCGATGAGTAGTCCTCGAAACCCAGGGAAACCTGGAGGCCCGCGTCTGGGACGCGTGCTCCCTTTCTCTCACGAAGAAGAAAGCTGCAGATCCATCTGGAAGCTCGTAACCATGGGCGCAACAATCTTATCCACCACGACCTGCGCCGCCGTCTGCACCGTGGCCGCTGTCTGCGCAGTCGCCGTAGCCGTAGTCGTAGCATTCGTCGTCGTCGTAATCTTCCCCTCCCTACCCACGCCCGCCCTCACGTTATCCCCCTGCGCTCTAAAATCTTCCAGATTCCTGCGAAGCGCCATAGTCATCGCCTCCCTCTCCACACACGCATTATCCACTCCCTTCGCC
>ML977158.1:96112-122488 GCA_010015705.1 Aulographum hederae CBS 113979
TCCCATGTCCTGCGAAGCTTCTTCAGGTGCATCTGTAGTTTCTCCCCCGTGAGTGTGTTGTCCTTGTCCTGCCGCAGGTACGCCGTGCTGGCCGTGAACGCCGTCATCCGCACTTGGGATACGAGCCTCCTGTTACGCGCTGGGAGCCGCTCGAGAAACTGTTCAATCTTGCGGGGTGTGCAGAGGAAGCTGAAGGTGTGTCGCTGGAAGAGGGATGCGCAGGCTTCGGCGGAGACCTGGTGATTCACGCGCAGGATCGAGGTCGGAAGCGGTTCCATTGCTCGTAGACGCTTGGTGGTCTTGTCGTCGCCGCCAAAGTGGATGCGGATGACGCCGGGGCCCCAGAGGCTGTTGCTGAAGAGCTCGTCGTAGATGACGTCGCGCAGTTCGCGGGGCAGTGTGAGGAAGCTTGCTGGCGGTGGGGTAGCCATGGTGTTGACGGCGGGTTCTGACGACGCTGCTGAAGCGGATCGTGGCTGTGGTTGTTGTTGAGAGAAATCCATGACGGGAAGTGTGACACGTGTGGTCGGGGTTGAGGTTGGAGTCAGGTCTGGAAGCTTCCCGCGATACAAGGCCCTGCTTTCACGAGAGTGTTGTTTTGTTCGACAGGCGTGTCGATGAAGGTCGTTTGGTGAGAGTTCAGAAATGAATGTGTGATCGGCCCGCTCGTCTTCGCTGGCACCTTAGCTGAGGTAGTATAGCACTGCGGCGGTGCAGGTGAACAGTGAGCAAATGTAAAGTTGTCGTGAGAGACAGCCGAGAGAAAGGACGGAAGATTGCGGCGTTCGTCGCGGGCACCGGCAGAGAGCAAGGGAGGGAGATGAGTGTGAGGTTTGTGAGGTGAGGAAGGTCGTGGACGCGTCGTCCGGAGAGGAGGCAGAGAGGGACTTGAAACACTTGTACTGAAATCAACTGCGCAGCCGCTTTTGAGATTGAACTCGGACGCGACTTGAGCGAGGCGCGGTCAGAGACTATTGGGAGGATCAGACCAGGTTGATTTTAGGATGGGACAGCAAGTCGAATATATCAGCCGTGCGGTTCACAGCCTCATTAAGCGTTACGACGACGTTGTTCGGAAGCTCAATGGACGGGAAGCTCCACGTGCCGCTATGCCCGGATATTGTCCATTAAGTGTCTTATCGATTACGCCTTATTGCCGAAATATATTCGCTTGACATCAATTTCACGTGTGGAGGAGACCAGATCAATGTCGCAGTCAATGTGTTCTGCGAGGAAAGTTGTTTCAGCGAATTCATTACGAGGTAGTCTGCATTTTCCATGACTACCTAATTGAGCAAAGAGAACCCATCATCATGACTACTTAGTGGAGAGCAAAGAAAACCCATCACCATGACTCCTCTGGTCAAAGGAGAATTGCAGGAGGCAGAAAGAAATCTACCAGTACATTCCACCATTGACCCCCATGACATGAAGGAAATAACATGAATCACTTTTGTTTTCCGACGTAGACAGGACAAAGTACTGCCGTCCCTGCTCTGCCTACCTTCTTGTCATCATCGAGGAGACCCCACGGAACTGGAGTGCACCAAGATATCAGAGCAGCAAGCCTAGAAGGTCTGCTTCTTGCCCTTGAAGTCGCCGAAGCCTCCACGGTTGGTCGTGCCACCACGTCCGCCACGGGAGCCACCACGACCGCGATCACCAAAGCCACCGCGGCCACGGCCTCCACCGAAGCCTCCGCCACGTCCGCCACCACGTCCGCCGAAGCCACCACGACCACGGCCGCCGCGGTCCCCGCCACGGTCTCCGCCACCATTCGGATCGCGGGGTTGAGCAAAGTCCAAGCGAACAGAGCGGCCAGCGATGCTGAGATTGCCATTGTGGGCATCAAAGGTTGCCTTGGCCTCGTCCACGGAAGAGAATGTGATGTATCCATAACCCTTGAGCTGACCGCTCTCACGGTCAGTAGGCAGACGAATACTTTGAATGTTGCCGTGTCCTGAGACACCGTCTGCGACCATCTCCTCGTTGGCATCGAAAGAGAGATTGCCGATGAACAGAGTGTCCGAAGGGGCACTGACGCTGTCACCGAAGCGTTGAGCGCGAGCCTTGCTGTCATTGGGCTTGTTGGCGGGACGAGCCTCTGCAGAGTTGACGTTGATCTGGCGGTTGTCGATCTCCGAGCCATGCTTTGCCTCGATGGCCTTTTCAGCGTCGGCAGCGTTCTTGAATTCGACGTATCCAAAACTATGAGAGTTAGCTGATGCCGACTGGCAAGCCGGATGAAGTATGAGCTTACCCCTTAGAGCGGCCAGAGTCGCGGTCCGTAATGACCCTCACGCTGACAATGTCGCCAAACTCTTCGAATTCACGCTGGAGCCAGTCCTCATCAACATTCCAGCTCAAACTGCCGACAAAGACGTTGCCAGAAGTGACCGCACCGCTTCCCTGAGTCTTGGCCTTCTTGGATGCAGCCGGGGTGGAGTCTTCAGCCTTGCGCTTCTTGCTTGGGGCTTCTTGTTCAACTTCATCGTCGGAGGACTCATCAGAATCGTCCGACTCCTCTTCCTGAAGCAGCTATTAGCGGAGACACCGAGTTGCGATTTCAATAAGCATACCTTGACAGCGCCCTTGACATCTTCATCGTCAGACTCGGAGTCGTCAGAATCGTCAGACGCGGCAGCAGCAGCAGGCTTGCTGGCGACCTCGGCTTCAGAGGCAGAGTCATCGGAGTCGGATTCAGAATCGGATTCACCTTTGACGGCTTTGGAGACACCATTGGTCTTGACGCCGTTGGCCTTGACGCCATTGGCCTTAGCAGGGACCTCCTCATCAGACTCCTCCGAGTCGGAATCCGAATCAGCCTCGGCTGCGGCTTTGGCTTGACCATTCATCTTGGGTGCAGGAACATCTTCATCAGAGGCGGAGTCGTCGGAGTCGTCAGACTCATCAGAATCGACCGGCTTGGAGAGACCATTGGTGCCATTGACCTTGCCGCCGTTTGCCTTGGGAGCAGGGACCTTCTCGTCCTCACTCTCTTCTTCGCTGCTCTCGGAGCTCTCGCTTGTCACATCGCTCTCAGCCTCAGAGTCAGTCATGTCCTCCTTCTTTGGCGCCTTCGAATGCTTCCCAGAGGCTGATTTGGCGAGCTCTTTGGCCTTGGCGGGAGCAGTTTGAGCTTGCTTGGTGACACGACCAGCCTTAGCAGACTTAGGAGCTTCAGCTTTGCGAGGCTCAGCCTTGCGAGCGGCGGATTTGGACTTGGACATTGTTGGTAATGTGTGTGGTTGTTCTGTGGCTGGGGGGCGTTAGTAAAAAGAAAGCAGAACTGGATGGGCAGGGTAGAAGTGAAATGTATTGACAAGGCAAAGTTCGAAAACCTCGAAGCCACTGGTAAAAAGCCGACTGCGAGATGGGTTTTCAGGTAAAGCTCCTTTAACCCTCAGCGCTTGCAAACCCCCGAAGAGAATGCGATGGTACAAGCCCACAAAGCCAACGAGCCCACAAGTGATAACAAGGCGGTGTGTTGCCACAACTGCCGAATTATTGTGTTGATGCCACGATCAAAAAGCCCTCAGTGATATGCCACAAGCCCTCAGAAAATGTGCAAATTTGCACTCGCACTGCGAGAGTGCGGTAAACCCACGTGAGATGGACGGAACTGACAGTATAGTCTTCTCAAAAGCCCTCAGAGCAAAAGTTGATTGCTGGTATCCCTCAAGTAAACCCTCAAGTAAAATTCTCGTGCGTGGCCCCGAGAAAGCGCAGTGATGATGCGTGTGTGTGTGCGAATGGAGACAGTTGTCTCTAGACCCCCGAATGTAACTGATAGTTGCCTCTTGGAAGATATTGTTCTCGTGCTTGCGCAGGAGAGTTGGAGAAAATGTTGCTGTTCGGCAAAATGTGAGAGGAAAAGGTTGTGCTGGTTGGAGGAGGCGGGCAGAGAGTCGAAATTTTTATCAAGAGTTATATTCTGCCGCCGCGCTAGCCTCACCGCCATGTGCGAGGCTGCGGTAGCTATTGCTTGGCGGTCCAACGGCGCGACCCCTGCAAACTGCCTCAAGCGCGGACCGCCCAAAACTGACATTGAACTCCTTCTTCACCAACTCCGAACAATCCTCCTTGAATTTCCATCTTTCTCCTTCTTGCGTGCTCTGCTGTTGCATTTCCAACAGCGTCTCATCTCTTGCATTGGTGTTTTCAAGTCCGTCATGACTGCAAACCTCGCCAAGTGATAATGTCTACCCATCGACCTCGCAAGAGGAAAGGACTCGACAATGGAGCTTTTGGTCGAGTCCCCAAGACAAGTGAAGCTCTTGTCAATTCTGAAGGACCCGCTTTCCCGCTTGTAGCTTTCCTCTGGCCAGCCAAGGGATCCTCCTTGCCATGGGCCGTCTTGCCTTTGATCCTCCTGGCTGTAGGTTTGTTTAGATGGACTACTGGATTCTGGGGCTATTCTGGTGAGAATTATCAATACAATCTTGGTCTTCACTGATACTGATCTCTCTTAGGATTTCAGTCTCCGCCGATGCATGGGGATTTCGAAGCTCAGCGCCACTGGCTGGAAATCACCACCCATCTTCCCATCTCCCGGTGGTACTTCCACGATCTCGAGTGGTGGGGCCTTGACTATCCTCCTCTTACAGCATACCACAGCTGGCTGCTCGGCAAGGTGTAAGGCACAGTCCTAAAGCGATCGCAATTCAGTCTAACGTCCAACTAGAGGTAACCTGATAGAGCCTTCATGGTTCGCTCTCTACGTTTCCAGGGGACTCGATGATCACCTCCTCAAAGTCTATATGCGGGCCACGGTTCTCCTGTCAGACTATTCCACCTATGTCCCTGGCATCATCGTCTTCCTACGGCGATACTCCCGGATAGAAGGCGTCAGCTTGTGGGAATCATCTATCGCCCTTGTTGCCATCCTAATGCAGCCAGCGACTATTCTCATCGACCACGGGCATTTCCAGTACAACACCGTCATGCTCGGGTTCGTCCTTGGTAGCATGTCATGTATGGTCTGGGAGAGTCCGGTGTGGAGCTGTGCCTTCTTTGTGGCCGCGCTCGGCTTCAAGCAGATGGCACTCTTCTACGCCCCAGCAGTTTTCGCCTATCTCCTTGGAGTCTGCATTTTCCCTCGTATCCGAATTGGAAGATTCACCGGAATAGCACTGGTCACAGTGGTGTCGTTTGGCCTGCTCTTTGCTCCCATAGCACTGGCAGGATTGCGAGACTCACATTACGGGATTCCTCCTCCAGATGCACCCCTTCCGCCGCTTATGTTGAGTTTGCCTGTCCAGCTGGACAAAACCGCCTGGTACTACCAAGCTGTTCTCCAACTAGCGCAGGCTATACACCGCATATTCCCTTTCGCGAGGGGACTATTTGAAGACAAAGTCGCCAACCTCTGGTGCGCAATTCACACATTCCATAAACTCCACCAATACCCCTCGGCGATCGTTCAGCGCGCGGCTCTGTTAGCCACCACGATCACAATCATACCACCATGTCTCCTGATCTTCTTCAAACCCCGGAAACAGCTCCTCCCTCTCGCTTTCGCAACAACGGCATGGGGCTTCTTTCTTTGCTCATACCAGGTCCATGAGAAGAACGTCTTACTCCCTCTCCTTCCAATGACTCTCCTGCTCGCTGGCGAGGGTGGACTGTCCCCCTCCATGCGCTCTTGGGTGGGACTGGCAAACATGCTGGGTGTATGGACGTTGTATCCACTACTCCAGCGAGACCAACTGAGAGTACCCTACTTCACCCTAACTCTCCTCTGGGCCTATTTGCTCGGCCTCCCACCAACCTCACTGTCCGCTTATGCGAGCAATGAGATCAAATGGCCGACCAAACTGCTCCACCTATCCTTTTACCTGGCGATGATTGTGTGGCATGCGGCGGAGGGGTTTGTGGCTCCACCCTCCAACAAGCCAGACATGTGGGTCGTTCTGAACGTTCTGGTCGGAGCTGCAGGATTTGGCGTTTGCTATCTGTGGTGCCTCTGGATGCTTGTCAAGAAAAGCGGACTCGTCGGATCGAGCAAGCCTCTGGCGAAAAAACAGTAGCTATCATTCAGCGATTTTCTTTTCCCGGTACACACTATACCCATTGAGAAGTTTAATATGTTGGCGCCATGAGCGGGCTTGCTTCACCATTTCCTTTTATTTGTTGTACACTATACTACATGGCTTAGGTAGCTCTATACCCCTTGAATATAGGTTCCAACGCCTCTCCATCTGCTTGTTCCTTTGAAGATGCTATCCAATGTTTTTCGATGCCTCCAGATATGTACACTTTTGCCCCCTTCCCTGCCCGTCATCAAGGTATCGTGAATCCGAAGCCGGCCATACAACTCTTGTACTTGGTGACCATGTTCTGGCAGTCTTGCTGTGGGTCGGGCGCGTTGGAAAAGAGCATGCATTCGTCTCGAGCAGCTTTTTCATCTTTGCAGACGCAGCAGGGCTGGATATTATCAGTACAATTCCTCAAGAATGAGTAGAAGACTTTGAAATCAAGGTACCTTGACTTTCTCCGCTGCTTCCCCGGCAGGCTTGAACTCGGCGCCCATATTGGCAGAGGTAGAACTGGCTGTTGTACTTGTCAGAATTTGATAAAGACAATGGCGACGGACTGCACTCACTGGTAGACATTGTGCTCATTTCAATGGGCAGTTGTTGCGACAGGTTTCTAGAGATGGGAGTTTGGATTTCTCATCCAGAGCCCTTCCACGCCAAGCCCGCGGGATGTTCCGAGGAGGCCCGTGTGTGGCTTGACGTGCGCCAGCGTGGCGTCACTGGCGGGTGCTTTTCCTCGAGGCAACGACACAAGCGAAATCAACCCCCCCACTACAAACAAACAATCACCACAACTGCTTCAAAGTTCTCTTTCTCTTTTGTTGCTTCGCGGTATAGGTACCACTCAAACTTTCTCTGGAATCTGAGGAATCAACCGATATGGCTCTCAAAACTTTCTCGCTGGAAGGAAAGGGTCTTAAGCTCGACACAGCGGAGGATCTCGCCAAACACATCCAGAAGCTGAAGGACGATGATGAAGTTGAAGAAGTGCGGTTTCTGGGAAACACGCTGGGCGTCGGTGCATGCGAGGCTCTCGCAGAGGTCTTGAAGACCAAACAAAAACTCCAAGTACGGACCCAACTCTTCAATCCAAATACACAGCGCCAACTGTCACTTTTCTAGGTCGCCAATCTCACGGACATCTTCACCGCGCGACTCCTCTCCGAAATTCCTCCCGCCCTCGATGCACTCCTGAAAGCCCTCCTCACCCTCCCCTCGCTCCACACTGTCCATCTCGCCGACAACGCCTTCGGTCTCAACACCGTCCAGCCCCTGATCGACTTCCTCTGCGCACACACCCCGCTAGAACATCTGATCCTAAACAACAATGGCATGGGTCCGATCGCCGGCACTCAACTCGCAGACGCGCTCACCACCCTCGCGCAAAAGAAGAAGGAGAAGAATGCGCCGCTGCTTCGGACGGTGATCTGCGGGCGCAACAGGCTGGAGAATGGCAGTATGGAGGCGTGGGCGCGGGCTTACGCGGCGCATCCTGGCGTACAGGAAGTGAAGATGGTGCAGAATGGCATCAGGCAAGAAGGTATCACGTTATTGCTACGAGACGGCCTGAAGCATGCCACAGGGATCCAGACGCTCGATCTCCAGGACAACACGTTCACAGTGATGGGTGCGAAGGCATTGACGGACATTCTGAGTGGCTTCGCGGAGATCAAGGAGCTGGCCCTCAGTGACTGCTACCTGAAAAAGAGGGGCGGTCTGATGCTAGCAGAGAAACTTCGAGAGGGCAACAACAAGAAGCTGGAGGTGCTGCGGATGCAGTACAACGACGTCGACGCCAAGTGCGTCAAGGCGCTGGCAGATGCATTGGATGAGCTGCCCAAGCTAAGGAGGATCGAGCTTAATGGAAACATGTTCTCCGAGGACGACGTCAACATTGAGAGGATCCAGGAGACCTTGAGCGAGCGGAAGGAGGGCGTCGAGGATGCCGACGACGATGACTGGGGTTTGGACGAGCTTGATGAGCTCGACGATGACGAGGACGACGAGGAAGAAGAGGATAATGCCGTGCCCAGCGACGATGACGACGACGACGAGGGCGAACAGGAGTTGAAGAAGGCTGACGAAGCCGAGGAAGAGAATGTCGCTCAAGAGAAGGACAAGTCTGTCGACGAGCTGGCGGACATGATGGGCAAGACCGCCATTTGAAGGAATAAAAGGAGCACAGGAAGGGCTCGGAGTATTTTTGTGAGCGACTTTGCCTCTGGATCAAGACTGCTTGATTGACTGATTGATCGAACTCGGCGACTGATACGGTTCTGGAGCACAGAGATATCCTTGGATATGTTCGTTGATACGTTGACATACCCACTACCACTAGAATAATCAAAGCACTGCATGGGAAAAATTGCGAAAATAGTCCCAAGGAACATAAGTTACACGCTGTCCGCATATCCGAGATCGGAGGCTTGGAATGCCCTGTCCGTCTGCCCACATCTGCCCACATCTGCCCACATCTGCCCACTAATTTAAGATCCGTTTGGAGGCTACCTACTTTAGGTCCTTGGTTGTTACCTCTTGTCAATCGACTATTGCGCACCCGAACCAAGTTCTGGGTTGTCGGGACCGCTAGAGTTATGGTGCCGTGCCTGGCATTTCACCTAGGAGTAGGTAGATGTACAGTAGCCCTTCTATCTCTTCCAAAAGTCTATATGCCATTCATTCACGGTATATGTCAGTGCTGCGATCAAGTGCATGAGGCCTTTCCAAATCATTGACCGCGACAGTGGCCCACGGCGCAGATCTCGTGCTCTGGATCCTCTTCCGTCCATCCTGGGCCCTTCCCCCGCCTCACGCGCCTCGCCGCAACGTACAGTACATACATACACTTTGCTTTTCTCTTGCCCTTGGTCCCGTGTATGTGTGTGCCGACGGTTGGTAGGAGCCGGAGCCGCCTCAGCTGCTGTAAGGCACGAGACTTGGGGATCCAATGAAACAAGTTCCCAGACACGGGTTGGCTGAAGCAGTGGAGGCAAGCAGGCTTCGACCCTGTTGGCGGACGAGTAGAGTACTGAGCCAGCAATCTATACGGAGAGTAGAAGGTCGGAGAGGAGGGCGAACGAGCAGCATCATAGTCCCTGGTGGTGCAGTGGTCCTGGTGATCGAGGGCAATGGGCACACGGTGGCCGTAACTGTGAGAAACGATAATCCCGCCAGCCAGATCACCGAGACCCGACCTGACGTTAGCAACGTTTATCTCGACTTGGTCCGTGACGTGTGGTGGGGTTGAACGGTGACTTGGATTGCAGATTGCGTGGGCAACGGCACTTGACGCGATTCAACTGAGGTCCTCCTTCGCGGCCCGCTGCCCTTTGTCTCACTCCACGTCGCCCTAGCCCTGTTTGTGCCATTCTTGAATCTCACCACCGCGAGACTGTAGTACTGAGGTGTCTTCTCCTCTCCTCTCCCCCAGTCCACAGTCCTGGCCATGCAAGCCCGAGTCCTCCACCTCCACCTCCACGCTTGACGTCCCCCCGCCAAACCACCCCGTCCTGCACACCAAGCACACCCCGACAGCGACATCGGCTACGTCAGCCACCCTCGTGCTCACCGCCGACCATACTCCCGTCCCCAACTCCAGCGTACACCACGATACATAGCAAGAGACGTCCTCCTCCTGTACTGGAACAAGCAGAATCTCTTCACCATGCAGCGAACTCACTCGGACACCCCTCCCAATCAGTCGAGGACCGCCTCTGGCACCCCAAGTCGCTCCCCGTGGCCTGCTCACATTCTCCCTACTCCACGGTCAGAGGGTACGTCTGTCTCACGCTGCCTCGTTCCCAGTCAACTTCGCATCTCCCTCCCCTCGCTCCCCGTCTTCAAAACACCCTTATCAGAGTACACCATGGAAGAGTATCTCAGCGACTACTTTACTTACCACTTCTTCTCAGACTCCTGGATAGAGGTCTCCTCTCGACCCTCGTCCTCCTCCCTATCCTCTGCGGCCGACGAGATCATCACCACCGGTCTGCGCGTCCAGCACGACTCCAATGCTCGCCGTCGACGACGCCCGCGTCGCGCTCTGTCAGAGGGCTTACACATCGGACTGAATCCCACCAGCGCAGGAGGGAGCAGCCAGGAAGAGTATGAGGAGAGCGAGAGCGAGTCCGACCAGGTCATGACATCTTCGAACGAGGGCGGTGGTATACGTGCTTCACCCCTCCACCAAGAATGGCGGCCAGCCATCCACGCCGCCTTTTCCTCTGCCTCTTCCGACAACATGTCCATGGGCGGCGAAGACGAAGACGAAAGCGCAACCGCGATAGGCGTACCCCGGAGTAGAGAGCAGCCCTTCACGCCCCAACCAAACGTCTTCACCCACCCCCCCTCCGGCCGAACCCAACAGCAATCCGCCTCCTACTTCAGCAGCCGCTCCGCGCCCCGCCAACCCGCCCAGCGTCAACAGTCCTACTCCAGCCACACCCCCTACAACGCCATCTCGCCAACCCACCAAGCAGACCACGACGCCGCCCTCCGCGCCAGCCTCTCGACCCTCCTCTCCTGCGCCGCCGCCGCCCGCGGCCTCCCTAAATCCGGCAAATCGACCACGCCCGCACAACCCGTCCAGCCGATCGCGAACCCCAGTGCCATGGAACCAATGTCCCTAGGCATGGTCCCCGAATCCGTCGCCCTCGGCGGCGGCGCTGCTTCGGAACCGTCGTCATCACCCTCACCCACCGACCCTAATACCCGCAACCACCCCGCCGACAAGGCAAAACGGAAAGCCGCCGCCACCGCCACCGCCGCTGGCACCACCAACGCCCGCAGCAGCAGCAAAGACCGCCGCGCAGTCAAAAAGGCGCGACGGGGCAGCGGCGGCTCGTCTGCGATGACGACGGGGTACTCGATGGACGACGTGTCGCCGACGCTGCTGACGTGGGTGGTGAGTGCGGGGGTCGTGGTGTTGGTTTCCGCGCTTAGTTTCTCGGCGGGGTATGCGGCGGGGAGGGAGGCGGGCAGGGTTGAGGGGTTTGGGGGGGTCGGTGGTGCGGAGGGGAGGGGCTGTGGGGGGGAGGTTGCGAGGGAGGTGGGACGGAGTGGGTTGGGGTTGAGGAGGTTGAGGTGGGGTGGGGGAAACGCTAGTGTTATTGTTTAGGGGGAAAGATCTAGGTGACGCGTTCAATTATGGTAGGGTTTGGCTGGAGACATTCGGAAAGAGATGAGGTAAGATGACTTGAAACGAAACGGGACGGGACGGATGGGATGACTACAGGCAATGAGCATGATTTTCACGGCGAACATGGGGAGTACTGACACTATGGCACGAGATGGGACTTTTCAACGAAAGCTGGGAGTCTGATGTGGGGGATACACACAAAGGACGGAGCCACCGCTAAGCCCTTGGAAGTTGGAGGTCCAATTCACTTCTTCTTGTTGCGTTTCAGTTTTTCCGCATTTTTTGCTTGCTCTTTCTGTCACGGTGGTGTTCCTTTTTTTTCCTGGGATCGAAAGTTGGGCAAGGAGGGCAGATGGGAGGGGGAGCTGGGAGTCTCGAGTTTCGTTTGCTACGAGAGCGAGCAGACTCGGTGATGGAATGGGCTGGGCTGGGCTGGAGTGGAGTGGATTGAAGGCAAATCAAGGCGTTCTCAGCATATACAGCATTATCATGTCATTCATACCCTTTGACAGCGCCGGCCTTTTTGTTCCTATTTTGTTCCTACTATAGGTAGCTAATGGAAGTTTACTATACACTATACCGCTGTTCAATCAGCTAAGTAGGTACCTAGGCAGTGATCTCAAGATTCTCCAGGTACTCGAAGCCATTCGATCCCTTTTGTCGGATCATGGATGATGTGGAAATTAGGAGACCCGTTCCAACTAATAGCCACTACTAGTACTTCTTAGCCGCAGGAGTTTCAGGGTTTCAGGGATATCCATGAAGAGGATAGTAGTCTGGCTATCCCCAATTCCCTCATTTTCCTAAGAGCTGCATGGCCTCTTCTCTGCTTGGAAATACGGAGGTATGTCAATTTGCGATATCCAACCACTTGAAGCTGATGTATCTTCCACAAATCTGGAAATTGAGGTGTCTATATCCATGCTAGAGGTGAGGTTCGGCTTCTGTTACCTCACCTCACTTACCGCGTCTGGAGTTTCGAGGAGAATTTAGTCTTTGTGGATGAGTTGGAGATGTATAGTCGTAGGTTAACCTTACCTCACTTACTACGTCTAGGGTTGGAGTAGAGAATTCCCGCTTCTAGATAGAGTCAATATATAGGCGTGGCTGAACGAGTCGCCTCACTCACAGCGTCTGGAGTTAGACGGGAAATTACTCCTTCTAATACCGAGTTATATTACTCTACCTCAAACGAATCCTCGGAGCGTATAAGAGAACACCAGCGGCAATTATTGAAAGAGAAGCTATGATCCCCCCGATTGACATCTTCCTCGAGCTACAAGCGACTCAATGGGCTTTTGCCACAATTCTCAGCCCAGTCACAAGGGAGATCGAACAGGCTAGTACGGAGGTTTGGGCGGATGCAATAAAGCCCCCAAGAAGAAAGCGAGGCAGGCAAAGAGCTCCGAGAGGAGAGAGACCCCCGACAACTACAACCGCCCTTCGGGAGGAGCCAAAGCGAATCCAGGAACGGCAGATGAGAAGGCAGGCGGGGACAGGGCCAACAACGAGGAAGAAGGCAAGAATGAGCACGGTTGAGAAAGAGATTGACCCCCACTTCGCGGAGCAATGGAAGAAGAGATGGCAGGCCACAGCTATAAGCTCTCAAGGAGCAACTTGGAGGACCAAGTGGGAACAGACCCCACTAGCTCTATACGAAGGGCTCCCAAAGCACGCCGCAACGGCCCTCTTTCTCCTACGGTCGGAGATCATAGGCCTAACCGGATGACTAGCAAGAATCGGAGTCCCAGGGATCCTCCCGGGAGGTACGTCTGGAGCTAACAGACAAACCTTAGACCATATCATACAATACTGCCCTGATCTGAGGGAACAGCGGACCTATCTCTTAAAGGAGACTAGGACTACTGATATCCGCAGGGTAGTTAACAACAAGAAGACTGCAGGAATAGCAGCCCGGTGGCTGCTAAAGACGAACGCACTCGCCCAGTTTCGGGTAGCACTAGAAGTCGAAGAGGAAGAGATGGAGGAGTGGAAACCGTTCCAACCCCTCGAGGAAGTGTGCTAGTAAGACGCTGTCGCAGAACGGCAGCACCGTCACGAATAGAAGAGGCCGAGGAGCCGCAAGGAGCTGAATCGATGGAGGTTGAGAGGAAAGGCGGGATTTTACTAGGAAAGGGGTGATAATACCCTGAATAGGTTTTACCTGTGGCATCTAGATGTATTTGCAGTGTTCATAGACCCGTTGGGACCCAGGTAGCACTATAAATTGAGTTATATATATATTACTCTACCTCAATTCACCGTACAGCGTCCAGAGTGAGACGGGAAATCTCTTCATATTCTCATAAATCAGGGTATCCTACAGACGCCTCGCCCAAACCCAGCCTTCCCTCTAGATAGACCGAAACAATTCCAAAAGAAAATCCCAGCACTAACCAACTGGACAATCCACCCTAGTCCAACAACCTCCCCCTTTTCCCCCTGAATATGACTTCTCCCCTTCCCCCCTAAATACGACTCCTCCCCTCACCCCTCGGCAGCGCCCACCCCCCAAAAAACCTCCCCACGCCCTCAAAATCCTCCACGCCCGTCACCAAACTAACATACTGATCCGGCCTCACCACCACAACGGCCCCCACATTCGGATCAACGCCGTAAAACTCATACGCCTTCCCGTGCCCCGAGTTGTAACTCGCATCATCCACCACGATCTTGTGTAAATCGCGCATCCGCCATTTGCCCGTGACCGGCCAGAAGAAGTCCGGGATGTGCTCTTGTTCGACTAATTGACGTTCGCCGGACAGGACGACGATGGGCTCGATGAAGGAGTCGATGTCGTCTTCCGCGGGGGTGTGCGTGCGTACCGGTCCCTGGGGCGAATCCAAATAAGCGGCTAAGGCGGCGAGACGGCTGAAGGTATGGGGATTTCGGATAGCGCCGGCGAAGACGACGATGCGCCAGCGGCCGTTGGAAGGGAGGGTTTTGACGAGTTGCAGCTCAGCGGCGTCGCAGAAGCGGACGACGCGCGTGGTGGGGAAGCGCATTCCTACTTTGAGGCCTGTGGCGAGGGAGGGGGTGCTGGTGCGGGCGGAGGTGATGGGGCTGTCGTCGTAGGTTGCTGTTAGGCCGGCAGTGTAGCGGCCGGCTTTGATGTGCATTTCGCGGAAGGTTTCTTTGGGTTTGGAGATGCTGGTGTTGGTGTTGCTGGTGTTGGTGTTGCCACTGTTGCGGGCGGATTTGGAGGAGAAGAGTTTGGAGTAGGCGCGGTCGAAGTCGATGAGGTCCGCGGCGACTTTTTCGCGCTCGAGGTTGTATGTTTTGAGGAGGTCTGGGGAGGCACGTCCTTGGAGGACTTCGGCGAGTTTCCAGCCCATGTTGTAGCCGTCTTGCAGACTGACGTTCATGCCCTGGCCGGCTTTGGGCGAGTGCGTGTGGCAGGCGTCGCCGGTGAGGAAGACGCGGTTGTCTTTGGAGTAGAAGTCTGCGAGGCGCTGGCCGACGGCGTAGGCGGACCACCAGAAGGTGTCGGAGAATTCCATGTCGTAGGGTTGGAAGATCTTGCGGGCGGCTTCGTGGAGGTCTTCGAGCTTGACGTCTTTTGCTTTCGTGCCGGCGGGGAGTTCGATGTAGAAGCGACATAGGGAACCGCCCTCGCGCGGGATGATGAGGAGACTGCCGTGCTTGGATTGCAATGCCACCTTCTTCCTGATGTCTGGGAAACTGGTCCGTGGGTAGATGTCCATGACCCCCCAGACGGAGTCGCTGGAGTCTCCGATCATCTTGTATCCTAGTGATCTTCGGACTGTGCTATGAGCTCCATCGCAGCCCTGTCTTTTGTTAGAATTGGGCTTCAAAGTTCTCCGATATCATACATACCAAGGCATACTTTGCTTTGAAAACCACCTCTTCGCCCTCATTCCCCATCGTCTTCTCTGCAACAACAGTAACAGGATAGGATTCGGGATCTTTCGCTGCCGTACTGTCCACTTCGACATGCTTCACATTATATCCATAGCTGACCTCCTGGTTGTTGAATTTCTTCATAGCATCCAGAAGAAAGCCATTAATACGAGCCTGATTCAGAATAACATGCGGCTGCGTCGACAGTCCCGCAGGAGTATCAGCAGTACGACCCGTACGAGCAATCCCCTTGTCGTCGTCGGCGGACCAGAACGTCATCTCCTTCACGTGATACGATTCGCGAAGCAGCTCTTCGGCTATACCGAAACTGTCAAACACCTCGACAGTACGGCATTGGACACCGTCCGCCTGGCCGATATTCAAGGGACCCGGGCGCGATTCAATGATTTTGCAACGGACACCGCAGCGGGCGAGCCATGTTGCGGCGCAGATGCCCGCGGAGCCGCTGCCGCAGATGAGGATGTCCACCTTTTCGGTCATAATGAAGGAGATAGAGTGGAGTGGATGGTTAGGAATTAGAGATAGCGCTGCGAGAAGAAAGAGAGAGGGAACAAAGCGTTTTAGAGTGCGGAAGACGTTCCCCTAAAGATGTTTAGATATACTCGCCAACGGGCTGGCTGCCCCAGCACCTGACAACCTCCCTTGGGGCGAAGAGCGGCCTTTTGCCTCATTTCCCGGACTCCAGGGGCTCAGAGTCAGCGACGGCAATAGATCACGGCTGCACTCCGCCGTGTCGACGGTACGGCATTGGTTGCTGCAAGTGCGTGTGGTGGGCAACTGGCAGAATCCGCCACGGATCGCTTCCGAAGTCTGGGGGTCGGAAGGGGATCCCGCGGTGGTTGTATGCGGAGAAGGATCGTCCCTCGACGATGAAGATCCTGGGCTGGGGTAGGACAGGACTAGGCGATGATGCAGGGCGAGAGCGTGGTGTTGAACTTGGGAGCATCAGGCAATTGAAAGCGGCATTTTCTTTGTTTTCGGCATGCCGAGAGTTTCGGGTGGCCGTCTCGATCGGCCCTCTCGATTGCTTCGGCATGCCGAACCAGCATCCCCTTCTCGTCTCGCACCTCGCTCGCTCTCCACGTAACGAGTCGTAATCAACCTCCATCATCCAGCAGAGCGCGAGGGTTCACGTCATCAGCATGCCACATGCTTTTATGCTCTGATACAAGCACAGCCTCGAGCATGAACGAATTCCCGGTTCCAACACCTCGATGGCATCATGTATATTGAAGGTCTGGGGCTGGCGACGCTCGCTATGAAAACCGATTCGCGTGATTCTTCTCCGGACAGGCTTGTTCCCTATGAGAATTCAAGCGCTGACGACTTCTGACCTGGCTGAGCACCAAGCATTGCTTCATCGATCTTGTTCTCTCTATCGGAGAATTTACCGTCCCTTCTGCCGAGTACAAGCCGTTTTCTTGATTTTGATATTTCTCCTCTCAACGTCACACCCCTTCTCAGTGCTATATCTTTTCGAGTGGAGGTCTGCTTTCCAAAGTCTAGTCCCAAACCACATCAAATCACTAGGAGCTTCCAGCCTACATTCGCCATCTTCTATTTCCCCAAGCCTCCCGTCCATTACATTCCACAGTCTACAGAGAACATCCCCCATCTCCATATCATCAAAACATCCCTTACCCTCCACAGTCTTCACACCCCACCCCAACCATGACCATCTGGGAAGCAAGCAAACACGACGGCTACGAAGCCGTCACCCGCGCCCAAGAACCCACAACCTCCGACCTCCTCCACCCGTCCTACAAAGGCCACCGCCGCCACCGCAGCGACGCCTCCTCCTTCGGCCTGCGCCACAAACTCCACGGCATCATGCGCCCACCGCCCGAGGACCGCGACGCCTTCGCCAAAGGCTTCGAAGAAGGGCTGAAAGAAGCGAATCGCAGGGCGTCGATTTCTTCGACGGCGACGAGGCTGTCGAGTGTGTCGGGGACTTCGGATACGTCGACGCGTGTGGAGGTGTTTGCGGATTTTAGGGAGTCGGTGGATGGGAATGGGAAGAAGGTGCCGACTGGGTTGAGGGAGAATCCGCCGGAGTATCAGGAGCGGCGGCCTGGGCTGCGTGGGCATCGTCGTAACTCGTCGTGGCCGGTATGTCACTGCACATGTTCTTACTTACTTATATCCATAGGCTAATCGATCACAGAGAGTCGCGCTGGAGCAGTAGGCTTGCTCACCGGACCTTGATCACATTGCGGTTCTACCTAGGTACAACCTTACGATTTTACGATGATAAACTTGTCCTTTTTTGCGCCCAAGCGTTTACGACATGTAGCAAACTAGATGATCAGGTTAGGAGTTCGAGGGCCGAGTCTGAACATCATGACCTGGTATTTTACTACTATGGCTAGTGCTTCATGTACAGCAAACAAATTGTACATATCACGACATTAGACGAATATGACCGCATGATTCATGAGATGCAATTCGACTCGAAAAGAATTTTGTTCCACTGGGTCTCAATACTGGGTATCCTCACATGCTACCGAGTAATGGAAGACAGCTGTTCTTCTGCCTTGCTGTGAGCAGCATCAGGGATGGTGTAGCTGCTTACTTGGACACCTGTTCAGCACACAAGCGTTGTAATGGACAGTGGTACATACCTTCAGGCCAGCATGGGAAGCTCTAGCTAGCATCGTGGCCGGCATCAGAAAAAGAGAAAATGCGGCTCATCACTCATTCCGAGCTCGAGTCCTCCACTTTCTTGACCGTATCCTGGAGTTTCTATCCAGAGTGAAGACTCGTCAGTGATCAATCCAGAAAACCAAAAAATAAATAACATCAGCGTGACAGCCACCCCCCCTCCGCACACAGAACGAACCTCGAAATAAGAAAAACTCCAAACATACCTGCTCCAACTTGACCTTCAACTCAGGATACTTATCCTCCTTGACCAAAATACACTCGTCGTCAATATCCTCGATGATGAAATCGTTGCGCTCGGCGTCGATCTTGACGATGATGGCTTTGATGGATGGGTCCGCTCGGACGAGGACGCCTGGGGGGGAGTGTTAGCTTATTGAGATGCTGGGAGGGTGGAAGGGGAAGGTTGGGAGGGTTGGTGGATATTTGCCTCGATGTCCTTTGGGCACTGTGGGTGTCTTGTGTTGATGTTTTTCAGGGTTGCTGAGATGGAGATGGAGATGGAGATGTGGTGTAGATGGGATATGTAGGAACTCGGAGGTTTGTCTCTGCAGACACTTACCGCGTTGTGCTCTTGGCATTATTGTACACGGTGACAGCGGGAGCTGTGCGGAAGTATGGGAATGGCCGGTGGGAAGAAGATGTTGTCGTCGACGTCCAAGGTTCTATTCTCCAAGCTGGCCCATGCCGTCGGCGCCGAACGACTCAGCCCTACGATCTCAACGGGCCCGACGACGAAGTGTGGCTAAATTTAGGCTTACACATTCCACCTCGTACCAACAACACCAAGCCCAAACTCCCCCTCTAAATATTTGCCCATGTCATGTGAATCCCGCAGCGAGCTATTATAGCCACCAGCAACGCATGAGCTTCAGCATACGGCGCGGTTCATGATGAACGCTCTTTTCTTGGCTTCGCCTCAGGACGGATACGGAGCTGACGTGGCCTTGGATACCTTTTGTGAAGCTTGAGAGGCGCGTTTTCTAATCACTTAATCGCCTTCGAGGGGTTTCTGGTGACATCTTCTTGCTTCTTGACATCTGGAGGAGTCATCTTCTTTTTCTTCAAGTCGTGGTTTCACTTTTTGGTACTCTGCATGGGATCGATCCATTTTGTCTGGAGGACGACATCAGATAGAGGCATGAACGGTGCATGAAGAGCTCAGGACACTGGAAGATACCCAAGACTTTGTCACTTTCATTTTCCCTTCCATGAGACTTCTGAAGGACAATCACCCTACAAACGCCGGCCCAAAGACAAGAGCTTCCATTTTCCACTTCGCCACCACACCCAAATCACAACACTCCAACATGGCACACCACCCCACCCCGGACGCCCAATTCGGCGCCTACGAGCACCTCCTCGAAATGCCCCGCTCCCCAGAAGCCCTCCACATCTTGCGCAAAGCAGCCTCAATCGTCAAACCGATGATGCGAAAACGAGGCTGGCGTGTCGGTCTCCTCAGCGAATTCCTCCCCCCGGAAGGAAACCTCCTCGGACTAAACGTGAACAACGGCCAGCGAATCCTCATCCGCTTGCGCTACAAATCGGACCCGAAGCAGTTTTTACGCTTCGAGGAGATTGTCGATACGCTGTGTCATGAGCTGTGCCATATTGAGATCGGCCCGCATAACGAGGCGTTTCATAAGCTGTGGCAGACGCTGAGGGATGAGTTTGAGGATCTGACGAGGAAGGGCTTTACCGGGGAGGGGTTTTTGAGCGATGGGCATCAGCTGGGTGGGAAGCGGATTCCGAGGCATGAGATGCAGAGGCAGGCGCGTCAGGCTGCGGAGGAACGGCTGGCGCGGAATAAAGGCTCCGGGAAGAAGTTGGGTGGGAAGGCTGTTCCTCGTGGCTACAACATCCGACAAGTCATTGCCGCGGCGGCCGATAGGAGGAACACGCTCGATCGAGGCTGCGCGTCCGGGACCGCAGACGCAGGAAAGTTGGCGGCCGAGAGCTCGAAGAACGGGTTCCGAACGCAGGCCGAAGAAGACGACGCCAACAACAAAGCCATCTTCGAAGCGCTGATGGAATTGATGAAAGAAGACGAATACAAGAAACTCGAAGGATACCAACCCCCCTCCCCCTCAGAAGCCTTGACCTGGGACCCGGAAACCGGCCTCCAGCTCGGCCAACCCTCCAATCCCCCCAGCCGCAGCTCTTCGGCAGGTTCGGCGCCGCTGACCCGGAATTCGTCGTCGTCGTCGTCGCAGATTATGCGGAAACCTGTTCCGGCTCCTACGAGTGGTGGGAGACCGATTTCTAGACTTGTTAAGGAGGCTGAGGCGAAGAAGGAGCAGGTTAGGAGGTTGCAGCGGCCGGAGAGCACGTTTATACCTTTGGATAGGCAGAAGGCGGCGGCGGCGGGAGGGAATGGCAAAACCCGCTTTTCGACGGCAGTCTTTGGCTCTAGATCCTCATCCACACCGACGCCTTCATCTTCACCCTCAGGCTTTTCACGAAACCAACCCCCATCGAAATCAAACGGTCATCCTCAGCCCTTTAACCCATCACCGCCGCCCTCAAATTCCAGTCAATCAACCTGGTCCTGCACCACCTGCACTCTCGTAAACCCCTCCACGTACCTCCAATGCGACGTTTGCGGCGCGGCTCGCGATGTGACGTCGGAGTACGGGGCGACGACACCGCTGGGGCAGCAGTTGGCGCAGACGGCGTTTGGGTTGGTGCCGAGGTCTATGGATGAAGAGTGGGAGGGAGGGGTTCGTGGGGGTAACGGCTTTGGGGGAGGAGAGAGTGGAGGATTTGGAGGCGGTGGAGGTGGTGGTTATGGGAGAAGAGAGGGTGGAAGTGGTGGTTATGGGGGAGGAGGTGGAGGTGGAGGTTATGAGAGAGGTTATGGAGAGTACAGTGGGTGGGGTGGTGCAAGCAACGGCGGCATCTGGCACTGCCACCTCTGCGACACGGCCATGGGGATGCAGGCTGGGACGTGTAGTTGGTGCGGAGCGAATCGGGAGGATGGAGACAACAGAGTTGATCTGACGCATCTTTGATCCCCAGGCCAGTCACGTAGATGGGCAGCGATTGTGGCAAACACATCGAACTATGGAAGCACGGCAAGGTATGGTAAGACATGGGTCTTGGTTCTTTCTAAAGAAAATGAGAAATAGGTGGCATCTATATGGACACAGCATGTATGTTTTGATATCTATGGGTTATATCACATACCGGAGGCGAGACTGGCCTGAGTCGTTGTCGTAGGGGAGAGGGGTTTATCTGCAGTGGGGAATGCTGTTGTCTAGAGTACTATGTATACCCCACTCAAGTGGACGACGGAAAGGCATGATAGATAGGCACCTAGGCACCAGGAGGGGATGGTTATGGTAAGATGCCTTATATGTTTACCTATATCTACCATGATTTCCACTGTGTAGTAGCGTGATCATCATGATTATGGGGATCGCGGGCACATTCAAATTGAGGTTTGAGAGGTTCAAAGAGGACTTGTGCAGAACTTGTGTGTCGTTTGCTACACTGTCTGAATTGCTGAAAGGGTACTTGGAGTTATCTCGCACCTACGTTGACCTCACTTCTTCCGAGTCAACTCGGACGTCAGCTCCCTCTCAATCTCCCGCAGCCGTCCAACCCCTCGATAACCCTTTGAATCCTCCTCTTCGCAGCAGAATTAGAAGGCCAAACCTGTTCACAAATGCCCAGATGCCAGGACGTTGCAGCTTTCAGGATATCCGAGTGGATTTGTTAGCAACTGAAATGTGATTTTGAGAACTTTGTTTTTTAGGTTCGACGGTTCTTTTGCTGCGTGTCTCAGGATTTTTGATGTTCTCATTTTCTGAGCTTTTTGAGCTTCGAGTTTTGATTTAGACTAGACTATGATTGAACCGATATCTGGCTGATGATACCATATGACTGCCCTGGCTCGATGAAGGCCGGTTTTGATAATCCCAACTCCACGCTAAATGCAAATCCAACAACATCAAAAACCACCTCACACCCACCTCCACCCCTCTCAACCCCAATCCTAATACCTCCTCCCGCCCCGTCCCCCCCTCTTCCTCTTCCCCTGCCACCCACCCCTCCCAAACCCCTTCCCAGCGCCCCCACCCCTCTCATCCCTCTCCCTCTCCTCCTCGCGTTTCATCTCCTCCTCACGTTCCTCCCTCTCCCTCTCCAACACCTCCCTACTCTTCTCCACCTTCACCTGCGGCATCTTCAACCCCTCCCTCCACCTCGCATGACTTCCCCTCCCACACCCCTTCCCATCCGGACAAAACCCCGCCATATAAAACTCGCAAATCCGTTCCCTTCTCGCATGCCGCAGCGCGCAGATGGGGCCCAGAGGGCAGAAACCGCGGTCGTAGTGCGGACACGAGGCGAGTTTGGACTCGGGCGGGATGTGCAGGTAGAGACAGTCGGGCCCGTTGGCGCAGATGTGATGGCGGCTGAAGTAGTTGCATTCGGGCATGCTGCGCAGGTTGTATTCATGGAGGAATTCGCAGGCGTCGCCTTTTTTGCAGAGGCCGCGGAGCCAGTGTTTGCAGACGAGGCTTTTTCACGTACTTACGTCAGTTATGCGCTTGTGATGGCGGAGGCGGTGGCGGTGGAGAGGTAAGTGGGTGATTAGGTTGGTTTGGAGGGAGGCTTGAGGGGTGGGATGGGGCAGGTATGGAGGGGAGAGGAGATGTATGGAGCTTGGGATGGAATTGGGGATGTGAACTCACTTGTTATACGTCGAGTGCGCCGTGTGTTTGTCTGGACAGGCGGTGCCGAGTGGGCAGTGGCCTTGCAGGTAGGCTTTACATACTGGCCGGTTGGGATCGAGGCCGAAGCGGTATTCGCGCTTGAGGAAGTCGTTGAAGGTGAAGTCGTATTTGGGTTGGGCGGGCTGGTCGAGCGTCTGTTGTATCTGTGTCTGTGTTTGTGTCTCTGTTGCCGCCATGGTGGTGGTCGATGGCGAGGGAGGATTGGTGTGGACTGTATGCAAGTAGGTAGTGTAGACTTGGAGTCTTAGCTTCCAAGGTTGTGATGGTGGTGGCGGGAGTAGGTCCAAGGATGTCGAGCACAAGATCTTCACGATGGTGACGATGGCGATTCAAGGTGAGATGAGCAGCTCTGACTCGCGGTGTCACGTGACCTGTCGGCATCGGGACGCTCGGACCAATGACTCGGCCAACGTCTATCGTGGTCGACTTCATCTATCTCGCCTGCTCTGCTTGTTCTTGCCTATATTGTAACCCGGACTCGTCCTCCCTCCCCATGGCCACCTGCACACCCAGCACGGACAGGACAGATGTCGCTACTGATCCAATGGAACGACACTGTTTAGTACCGTCTTCTTCTCTTGCCCGGGCGACGGCTGGAGGCTTCCCCGGCGTGCAGATTACTACGGGAGACGGTGCTGCAGGTCACTGATGCTGATGCTGTCGTGCATACACACCATACGCAATACAAGGTACGCTCATCAGACCAAATGTGAGCCATCACTTTTCCCCACAATCGTCGTCTGTCGTCGCAGTCGCAGCATGCCGCCCCTCGTGTCGCCTGCGTCCCCCTCCACTCCACTCGACCCTACCCGTCGCCTATTTCCAGAGTCGTAGCTGCAGAGGCGGTACCTATCTGTGCCTATCTGTGCCTACAGCTACAGGACGGCGGCGCAAAAGGGCCAGAGAGTCAGAGTCCGCCCGGATAACCCCAGGCCGTGGCTATGCCGTCAGTCTCGTTTGGGCGCACGGCGCATTGGCTTCACGCAGAGGTGCATGGCCTCCATCCGCGCCGTACCCAGTCTCATGGCCTCGGATCCGTCTGACGCTGTCGTGCAGCGCAGCTCCTCATACTGATGCTGATACTGGAATAATAATGATGGAATGATGGAATGATGGAATGATGGAATGATGGAATGGCCATGCCAGGGCTGTTGAGTGTTGAGATGCCTTGGTTGCACGGCTCGTCCGGGGGCTGCCATTGCCATTATTCCTTCGCGAAGATATCATGTCGGCACGAGTTGGCTGGTGCTGGTGAGATCAGGATCAGGACCAGGTTGCGCTCGAGGTCGCCAGTCGCCAGTCGCCAGTTGCAGTTGCAGTTGCAGTTGCAGTCGCAGTCGCCTGCCCGCCTCTCTCCATCTCGCTCCCCCCCAGATGGTCTGCGCCATGATCGACTGGGCGTGGCTAGCCTGTCCCTCCTGTCGCTCCTGCTCGGTACTCTGCCCTTTGCTACCTGGTACGAGGGAATGTGGGCAAGGACCTCGAGGCTCGAGGTATATAGCCGGCGAGGGCACGCATTCGCGCTGCTCTAGCGATTCAGCACCGCCAGACGTCTCCGCAATTGCTCCAGTCCCTCCTCAGTCGGTGAACACAACAGAATCAGACTCACCCTTTCTCTTATTATTTGTGTCTTTCCAACAGCGCTAATGCTGTACGTTCTCCGTCGCCATCTTCTCGAATATTTCTACTCTACCCTTACTTTCCGTGAACGTCACGATTTCCTTCTTCATGTTTGGGCCACCGCGGCGTAACTGGCTGACTGATGCTTGCGCTGCTTCCTCTCCTCGCCACAAGAGCAATGCCTCCAAGAAACAACTCTCTTTTCCCCCGCCTATCAGCATGTTTACCAATGCCGTATACTATCCTAACTGGCGCGTCTACCGAAACCAGCCTCCCTCGTCTCTGAATCTCGGCGCCATCTCCCACGTCTTTTATGCCTTTGCTTGGTGAGTCTGCTGACTGGCATTCTCCAAACTCATGCTGATATCTCTCGCAGGATCAAAGAAGATGGAACAATCTACGTCTGCGCTTCTCAACCCCACTCTGTGGGCTATGCTAAATCTCACTAGTTCAGCGACGAGTGGGCAGACACTCAGATGGAAGTCGACGGGACGCGCGGCTGTCTAAAGTCCTTTGCCGCGCTCAAGACCAGATACACCACTCTGAAAGTCATCCTCTCAGTTGGAGGCGGCGGTAAGGGCAGCGAGCCCTTCGCCGCTATAGCTCACAGCCCAGCGCTCCGAGACAACTTTGCCCGCTCCGCACGAGCTATAGTCGACAGCTACGGCCTGGATGGGATCGATAGTCAGCATCCCCCATGTCCCACAAGAAAATCAGGTACCAAACCTACTGACACCCCCCATCCCAGTCGACTGGGAACACCCCTCCACCGCCCAGCAAGGCGCCGACTACATCCACCTCCTCGCAGCCCTACGCAGCTACCTGCCCGCCCAACGCTACACCCTGACGACCGCCCTCCCCGCCGGCCAATGGGCCCTCCAGCACATCAACCTCGCCCACGCCGCCGCCTACCTCGACCTCGTCAACCTCATGGCCTACGACTTCTCAGGCCCCTGGGCCGACAAGTGCGGCCACCAAGCCCAACTCTACTCCCCGCACCGGCCCTACAGCGACGCCGCCGCCACCTCCTGCCACTCGGCCGTCACCTACCTCCTCGCGCACCACGTGCCCGCCGCCAAAATCCTCCTCGGCATCCCGGCCTACGGCCGCTCCTTCCTGGGCGCCTCAAACATTGGCCAAAGCTACTCCAGCTGCGGCGGCGAAGACGGAGCCTTTGAGTTCCGCGACCTGCCGCGGCCCGGCTCGCACGAGTACTTTGATGAGCAGCTCGGCGCGACGTATTGCATAGGGCCCGATGGCGGGTTTGTGAGCTATGATGATGGAAGGGCGGTGGCGATGAAGGCGGGGTATGTGAGGCAGAGGGGGCTGGCGGGACTGTTTTATTGGACGGGGACGGGGGATAAAGTCGGGAGGGGGAGTTTGGTTGAGTGTGGGTTTGCGGCGTTGCATCAGGGGGTGTAGGTGGGTGGGATGGACTTGGGTTGGGAGGGAATGAAGGAAGGAGAGGAGAGGAGAGGAGAAGAAGAGAGTTTGAGGAGTCTGAAGCTTGAGGGATGGGAGATGCGTGGGACGTGAGAAAATCTTTGATGGGGTGGCCGGTTCTATTACTCTTCTCCTTTTTCTCATGACCTCGCCCCTTCTTAACTGGTTGCTGTGGCACTTGAGGTTGATGTCTCTTTCATCCTACCCTAATCCTTTCGTACTGATGCTGGCTTGAGATGATCTGTTTTCCATTTTAAACTAAGCCTTTTCTTGATACCGCTGGCTGGACGTTGATGTGTTTCTCTCTTTTTCGTGTTTGGTCGATTTTGCCTTGTCAACTCACATGCGTAATAGCAAAGTTCTTGTGTCGTGCCAAATAGCATCTATTTCGTTCCAATCGCGCAATTACCACCTCCGTGGCAGTTCCAGGTGACTTTTTCCATTGACTTGGTCGATGTTTGATCATCTTTTCTCATGATGTTGGCCCCAGAGATGATTACGCGAGGAACGAGCGTAATTACTTTCACATTAGTCATGTGATGGGAGGGGGAATGAGTGGTTTTGAAATGCCAAGCTAAAATGATTGGTTGTCGACGTCCAACCTTATTCGAGAATGATTGGCTCTCGATGAAGCGCAAATAAAGGAAACTTTAACCGGTCTACCGTACTCCGGAGACGGAATAACAATTCTCCGCTGACCCGTGAGTAACTCCCACACGTGATATCAACACCACCTACACCTTCTCCGGTTGCTCTCTGCTCACGCGTTGACTACAACAACAATATACCGTGTGAAGCTTCCACTTCCCACATCACCCACTTTCTCTCCCTGTCAACACTTCAATCTCTTCGT
>ML977158.1:127247-142662 GCA_010015705.1 Aulographum hederae CBS 113979
TGTCCTCAATTACATTGCAAAGTATGCGAGCAAGGCAGAGGTGAAGACTACATCCTACCGGGAACTAGTCGACGAGGTTCTGCCCAACATCAACGTCAATCGGCCAGTTGCTTCTTTGGCGGCGAAGCTCATGAACAAGCTTATCGCGGAACGCGATTGGAGCGCCCAGGAGGTGATGGCACATCTTCTTAATATCCCGGCGCAGGAGAGCTCTCGTGTCGTTATCAATGTCGATTGCCGCCCAGAGCAAGATCAACCTCAAGCTATTGCGATTGCAGATGGGAGTATACAGGCCGGGATCTCATCCTTTGTCAAGTATAAGAACCGCGATATGTATATCTATTCTGATCTAAGTTAACGTACTTCATCTTTCTTCGGCATTTTGAATTCGCTGGTAAGGCCTTTCGAAGGCGCCCGCGCGCACCACCTCGAATCCTCAATTTCTGGCCTCGATACAAGCCAAGTATCCAGTTAGAGGACTATTGCCGCGTAAAGATGATGCTCCACCATCCATTCAACATGCTGGATAACCTGAAATGGGGATACGATACCTGGAAGGAGGCATACGACGAGTGCCGCAATTCCTGCCCGGAGCATGATAAAGACACCCTTGATGATCTACTCGCGGAGGCACAAGATAATGATGAATTCGAGAATGAAGAGCAGGAGGAGACGCAATTCTCTGCCGGTTTCGAGGATCTTGCGGCTCAACGCCCCGGCGACGATCGTACACGTATCGAGGATCCCGATCTTCTCGGACATCGCAACCTTGATCGCGCCTACGATTGGAATCAGCATTGCGGCAACCATTCCGATATCGATCTGGAGTTCTGGAAGAACAAGAAGGCGGAGGTCGGAACCCTTGTCGAGGATGAACAGCCATTCAGCCAAAGTATCGTCGATGATCTTAACGCGAAGCAGTTGACAGTCTACACTACTGTTATCCAGCAATACGAACGTATCCTTGCGGACGAAGATCCTTCACAACTCCTCCTCAACATCGATGGAGCTGCGGGAAGTGGCAAGTCGCACCTTATCCATGCGATCTCTTCGTCACTCAAGGCTATGCAGGTTGAGAATGGCCAGAGGAGATCACCGTTACGTCGTCTCGCACCAACAGGCGTTACTGCGTTTGGAATCCAAGGACAAACTATCCATTCCCTACTTCGCTTGCCCATCAATCGGAAGCCGTATGAGCCGATGGTCGCAACGAAGGTTGGTTCGCTACAGGCCGATCTTGCAGGTTGTCATTTCGTCATCATTGACGAGAAGTCTGTCAAAGTAAGTCACGTGGATGATGGCACCAATCTGTGGTTAGCGTAGATTACATAATGCACCGGTTAAGACGTAAAGTCTCCACCGGTTCATTTACTTGATTCTTCATCCAATTCAATCAACATTTGAATAACCAATTATCCGTTCAACAAAGTCTATGCTGGGCCTTCGTAACTTACATTGGATTGATATGCGATTGCGGGAGGCGTTTCCATCTCGGAGAGATGAGCAGTACGGTGGCCTTAGTATCCTACTTTTTGGTGACTACTATCAACTGCCGCCTGTCATGGAGAAGTCTATATTCGTCACGGAAGGTGTGAAGGGAGAAGAATTGTCTGGTTTACAGGCATATCAGACGCTTAATCAAACAGTTGAACTCAGTCAGATCATGCGTCAATCAGGCCTTGATATCGAATCCGATCGATTTCGCGATGCCCTTACACAGTTATGTAACAACTCCGTATCCGTTACTTCTTGGAACCTTCTTCTTCAGCGCGTTGCAAATCAGCTACCTGCTGACGAGATCGCAAGCTTCAATTCAGCTCTCCGGATATATGGCAAGAAAGAGGCGGTTCGAGTCTACAACCATAACACGATGCGGGATCTCGGCACAGCTGTCAAAGATGTCAAAGCTATTCATACGGGTGGAGCACAAGCGGGTAAAGTTACATACGAAGAAGCTGGTAACCTCCACGCCTCGATCGTAATCTGCGTTGGCGCCCGCATCATGTTGGTTGAGAATCTATGGACCCAACAGGGATTGGTGAATGGCTCTTTGGGCACCATCTACGATATTGTATGGAGAGAGGATCAAAATCCAGCCACTGACAGCCCCTTCGCTCTTCTTGTGGCTTTCGATGGCTACACTGGCCCTGCGTATACGACGACAGAGGACAATCGACTGGTAGTTCCCATTTTCCCTAGCCGACATGAGTTCTTGGTCGGTACGGCCAATACTGTATGCACACGGATTCAGTTTCCGACTACCCTAGCCTTTGCAATTACAATCCACAAGGCACAGGGTATGACGTTGGATCGGGTGGTGCTAAGCCTCGCAGAGCCTGATTTTGTGGCTGGCCAGACGTATGTTGCGGTTTCGAGGGTTCGAACACTTCGAGGATTGCTATTTGAGGAGGGGTTCGATCACCAGCGTCTAAAAAGGAAGAAAATGGGGGCAATGGGACGGGCGCGGGACATGGACTATGAATGGAGGCGTGTGCAGCACCTTTAGCGACGGTAGTGTGGATGGAGTAAGGTAAGAAAGATTCTAAAAGTTAAGCTAGCTAAACGCGGCTGTTAAAAGCAGCTCCAGAAGCTGCCAAAAAGGCGGTTAAAAACAAGCTTTGCTAACCGCAACTTTCTCAGGCTGCTACCAACGTCTCAATCGCGTGCCGCAAGCCACCACGAAGCCTTCCCCTACAACCACAACAACCACCTACAACAGTTGCAATTGGAATGAGGCTGTAGAGCGGATCTCTGGCTACAAGCTCCATATATGGGCGGGCAATAATAATGGATAATGGTGCTGCAATTGGTGGTGTCGAAAATGCGTATATAGCCGGATAATACAATAATCTGTGACGGGTCATGCAAAAACCTACAGATCACGTGATATTGAAATTAGCTGCGGCTTCCGCAGCCTGCAGGCCCTTGTGGCCTGCTAACTTCGTGTGATTTATCGTGCTCTTGGGTGGGCCGAATAGCGTTTTAGGTAGAGGTTTCCGCTTACTACCGACTGACTACGCCCTTCCTCGCGTAAATTTGGGCCTTGGATCCCCCGGCCCCCCATTATATAAAAGCTCTTCTCCTATTTTCCATCTCCTCCTCTATCACTCTTCTCCCAATCCCATTCCCAATTCCCTCGGACCTGACGACACAACACGACCAAATAAAAAAGGGCCAACCATAACCTCCAGAAATAACCACCCAACAGGTCCTCCTCCACCACCAACAACAACAACAGCAACAACGACACCTCCACCAATGAACTCCAAAACCCTCAACAAACCACCACCGCCAAACCCGCCGGTTCATCCACTCCCACCACCACCAACAACAACAACCGCCCCATCACTTTCGCAATAAGAGGCCCCTGGAACCAACACATAACCGACGAAGAGCTACAAGCTCAAAGCGTCGCTGCTCTCAACGCCATGGGGGAGCATGCTGGTATCGCGGCGTTGGTGCGTGGTTCTATTAGTAAGGGGAGGGGGAAGGGGAGGAGGGATGATGAGGGGGTGGGGGTAAAGTGGATTTGGCACTGGAGGGATGCCAAGGGAAGGGAAGTGGACGTGACTTGGGTAGTATCATGGGCGAAGGCGGGGCATGTTTGCAGATGTGGATAGGAGAAGACGTGGGATGAGATATTTATATTTACACGTTCGTGAGGCATCGACGTTGTGATAGCTACAGAAAACATTTTACTAACCTAGGTACCGAGGATGACCTCTTCCGTGAGTAAGCTGTAGGAAACTGTTGGTTTCGGAAGACACTTTTTTAATGAGGTTGATATCGGAAGGGCTGGGATTGAATCTTAGTACACAAAGGAGTGCCACAGTGTGGAAGAAGATACGGTGGGTGGATAAGGAGAAGATACAGAGGGATACTTGCCAATGAGGAAAGAATCAATCGGCTTTGAGCTACAAGCAATATGCTCGGGCCAGACTGACCTCTCATTATCCATTCTACAGGACACGATTTCCTTGAACTAACTAGAATCCAGACAAAACAAGGCATAGAAGTCGCAGTGTCGTAAAGGCCTGAACAGCACAAGTAAGACATCGGTCAATCAGAAGCCCAACAACCCTCCTCGCCGGCACTAAAAAAACTAAAGCGGCGAAAATCCCCCCACAGACGTTCCGAACCCCTTCTCTGTCGCGAATGCAAGAGAAAAAGGGTTCACAACTTAAGAACCCCCTTCCCAGCCCCAAAAGCATCCAACAACCCACTTAAGCCCGCTCCTCCCTAGCCCGCTCCTCTCCTAGCCGGCCACTCCCTAGCCCGCCACTCCCTCTCGAACTCAGAAATCCCTGCAGGCGTCTCCCAAAGCCTCAACCTCCTCCTCCCATAAAACTTCTCTGCGAACCAAATCGGCTTCCTCGCCTTCTCCTTCTCCTTGCCCTTCTCCTCTTCCGCCTTCTCCTCTTCCGCCTTCTCCCCTCTCCCCTTCTCCTCTTCCCCCCTCTCCTCTCTCCCCTCCTCCTTCTCCTCCTCCTCCTCCGCCTCCGCCTCCGCCTCCGCCTCCCCAACCCCAGCACCCCCCCACCCAACCAAACAATCCCCCACAATACTCAGCTTGCCCTCGGGACAAAACGCCTTGCCCGAAAACCCATTGAAATCCGCAAGCGGCCTATGCAAGACGTCCTTGAGCCTCAAGACGTGCCGACCCGGCTCGCTGGGGTGGCGTGGAACCTCCAGCTCGACGTCGCCGAAGCCGACGATGCCGTCCTCGGCCATGCCGGGCGGGATGGCATGGTATGTCTTAAAGACGCGGCGGTCGACGGCGTGGTGGTAAGGGTGGCGCATGACGAACCAGTCGTAGATGGGGTTGTTGGGGTCTGAGGAGGAGGAGGAGGAGGAGGGAGTTGGCGGTGAGTGGATGGCTCGGGTGGAGAGGTTGCGGGCGTGTTGAAGACGGGCTTCGTGGAAGGCTTGGGCGCGGGCTTCTTGTTCGGCTTTTTCGAGGGCCTCGACGCGGGTGCGGGCGAGGTCGAGTTGTGAGGCTTCGGCGGCTTCGAGGGCGATGGCTGCGGCGCGTTCGGCTGGGGGGAGCTGTCGTGTTTCTGCTGTTGCTGTTCTTGGGAGGTCGGGTACGGAGGTTGCGGCACGTTCGGCTGGGGGGAGCTGTTGTGCTTCTGCTGTTGGGAGGTCGGGGACGGAGTCTGCGGAACCGCCCATTGCGGTGGATGGGTTTGTCTGATCAATTCTTTGATTTGGGATAGACATGTTTGAATGAGCGAGTGATGAAGAGCCGATAATCGGGTGGAGTAATGACTGAATTTGTTGGGAAATTGATAATTGTGGTTCAGAAGTATGGGAGACTGAAAGATATCGAGTGCCCAGGGGATGGCGGGATATAGATGAGAGGTGGAAAACATTGAAAGTGATGTCCGGAAGAAAGAGGTGACTGCCCATGGGCGGCTGCCCAATTTTTCCTACGAGTGCCTTCCTGTCGCCAATAATTCAACCTGGCAGTGGTAGTTGCTTCGTGTCTGTAGTAGACCCGTAACGATAGACAACAATATCAATCAGAAGCCGATTTTTGTTCGAAGTTTCATTTCGAACCAACTGTTGTCGAACTGAGGTTTTGAACGGAGCAATACATCATCTCTTTCTGCTGAGCATACTCATCACCTTCTGGACATCATCCCGGAATCAAAAACTTCATTGAACTGAACCTTAGCAGCCTTAATGTGAGGGAACCTTTACCCAGGCCTTTACATATTCTCGTGTGATCCTCAACACCGTAGATGAATCGCTTCTGATCCATTCTCCAGGAGCACCATAGAGTGAGGTATGTGCGCCAAATAGTCCTTGGGGATTGCCTAGTAGCACCCCGTTCCCATAGAATCGTGGAGTATTTGACAGTGGTGACAGACAGATACCTCCATCCTGACATCAATTCAATGGCAAAGTCTTTCCTTTTCCATTCTTTTTCCATCATGATTTGTGACTCTCATTGAAGACAGCAGCGTTTGTTTTGCAGTATTTGTGAGGATTGAAAAGGAAATGGAACGCAGCAAAAGACAACGTTGAGGTTGAAAAGGATGGAGTGAATGGAAACCTGGAAGAGGTTGATGACAGGTGCACGTATAAGGCCCGAGTCAGTGACGCTCAGACCAAGTTTGCATCTTTGACAAACACTCATCGCGACAGCATCACACTCCACGATACCCCCCAAACATTCTGGTAGACCTTCAATTAGGTAGATACACACATGCCGGCGGCTACTGCACTACCGTCCAGCTCCTTAGACTCTCGTAGGTTCTGTTCCATCCTATCCCCGTATGGGTGCTGACATGAATTGGAAGCCGAGTACGACCCAGTCGACCACCTGAACGCGATATTCTCACACCCATCGACTCTTACCTCTGTCGCCGCGACCTCTGAATCCCTCCAAGACTACCAGGATGACCTGGACAAGGATATCGCCGACCTCGTCGAGTCACAGGTCACATCCGACAACGAGAGCGTCAAGCGAATCCAAGTCGCAAAGGCTGAACTCGCTGAGCTGTTTACCAAGATCGAGAACGTTCGGGAACGCGCTATACAGACGGAGCAGGCTATCACGGAGATGACCGCCGATATCAAGAGACTGGATGGGACGAAGCGCAACTTGACGCTGTCTATGACCGCGCTCAAGAGGCTGCAGATGCTGACGACTGCCTACGAGCAACTCAGGGGCTTGAGCAAGTCGAGGCAGTACCGCGAGTGCGCGCAGCTTCTGCAAGCGGTCATACAACTGGCGGCGCATTTCAAGAGCTACAGGTCGATTGATCAGATTGCGACCCTGAGCAGGAATATCGCGGATCTCCAGAGGGAACTCCTGGAACAGATATGCGAGGATTTCGAGGTCATTTTCGCAAAGGGGGAAATCGGACAACGAAGAGCAATGCTGGCCGAGTCATGTCTTGTGATGGACGCACTTGGGGATCATGCTCGTGCGAGGCTTACTACCTGGTACTGCAACACCCAGCTCCGCGAATACCGGCAAGTCTTCCGTGGCAACGATGAAGCAGGCTCTCTGGACAACATCTCCCGGAGATATTCATGGTTCAACCGGATGCTGAAGACGTATGACAATGAGCATGCCCACATCTTCCCTTCCTACTGGAGAGTAAACGAAGCCCTGGCCAATGCCTTCTGCGAGGGGACTCGAGACGATTTCAAGGCTATCCTTCAGCGATCAATGAGGAGAACGGACGGCCAGACCATCGACGTCAACTTGTTGTTGTCATGTTTGCAAGAGACACTAAATTTCGAGCACAGTCTGGAGAAGCGATTTGCCAGTGACTCCAGGGCCTCTATCGATACCATGAACTCACGAGACGAAAAGACGCATACTCTCGGACAGGCCATATCCGAAGCATTCGAGCCGTACATGACCCTATGGGTGGAGTCGCAGGACAAGCAACTCGCTGCCCTCATGCCCAAGTACAGACAGCAACCACTGAGGAATGCCGACGAGGAGTTCTCTCCGCAAGCCGTGATACCTTCGTCGACCGAATTATTCCATTTCTATCGGCTTGCACTTGCTCAATGCGCAAAACTGTCCACTGGAGGGCGACTGCTGGAACTCTCCAAGACTTTTGCAAAGTACCTGGACCAATACGCACAGCAAGTGCTGTTCTATTTCCTCAGCGAAAAGTCTGGCGCCCAAGGGCCATCCCTCGAGGATGCCATCCTGATTCTGAACACCTCTGATTACTGCTACACAACGTGCAATCAACTAGAGGAGAAGATCAAGGCGCGGATCGACGAGGACGTACGCGCAGAGGTTGATCTGCAAAACCAAGCCGACGCCTTTATGGGTATTGCGAGTGCAACAGTCCGGGTTCTTGTGCGCAGGATCGAGATGGTAGGTGAGCCAGCATGGCGCGAGATGCGCAATACTCCCTGGGGAAAGCTGGAGACTGTTGGGGATCAAAGCACCTACGTGGCAGAGCTGTTGCGGCTCGTCAAGGAGAAAGCAAGCGAGACTCTCAAGTACTTGCACAAGCAGCAGTACGCACGAGCTCTATGCGACAACCTGATTGACGGACTTGCGAACACCTACTTGATTGCGATTACACATTGCAAGCCAGTGTCGGAAGTTGGAGCAGAGCAGATGTTGCTGGACTCTTACGTATTGAAAAAGGGCTTCACGGAGCTACCAACGGTCAATGCCGAACCTGGGACGGCCCCGCCAGCAACGTTCGTACGGACCGATCCATTACCCCAGGTTTCATGACTAACGATACCCCAGATTCGTTAAGCGTGTCAACCAAACCATGTCCAAGTTGGACCCCATCCTCAAAACTCTGCAAGTTCGTGCCTCACCCCCAGAGGCACTCGTTCAAGCATACTTGATCCACATTGCCGACCGCTCCGAGCCGAACTTCCGCAAGATACTTGAGCTGAAGGGCATCCGCAAGCAGGAGCAGACGGGGTTGATTGATCTATTTCAAGCGTTTTGCAATTCGCCGAACAACGCCAAGCTGCAACAGACATCAGCCTTGCTGGGACAGCTGCAAATAAATCCATCAGCGGCACCAGCAGGAGCAGTCGCGTCATTGAAGGACGCCAGCACGTTGGGTAGTCCGAGTCTCGCTGGCGGCCGTTTCGACCCCGCAACGTTTGGGTCTGTCATTATGAACGCGGCGAGGGAGGGAGTGGACCGTTTCGGGAGTCCCGCTTTGTCGACTGCTGGGGGAAGTGCCACGAGGTCTGAGGGGGCATCACCCCCTCCGCTCGACGGCGCGGCAGCGAATCTGGGAGACAACCTCAAGAATATAGGCAAGTTCTTCAGGCGAGATGCGGGCAGCAGTAGCTTTGGCATGTTTGCTGGCAGTCAGCGGTAGCGGAGGTCCGCGGAGATGGCGAAGATTGCATCAGAAGGTGCAACAATGGTTATATAAAAGTCGCTGGCGTCAATGCAAGCTTCCGGAGCGATTTGGCCCAAAGCGGCAAAGACAACACCGACGTGGCTCGGAATGGATTTGCCCAGTCCGACGAGGCAAGGCCAGATTTGGGCACATGGTCGGCGCATAGGCGTTTGGAGCGGAGCTCGAGAAGCGAAAGCGAGGAGTCAAAACGCCGAGGGGCATGACTGGAAAAGCACGAGCGCCCTTTGAAGGCTTTTATGAACGTGACGCTGTTCAACCCAATAAAGTGGCGACGGTGCAGGTGGTGTGAATTTGCATGATCAGGTGACGGCTTTTGCAGCGAGGGCTTGGCAACATGCCGCAAATGCGGCGAGCCGAATGGCTTGCTCAATCACCACTTCACTCCATCCGTTCGGCCCTCCCAGACTCTCACCACCAGCCTCATCGGCGCGTATAGTAAGGCTCGAGAGTAGGTCCGTCCTCTGGATTATGGTCGCTTGACCACGGCCATGGGCGGTATGCGTAAGGTTGGTTTGAGAGGGGTCGAGAAAAGGGGAGGGGAAAGGAGGCTCACACACGGCCGCCAGCCATGTTTACTACTCGAGAGTCATGGAAAAGCGCAAATGACCATGCAACACGGTTATGTCAGAAGTACTCAATCTTGCGTCGGTATAGCCATGGCTGCCTCGACGGATGCGGGCATTTCCAAGACTGCGCAGAACCAAACTTGGCTCTTCGCTGTTTCAGCGTTTTTGTTACCCCCAGATTACCCTCACGAAACTGGAGCCGGCCAATCAGGTGCCGTGCATGTGGACTCCCCATCTCACGATGTTTACATACGTCTGGCGAAAGGGCTCCACCGTCGCCGTGCTGGGCTGGGGAATTGTTGCCACGGAGTGACTTTGAGAGGGAAACGGTGTTGCGGAGTAGGGTTGTCCCCAGACTACATAAGCCCTTGGGCCCTCCCCTTCTTTGTCTGCCTCACACAAGTTTTGGTCAACCAACAATCCACAACCACTTTTGACTTTTTGCCTTCTTTTCTTTGACTGCTGGTGACACCTCGACTACCAACCTACGTACACACAGCATCGGTCGCCATGATGACTGGCATCAGCGACCTCCCGTATGAAATCCTCTCCAACATTCTGGACGAGGCAGCTAAGTTGAACGAGGCCGATGGCGCCTCCTTCACCTTTGGACTCAGTCAGCCTCCCATGCCATATGCAAAGCCTCCTCTCCAGCGGTACGTTCGAGGCATGATCCCTCCCGTGAGTACCTCGATCTCCCTTTGGTGTATCATTTACTGATTCCCCCCAAGGACAAACTCAAATGGGACACGGCATCCTCGATCCGCCAGGTCTGCTCCGTATGGCACGAATGGGCGCTCCACTACAGCCTGAAGCAACTGTACCTCCGACGGTGGCGAGGCTCCGAGAAATGGTTGGAGTTGCCAAAGTCACGCGGTGAGTCCCGTTCTTTATCCGCGAACCCCGATCCCCGTTCAAACCGTCTAACAGCCTCCCGCAGCCCAGTATCAGGTGTACGAAATGAACGTCCCCCGCGGCGCGTTTGCATACCAAGACCCGTTTAAGAACCTCACTCGAACGGCCAAATTCCTCGCCGACTGCCCGCATGCAGCCGTTCACGTTCGACGGCTCTGGTTTGACGGCTTCTACACTGCCGAGACAGATGCGCTCATTAGCAGTATCCTTCGCAGCTGCACGAACCTCCGCATGGTGACTCTGCCATGGACCGTCATGCGCCGCCTGTCTCCACGTGACTGGGAGCAGCTCCTCGGAACGAAGCAGGCCAAACCGCTCTACTCATTGGAACTCCAGGCCATCGACATCCCCGAAATCCAAGAGCAAGACGCCGCCAACCAAGTCGACCTCAAGCCCCTCCGCTTCGTCGACTTCAGCACGCTCCGCCGCCTCAAGTTCATCGGCGACACGTCCTTCATGCCCGTAACCGACGAGGATCTCCGCGCCATCGCCCGCACCGCCACTAACCTGGAGGAATTCCACATCACGAGCCTCTCCTCCATCACCATCAACGGCGTCATGGCCATCATCAAAGCGGCGCAAAAGACGCTCCGCGTGATCGAACACGCGCCCCGCTCCGACGACGGCTTCTGGCACCCGCACCCGGGCCACTCGGTCGAGCAAGAACACATCTGCTCGATCCTCTCGCACTGCCCCAAGCTGGAAGACCTCTCCATCTCGGTCCCATCCATGTGCTCCGAGCTTTTTGCCAACAAAAACGTCCGCTGGAAGGGCGACTGCCAGGTCCGCGCTCTGCAACTCTGCGAACACCAACGTCAACCCCGCTCCTCCACCACCACGACTTCCATCCCCGGCAAACCTAACAATCCACCAATGACCCCGCACGACCAACTCCGCGCCCTGCTGCACACGGCGCGCACCCTCACCACCGCACGCGCCACATCCATCTCCCCCGAGACGCTGCGCCTCGAGCTCTTCCACTCCGACTTCATCTTCGAGCCGCAGCTGCAGGCCGTGCACGGAGTCTTTGAGTATGCGGCACTGGCGTCGGGCGGGGCGTGGCCGCCGGAGCGGAGGGATAGCGGAAAGGGCCCATATGGGAGTACCGGGCTTTATGGGAAGGAGGAGGAGGAGAGTGTTTTTGAGTGTGTTGGGGAGGGGGAGTTTTTGAGGGGGGCGGGGGCCGGGTGGGTTAGGGTTAGTGGGTGAGTGAGTGAGTGAGTGAGTTAAGAGAGGTGTGGGTTTAGGTGGGTTGTGGTTTGATAGTGCTGCGTGCGACTTTTTCTTTACTCTCCTCTCTCGATATCGGCTTTTTTCCTTGTCTGGATTATGGACTTTTAGCGATGGGTTTCTTTGCATCAGTGGACGGGTACCTCTCTCTCTCTCTTTTTCTTCCTCTTAATCTTTCTGTCCATTCAATTGGTTTCGATTTCTCTTCATGCTTCCTCACTTGACAGCGTTCTCGAGCGGCATCTTTTCCGGGGGAATATCCATCATTGACAAAAAAAAACTGAGCGTTTTGATTCTGGTTTGCGATGATGACAGTTACGGCAATGGGAATGGGAATGGGAACTCATGGGATTATGAATGGATTGCGAGGGTTTCGGCATTCATGGGATCGGGATCGTTGTACGAGTACCTACTAACGGATGGCTTGGTAAAGAGCTATCTTAGCTTGATGACTTTATGTAGCTGATGCTTACTCTTGATAATGGATATCACTTAAAAGAACAATCTTCGTCTCAAAGTTCAATGAAATTCAAGCTTTTGTTTTCGCTTCTCATGATGTCAATTGATCACAATTGAAGTCTAGAGCTGAGGTGAGTAAGTTCTAGGCTTCTCCTATCTATTGAGCGGGCTGAACACGTGAGATTTAGACCTTCCGAGGCGAAAAGTGGTGGTTGGATGTCCAGATTTCACACAGAAAGAGATGTCTAATGATTTGCAGAATTAGCGCCGACGACGGCATGTATCTTGTCGATATCGGATATCCAAGGCAAGAATCTTTAGTGGGACGATGGAATTTGAAGTTCTCAGCCATATCACGGGGCAGAGTTGTGCAGAACCTTTCTATTTTAATTGATTGCGATGATGTTGCGAGCGATGCTTCGAGACGTGATGTCTAGTTCTTTGATATAACGAGTAGTCTAACTCGAGTGAAATTTCAAGCTTGGGATGATGAGGTTTTTGTACACGTAAGAAGTGACGACGTAGTGTGGCTGGTGTAATGGCTCAGCACCTGCAGTCACGAGTCAGGTACCAGGATGCTTTGTGCTTGATGTGACAGCTTCGGAAACAGCATCCAACTTCAACCCCAATTGCCAACAACGGAAGATCCTCACCTCACCTCGATTCATCCTCCCCAAGAATAACAACTCACCCCCGAGCTTTTCAAGCTAATACCTTATACTCTCACTTCTCCCACCCAGACTTCTCAATCGATCCCCCACAACCATCATTCAAAGCTCCTCCAAGCAACAATGTCAGCCCTACCAGAGCAAGAAGCAATCGCCTTCCACAAAAACCTCGACGCCCACGGCCGCCCCCTCAGCGCCCACGAGCGCGAAAAACTGCTGAAGAAATACCTCCCCTCCGCACCACGGTCATCCCCTCCTCCTCATCCTGCCTCGAAACCCTCTTCCACAACCACAACCACAAGAACCACCACCGCAACCCCAAAAATGCCGTCCCGCAAACCCTCAAAACGCACCCGCCGCAAACCCATGCGCGCCTTCCTCCTCAACCAAACGCATGTATTGCTGTATACAGTGATCCACACCGTCTTCTCCATCTACATCCGCCTGCGCCGCTCCTACCAAGCCCTCATCGCGCGCGCCTTCGCGGTTCTATACTACCACCACAGGACACCGGAGCTGATCCGCAAGGACGTCAAGGCGCTGGACAAGCTGCCGGAGCATCTGAGCGTGATACTGCAGTTTGACGAGGAAGATGGGGAGGCCGGGTTGGGGAGGCTTGTTAGTGAGGTGGCGGAGGTTGCGGCGTGGTGTGCGTGTGCGGGGATTCCGGTGTTGAGTGTTTATGAGCGGAGTGGTGAGTTTTTTTCTCTTTCTCTATTTTCTTCTTGGTTGGAGATGACTGAGGGGATGGCTGGTGTGCTGACGAAAAGCGACCGAGCAGGTATACTAAAGAAATACATGCCACAAACCCACGCCTCGATCAACGCAACCCTGACAGCCTACTTCGGCCCCGGCACCAGCGCCAGCTCAACGCGTCCGCAACTCTCCCTCCGCGCCCCAAACCTCCCTTCCTACTCGCCCCCCTCCACGCCCCGCTCTTCCTCCCCCTCCTCCTCCAGCACGACCTCAATCCCCACCCCGACCCTAACAGTCCTCCTCCTCTCCTCCCCCGACGGCCGCGACACCCTCGTCGACCTAACAAAGACCCTCGCCGAAATGTCGCAGCGGTCCAAAATCTCGCCGCAGGACATCAGCGCGGATCTCATCGACGCCGAGATCAGCGAGAGCGTCATGGGCGAGCCGGACCTGCTGTTGCTGTTTGGACCGCGGGTGGTGCTGGAGGGGTATCCGCCGTGGCAGGTGCGGCTGACGGAGATTTTTTGCGTCAGGGATAGTGGGGAGGGGGTTAGTTATCAGGTTTTTTTGAGGGGGCTGTATCGGTTCGGGAAGGCGCAGATGAGGTTTGGACGGTAGGTAGGTAGGGGGGCACGGAGGAGTAATTTGAAGGAGTGTGCAGGTGGTGGTACTTTCGTTGGGAGCCTGTGTCTGGATGCTTGCTTGCTTGCTAGGTAGCGGTTGATGGGATGGGGGATGACTTGGTATTGCTCCCCAATTTCTCTCCAGTACCTTTCTTCGATCCCATGCCCGCTGAGATCGACATTGCGGTGGAGTATAGTATAAAAAGGACATCATGGCGGACTGGGAGCTCAGAAGGTGCATAAAGATGGGCAAGAGACGAAAAAAAAACAACGAAAGATGCCCCAGTGTTAGGTTCGCAGTTTTTATAGCAAGGGCAGAAATGGCATTGGGTTGGGCTGTATTCATCATTTTCTTATATACTGTTGGAAAAGACATGCATGTCACGGCGTTGGGTTGGCAACTAAGTGAGTCAAGTGAGTCGGGAGAGGTGAAGTGAGGCTGTACTTCTAATATACTTACTGCGTACGTACATCTACCAATCCGCCCAACCCTGAAATCCAAGCACTGATATAGTCGCTTAGACGTCTCAACATCCCTCATATTCGTATATCTAAGTGAAGTGTTCTCTCTCGTTTTTCTCTTATTCTCAATATTATGGTTGAAGTGGGATATAAGGGACTTTTCAAAGCTTCCTTATTCTTGGTTTTTGGGTGTGATGGATGGATGGGGAGGGTGGAGATGAGATGAGTGGGGGGATGTGGTTTTTGCACGTGATCGAGGTTTGGAGTGGTAATTTTTATGAATGTTGCTACTGTGAGGCAATGCAAGGTAGAGAAAACAGAGGGTTTTCAGTATATTCGATTAGCTAGAAGGAGGATTATGAAGGAAGCTCTTTGTGCGCGCGTGTAAAGATTTAAGCCTGGCGCCTGGCGCTAGCGTGATCTCATGACATGGCCATTGTGCTGTGTAGGACAGTAGGAATCACAGCTACTGCCGCTGTTATAGCAACATTACCAGTGTGTATATTTCCTTACATCATGTATATTTGCTCATCATCTTTCGTCTTCTGCCCTATACTCGCATAAAGCTTGAAAACATCAATTTCTATCACGTGCCTTCGACTACGCTGAACACAATTGAAGAACAGCGCTCAAATCCAATCTCAAATTAGGCAATTTCAAAATACATTGTCCAAGTAAGAGATTTCAAAGCGTAATATTCCAAAAGATAGGATTTCAAAAAAGCAGAACTTGAAAGCACAACGTTACAGGATTTTGAGAGTCCAACTTTTCAAAGCAGCTATGCAGGGTATTTCAAAGCAGAGTATTTCAAAGCAGAGTATTTCAAAGCAGACTATTCATACGCATGGGATGATTTATTTCAAAGAATATTTAAGGACGGCAACCTCAGCGGAGGTGGGTGGGGAGGACGGTTGAGG
>ML977158.1:143613-308999 GCA_010015705.1 Aulographum hederae CBS 113979
TCCTCCTTGGGCGTTGACGTCGGCGCCCCCGGCCAGCAGCCACTCCACCGCACTTATCAAACCGCCAAATGACGCATAGTACAGGGTATGAGGGGCGTATTCCCCGTTCTCTTGATATCCCATTGGATCATCCACCTGGTAGAGCCTATAGCAATTTTGATAAGCGATTCTCTGGTAGAAAAAGTGCCTGGTTAAATCCTGTAGTGCGACGTCCTTCCCTTCAGCAACTGCAGCATTAGCCATCCAGTATCTAGCGCTGTAACTCGCGAAAGGAAAATCTCGTTCGATCGTGTCTAAATCGAGCTCTGTGTCTAAGTGCGATAAATACGCAAGACAAATCGCTGCAATTGACGCCTTAGCAGGGATTTCCAGAAAGGTTTGTTTAGCGCCATCGTAAAGCCGGGTGGACATTAGGTATTCCTTAACTGAAAAATGCGCTAATTGAAGCACTATAACCTCCTCATCCTCTTCTTTAACTTGGTGCACCAAGCCTGCGAAATAAACCGAAACCTCCTTAGGATCAGGCATTCTATTTTGTACATCAAAGTACGGCTCGTCTTGAGTATCTACTGCTAGTGCGTCAATAGCTTCCTCGATTCGCATTGGCCTCTCGGAGTATGTCAGGAATTGGAGAAGTCTCATAGAAGGCTTCTCGCATTCGCTAGGGATTCCACGTAAGATCCTTTCATAGGTCTCGTCTAACGTTTTTGGGAGACATTTCAGAGCTTTTTTAAGAGTAGGATAGTCAAGGCATTTGTCGAGCGCATCAAGTTGGCAAGCGGCCCACCGAAACCTAGGAAACGTTAGTATTTATCATACTTGGGATTATCAAAAAGTACGACATCTTACATTCCGTCCACTTTCTCCATAATGTAGTTGTCAATCTCGTCTTGAACTTTCGGTCGCGATTGCCACCTTTTAAGACGAGGATCACTTCTAACCCTCTTATGCACGTAGGCCCGAATATCTTCAGTTGTAAGGCTGTCGTGAAGGACAATTCTATTCCCATCGTGAATCAGTCCCGATAATCCAGATTCGATATCGTGTATTAGGCGACTCGTTACTAGGAGATGTACATTGCGTTGTGTGGAGCTGAGTAGTCCTTGTATCCACGATAGTATTCCTTCGGTTGATGACCCTTCTCTTGTATTGCACTCGTCAAGTGCATCTAGAACAAGCCACGCTTCCTCAATTTGATCTATCATGTGCAAGAAAGCCCCGCAAAGAGATTCGGTCGTTGGCTGTCGACGTCCGTCTCCGTGAGAGAGGTAGAGATCGTCAAGATATCGCGAGTTCCCGGTATAAATGTAGAGCTGAAGGACAAGAGAGCGTATCATATTCTCGAGCGTTTGTTTGGCCTTGTCGTTAAAATCGAAGTAGAAGTAGAGAAGAGGCCGAGAAGATGAAGGACGATTATAAAGATCTGTTATTATTGTCGAGCTCAGGATTGTCTTACCACATCCAGGTTTTCCTTGAAGCCATATAAAAGAGTTCTTCCGGGTTTTCCAAGTGTTGAAATTGCTAGTTTCTAGGAACCAAACGCCTGAACTTTCGCTACGCTGCTTAGAGGCCTTATTATAGTTTATAGAGGGATCCGGAGCGTGTAGCCAACGATTGATTTCTTCTCTCTTTTGCGCATGTTCGAGGTCTTTGACGCCGGTACCTATATCCTGAACCCTAGTATGGATTTGATGTACTTCGCTTTTGACTAAAACTATGTTACTTTATCAACACCTATAGTAATCTGATATAACTAACCGGAAGAAAGAATATCACTAATTTTTCTCTCTGCCTCAATTCTGTTTGGGGCAATGCGACATAGGAGGTCTTTAGCATATGCAGCAGCTGCCATAGCTGCATATCCTTGCCATGCGTCGTTCTTATGTGAGTCTGAATAATCGCATATACCACGAATAACTAGACAAGGGAAATGATTCATCAGTCCGGCCGCTTCCATTTCAAAACAAAGAACGTCCTTCTCTGCTATAAGCTTATCCCGAGCCGTAGCATCCTTCATCAACTGATTCGCAGAAGCAATTAGGCCATAGTGAACTGCTGGGATATCGTCTTCTTCAGTCCGTTGGGGTCGGGAAACCAGTTTTGACAAATCCTTTTCGCAAGCTACTTGACAGCTAGTATCTTTGTCTGGTGGATGGATGACGCTGGCCTGGTACAGCTTGTCTGTGCCGATCTGTGGTCGCTGGTACTTCGTCCGCAGTCTTGGTTTGTGGTTCAGAACCCCATTGATAGCCTCGTCGAGCTGATGACCGTCGGTCTCATGCACGGCCTTGATTCCGCTGACAGCAGCGCGTAGGACTGGTGGTGGCTGATTCAAGAACCTGGTAGCTTGGAAGCTCTGGTCTTGTATTGTTTTGCCGAAGTCGTATTGGAAAACACCGCTATTCCCATCCCGAGGACTGCTCACCACAATATCACCGAGACGAATATCATGATTAAGACTTGGTGCACCACCGCCTATTCCGACCATCAGACCGATTCGAATGCTCGGAAAGCTATGGAGCATGTCTCTTGCCACACTTGCTGCAGGAGTCAATCCATACTCTCCGTCTGGTAAAACAGCAATGACAATGTTGTGGTCCCCAATCTTTCCAAGCGTATAAACGTTGTTATCGTTAGGTGATACGTCTTTCGGGCCTGGGTGTATTTCGTCGAGAAAAGCTCGTGCAGCAACGTACTCCTTTAATAGAGCGCATATCCAGCCGACGTTAAAAATGTTAGGATCAGACATGTTTGGGAGATATCGTAAAGGGGGTTCAGAATCGGCGGGTCGAAGGAAGTGAGGTCGAAGGAAATGAGATCCAAAGAAATAAGATCGAATGTAGTGTTACTGTTGGATTGACGATGAGTATCTTAGGTTTGTTTTGAATTTTGATTCGAAGAGAACGAAAGAGGGAGAGCTGGATATATAATGTTATTCGAGGCAAGGCTGAAAAGGCATCCGGTGAGATGAATCAGGACGCTGCATATCAAGCTCTACGGCAGTGGACGCCATGCCTCTGCAGCGACCGCAGTTGACTAGCCATTTGTAGGATTCGTTGCCGCTTTTAATCCTTATCTAGGTTGTTCCCACCTGGCCATCAGTGAGCCATTGGATGTGGTTTCACTGCACGGCGAGGCGCAGAACAAGGCGCATCGCAACATGGCAAAGCAGGTGACCCAGCCTTCTCAAGGAATATTTCTGAGTAAGGCTGTGAGACCGTCGCTATCTATTACAGAGAAGCGCTCTCTCTCTCGCGTGGTGGCCGGAACTGGCTACATCACGTGAATCCAGGCTCGCGAGGATCGACCCCTGCACGGCGGCTATCTGTACCTTCCATTCGTGGTATGCGGAGTTGCCATTTTCTGAAGCAACCCAGCACACACATGAATTGAAGTTATAAAGGTTTTGGGTGAAATCCATGAAATGGGTATGGTGAATCTGAAGGGACGAGATAATAGTGAGATGGGAAATTTCAATGATTGCGCTACCGGTGGCTGCTGGAGTATAGAGTCACCTGATCGTGTTTCTTTCTCCATGCTCTTAGGTACTTGGACCGATATTGAAACGGAGTAACTCAACATGGCCACAGAATCCCATGATGGCAACAACAGAGGGCATAAAGTCACATAGTGTATTTCTTTCGCTGGAGCTTACTAGGGACAAAGAAATTTTACTACAGACCTCGAGTTATACCAAACCAGCCATCCTACCAAACTAAATAGGCACCGTCAACGGATTCATGACACTAGCACCCCCATCCACGACCATATTAGCCCCAGTGACATAGCTACTAAACCCACTGGCCAAAAACCCCGCCACGCGCGCAATCTCCATCGGCAACCCGGCCCTCTCCAGCCCGATATGTTTCCGCTGCTGCTCCTCGCTCTGCAAGCTACTGGGCGGCAACTGCGCACTCATACCCCGCATATCAAATCCCTTGAGGTCGACCCCGACATCGATCTGCCCAGGCGAAATGCAATTGATGCGGACGCCCGAGCCCTTGAGGGTAGCGACGCCGGCGCGCACGACGCCGAGCGCCGCGTGCGACGACATGGTAAGGCAAGGGCCCCAGCAGCCGCCGTAGGTGCTGGCGACGCTGCTGACGACGATGATGCTGCCGTAGGTTTGGTCCTTGGGCGCGGCGTTGGGGTAGGAGCCCTTGGGGGCGGTTTTGGCCATGGCGGGCGGGGCGTACTTGAGCGCGAAGAAGGGCGCCATGCTGTTTGCCTCGAAGCATTTTTGGAGGTCGGCGGGCGTCGTGTCGGCGATTGAGGGGGGGCCGAGGAGGCCGGAGGAGGTTATCCAGACGTCGAGGCTGTTTGGGGGAGTATTGTTAGAGAGGTGGGTTGGTGGGTTTGGACTGGATTGGATTGGGGAGAAAGGGGTTGTGAACGTACCGGCCCCAGGAGTTGAGGACGTCGTCGATCAAGCCGAGCGTGTCTTCCTCGTTTGCGAGTTTGTATGGGTATCCGATCACTTTTGTCTTGGGGAACTGTTTGTTTACCTCATCCGCAAGCTGTGTGTATGTGCTCTGAGAGTCTTCCGAGCATGCTGTATGGTGCGATAGGGTCAGTGGGCGGATCCGAGGGTGGGCGTGTGCGTGGTCATGGTGATATATGGCTATCGGAGGTCGTACCGTAGATGCAAGCGGCGCCATGTGCTGTTTAGAAGGTCTTGTCAGATAGTGCGTCTATGTTATGAGAGTCTTCAGGTATAGTCTTACCCGCGAGTTCAAGAAGGATAGCTTTGCCCACCGGTTGGGTTGCGCCCGTCACGACGCAGACGAATCCGAACTGCCAGAGTCAACATGCAGGCTCCATCCAAGACGCCTCGATCGATGAGGTCACACACCAGCTTGCCATCAGACCGATATGGCGAGAAGTACTCGGAGTCTGTACTCCCGTTCTGTAGGTCGCCCATGGTAGTCGTTCAGCCGAACGAGAGGGAAGGGGTTGCGTAGGAAGAAGATTGCGGTGGCCTTTGACAGTAGTGACAAGCCTGCCAGAAGCCAGATGTCGAGTGAGCTGTGGTCTCGTCCATCTTCTGGGGATTTTCGTGGCTGCAGACGCAGTCGAATTGTGCGGGCTTGGATTGGTTTGATCGAATCGCCCGTGGAGAAAGGTCCGGCGGCTCTTATCGTTATCGATTGCAGCTAGACAGCCACGTGACAGCGAGGTATGCTCCGCTCGAAAGTCTTTGATGGGAAACCCTTCGTCTTCATGAATGATCGACTTACAGAAACATGAAAAAAAAATACATTTAGAGTGTGGAATGAACCTTTCTTGCTATAAAACACCGTAAAAGCTTCTCGGTAGCTATTTGGTCTTTTGAACTGTGAACCGAACGGGGAGATCTGCTTAGTAACAACACGTGACCATACGCTAGTGCGACTTGGAACTCTGCCTTCACCGCATCCGCGCCCACTTAGCTAGACCTAGGAGTACCACTACCGAGTCCACCGCTCGCGGCTGTCATTCTGCAATACCTCCTCCGTCTACCAATTGAACAGCTGTAGTCTATACCTACCCAGTTCCTCCTTAAGATTTTGGCTGAATCTAGGCACCTTCAAGTAAAGAAAGAGATAATCAACAGTACTTCAAAATGATCCCAAACTCCTTTCAACTTCCTGCAACCAGATCTCCACCTCTACTGCTCCACAAAGACGGGCGCACATGGTCTTGGACGCCATCTGGCTTTATTCCATACTCCTCCGCATCGAGAATGGCGCATGCGGTCAAACACTCGATCACACTGGGGCGATACGACTTCGGGGGCTTCCGCAAGCGGTAGAGCACGTCTTTGTATTGGGAGTGGCCAGCTCGATTTCTTTGCTTGCAAGGTATGCAAGAAGCTACTCTGTTCCTCTATCATCGGAGCCGCATCCAGCTTCGAGCTCTTTTCCTTAGTCTATCCTTTACCTCTCCTTGGCTTCTTTATCCTTCCTTTCGTCTACATACTATCTCCTTCTTTCCGCAGTCCAGACGGCATCTCGTTCTTCTCAAAGTTTGTGTAATCTCGTTCTTCCAGATTGAATTTGTTCTTCCGCAGACCTCTACCTCGGGACGATAATACTCTATGTCGGAATCTAGGTGCATCCGTTGCGGCTATGCTGGTGAACCGATTGATGATGCACGTCGTGCACCCATGGGGCATCCTCCTCCTGAAGTTGGCACAAAGGGGATCAGAGCGCCTAGGAAGTGTGTTCGAGACAGGAAGAAGTTTGACAATAAATGTAAGTAGCATGAAGAGCACCAAGCGCCAGGGGTGAGGTCACATTGGCCTCAGAGCTAAGAGATTCGGCTTCAGACCACCCTGGAATCGATGCCACCCAATTGGTCCAGTACGTGCATGACTACCGCGTCGCCCCAGACCCGCCGTCTCCGACCGCAGACATTCCGAGGAGCGAAAGCCCGGAGCTTGATGAAGGCCATAAGGATTTAGCCGCCGCAATGGACCCAGTCACAGGCGATTCGATTCATCGTAGGCTTTGCAATACTTGTGGGGTGACGTGGGGAAATATAGCCGGTTGTACTTCTCGAGTAAGACTGCAGCACACTCGCGGCAATCAAGCCATCTGGGACCTGGGTCCAAAAGGGGCGTGGATGCTCAAAGACGAGACCACAGCCCCGGACAATCCTTGGAAGGCCGACTATGACACCCAGGAGTTTTTGCGCAGAGAGAAGCCGGGATTGCCTCTTGTACAAATGCACAGGTTCGGTTCACCTCAGGACAACTTTGTCTTTACAGTCATGTCCCGAGCGAAGGGATATTGTATCCAGAGGATATGGCACACCTTAACCGATGAGGATAAGAAAGGCGTCATGCGAGATCTTATTGCATGTCTCGCACAGGTCCGCCAACTGACAAGCCCGATCATGCAGAAGGTCGACGGCTCAGAACTAGGAGACGGCCGTTTCGGCACTTCCATCGGCTTTTCAGGATGTCTCAAGACGGGTCATAACGAGGAAGAGTGGCTAGAAAACCTGACCCCGGGACTTCTCAAAGGGATGCTAAGTTATAAATACTTCCCGGGAAAGGGTTGGGATGCTGATCAGGAGACACTCGATGCTTGGGAAAAGGAGGCCAAGGAAGGGCTCGCTCAGATCAAAGCCAACTTTCCTAGGAACAATGGTCCATATGTCTTGACCCACGGCGATCTTCACGATGGCAACATTGTCATGTCCAACGACAACGAAGAGAAGAAGTGGAGAGTTTCGGCCATATTGGATTGGGAAAAGGCCGGTTACCTCCCGTGGTGGGTAGAAGAGCTTGGTGCTATAGGGGCTTGGGTCGATGTTCTGGATACCATACCAAGAAACACTTTCTTCCCGGAGCACGAAGCAGAGGATTACGACAAGCTTGCCCCAGCACTTCAACCCGTCTATCGATTTGCGAAGGGCGGGTGCGACAGGACGGTGGCCAAGCACACGAATGACCGTGCCAACATTTGGATAGGTCCTTCGTCTGCGCCTGTAGACACAAAGCCTCATACGCTCAAGACAGAGCCAGCCACAATAGCCTAAGAAAATCATTTCTTGCTCCAGACTTACTTCAATATGTTCTCAGCAACCATCCGTTGTGATCGGGAAATTTTCTTTCAAAAGATGTTTGTTGTGGCTGAACAAACCTTTGCCATGCGACAGGGAGAGTGACATCTATTTTGGATACTTCCAGCGCATGGACGCGTCTTGCACTCGGCCCTTCAAACTGGTTGAAAGAGAGACTTGGTTGCCATGTAAAACACTCAGCCGCGAATGGGTTGCAAAGGGATTCTTGTCCGAATGTTTCTGGCAACCTGAGAAGTGTTCATTGGCTTCTGGAAATGTCTTTAGGCTTTGCATTGCTATGAAAAGCGGCTCAGCTTGACATCATTCAGCCTTGTATTCGTTTGGGGGATTTCGTCTGCTGTCTGCCTTCTTGTCTCACTCGCATGTAACTACCCACTCGGGCTCGTCCAGGCCTCACAAAGGCAGCGAAAAAGGGGCCATTAGCAGCAAAGCCAGGACTTGCAGCAACAAGGGAGACGAGGAAGCTATTTCGGTGGTTGTAGGTAGCGTGTAGAAGGCTTTTGACGGTGCAACTATGAGGGAGTATGATTCCTGGGCGTCCATATCCCCGTACTAGGGGATGAAAGAAGTCATAGATGTATCTCGAAGAAGAACCTTATAAAAGTCATCAATTACTGGACGTGGTAGGATGCTGTAGGTCCAGTGAGATTTGCCGCCAGAAATTGTTGCCTTTGGCGCCGCATTTGGAGGTAGTAGACGTAGACGTCCTTTCAGTATCTCAACGTGCGGCTCAGATCGGGAGGACGGAACAACGTGCACCCGCTTTTGTGGCGGGTGCACGTTGTTCTGCTCGCCGAGGACAGGTATGCTGCGCCACATCTGTTCCCACGTCTCTTCCCGCATGCGTTCGCGTGCACGGGCGTGGCACTCCTATACTACACCGCTACCTAGCATAGGTTTACGGGTACTTAGGGACCTCTGTATACGCAAGAGTACTAAAGTATCGATCCGTGAAGGTCCAGTTCGGAAGTCGACGTCCTAGATCTCATCCTCGAGCCATCACCGTCTATGGCAAGGTGCTTCTAAGTTCCTATATGGGTACGCCTGACGTGCCCTCAAGCGCCTGGGGAGGTACCTTACTTCCAGCCTGCAGTGGGTATCAAAGACTTGTCTACGAAATATACCTAGGTAAGTACCAATACGTACACTAATGCTTGAAGCGGACTTCGGGATGGAAACTTTCTCGAATGCAGAATAATGGAAACTCGCATATAGCTTCAAGTTTTCAGAGACCTTTTCTCCACTCGCCTGCGTCGATGCTCTCTTCATACGAGCAGATACCTTCCATCCTTATCAGCTCCCGTTGAGGCGTGGCTGCCGCTGTTGATATCCATTGTCAGCAAGCCAATTTTCCCGTCTGCCAGATCTCCTGATTTGAGGACGATCAGTACCTAGGTAGGTAGTGCTCTCAAGCCAAGATCCGTGTCTGCTGATTGACTATGAAAACAATACTTTCGTTTACATTTACTTGGTAGGCAGAACAACATGTGACGAGGCAACAACATGTCCGAGTTACCTCTCTGAACCTACCAGGTAACCACCTGCTTCTAGGAATGCCCCACAGCAATGGCGCTAAACTAGGAGCACTTCACTCGGTCCTAGACAGACGGCATTCTGACGCCTCTCTGACTCTCTCCTAGATTCCAGACATCTTTCACGAGGCTCCACCTTGTATTGAGCCCAGTCTATGGGATCTTTCACTCAGCATTCTCGCGATGGGCATCAAGCTCCGGATCGTCGACCCTATCGCAGCATCTCGGGAAAACCGAGTAAATAATGAGGCGCTGATATGTAGGCTCAGGACAGGTGCCCCGTCCTCCTCCTCCTGCTGCTCTTGTTTGTACCACGGCCATCAAATCAGCCGGAATGTTCTACGGAGCCGGCCAATACCGCTTTTTGGCACCCAACAGATGACTGCACACTCTGATAGTGGCAGGCACAACCAAGGATTAACAAAGCTTATTCGTCCTACTGTCACAAAATGCCGCCCGGCTAACCCCCCTGCTTTACCATAGTAAATACCTAAATCCGTTCGTTGGTCAGACTCGACCGCGAACACAACCATTACAGCAAATCTCAGCTTGACAACGCATCGGCCGCCCTTTCCAGGTTCCATCCACTGTGAGGGCTGGTGTGTACTCGAGAAGATACATAGAATGCTTGACAGACTGGTTCTCCTGCACAGCATCATCGCATCTAGTTGGTTCGAAAGGTACCTACTTTTCTGTACTTCTCCAAACATAAAACCCTCGTGCTTCAACACCACCTTCGAGACCGAATGGCAGACCCAGGCAACTCAACTTCCAAACCCGATTCTAAGGAGGCGTCGGCTCAACCAGAAAATCCACCTCCTGAAAACTCAGTAGACAGCACAAACCCTTCTCAGGTATGCTTCCAAGCTCGCAAGACTCCTCTGGAAGAATCCCCTTCAGCATCTAACCACCACCAGAACACGATCGAGCACCCCACTCCCAGCGACTCAGCATCAGACATGCCCCCCGAGCCTCCGCCATCGCCGCAGTTGGCACGATGGCTGCAGCAATCCTCTGATGAAGACCCATGGTCCTTCCGCCGCCATTCTTAGAGCCACTTCTCATCGTCACCACCCCGCCACGTGTATGCGCTGTCAGGTCGTGGTATTGAATTTTGCACGCGCGGAACTCATCCTCGTGACCGGGAAAGGGTGGGCATGGGTCTCGCAGGGCGTGAGGCTTACAGCAGTTCACGCGAGGGATTCGAAGTTGTGTCCCTGTGGCGTTCTGGACAGCCTTCCCCAGTTCCGGTTTCCCCTCACACCCACACACCCACCATCTGTCTCCCGGTCTTGACAGCTGGCCTGTCGACGTGTCTTTCATTTGCTTAGTAAATGTCTTTTTTGAGTGGGAACTTTGATTTGGCGTTATCATGTCTTCGCCGCTTTCGGAGACTTTGGGTGGTCAGGTTGGGGAAAAGAAGGCAAACAGGCTTGGAGGAGTTGCCTCGCGTGGCCGGCTGGATCCTTCGGTTTTTTTCAAACACTTGTCAACTTCCTCGCTTCTAATTTTGTTTCTATTCGAATGCAACGTATCCTAATCTCTCCAATTCCATGCTTTAAACTCTTTCGCATTCACGTCATGTCTTCCCTTGAACCAATCGTTCATGCAACCACACCGCAGCCGCGCAGGCTGAACACCGCCCCCAAAGTCTTGGAGTATTGGAGGCGCCTGCAGGCTGCAGCTTTTCTCAGCCCTCTCAGGGCGACAGCGAAACAGCGACGTTGATCCGTACGTTCGCGGCAAAATGACGATGGTTGCGCAGAATGACAGCGCATGCAGGAGCGCATCGTTGTTTGGTCATGTGATGGGGGGTTGGAGGAGGAGTGGGGACTACTCGTGCATATGCAGTACGGCTCGAGTGGTCACAGCTAGCATAAAGAGTAGAGGGTGACTCTGAGTGTGCGTTGGTTGGTGTGAGCTTGTTGAAACGGTTTTGATCTTTAACAATACGTCGAGTAGGTAAGAGACCCTTCTCCTCCAGTCTCCAAGAACCCCGAATTATGACAAAGAAGAGATCCTTCAAATAGCACAACATGAACAAACTTCAACCATCGAATCGTATGATTGAACCCTCAAGCTCTTGGCCTGGAGATCATGAACAGGTTCTCGCAAGAATTGAAATCTGACATCTGCCATGTCTGATGGAGCTCCTTTACGATACTCATAGGCCACAAAGCTCCCATTTCTGGATAGGGAAAAGATATTGCCGCGAAGTTCCTTTCCTTCAGCTGAACTGCCCAGCCACTTTCCACTGCCATACCCAGCATGACCATGTCTTTGTCGATTGTGAAGTGGCCATGGATCAGGTGGATTCCAAAATTTGTTCGCACATCTTGTTAAGAAAGATTTCAACGGGGCTTTTAAAGTGATCTTCAGACACTTCTGGTTGATCTGAATCGTCCTTTGAGCTTTTGGAGCACAGGTTGCGGTCCTGATGGTCACGTGTGTGGCGATCGCTTTGCATGAGAGTAATGCAAGTGCCGGTGCACCAACCTACCCACACGACGCAACAACTGCAAATAATGTATTTTGGAGCTTGGAGTTTTGATCCATTCCGAATGAAGTTCATTTGATATATGTTGTAATACCAGGCTTGGATGAGCTGACCTTCTCCCAAATTACTTCCACGTCCCGCCGCTCGGAACGGCTGCTGCTCAGGCACCCACAAAACTCGTGGTGTACTCTATGGACGATACAATCGCAGAGTTCTTCGCCTCAAACACTGACGCAACGCGACAGCAGTGTGATGAGCTAGCAATATCTCTTCTTGGAGATGCCACCATTACACCAGTACCGATACAAGGCGCTTTCAGCTACACTGTTGCTTGAGGTTCTCCGCCCAGGATCGTCCAATTCCGAATTCCGACTTCCGACTTGGATGTCGAGCTCCTTCGAATTGCTCGCTGTGGCCATGGCAGTGTGGTTGCCAACATCACTAGCCACGGGTCTGTTGGGACGTCTCCCCCTTTTTCTGTCTATGTAATGGAGAAGCTACCGGGCGCTACGTACATTGAAGCCTGCCTTCAACATAACGTGTATGAAGCCTTCTCCCCAGAGCAATATCCGCGGCAAAGCAACACGGTGACAGATTTTGCAAAGTATGAGAGTCTGACTTCTTTATCCACGACCGACCTATCGCTAACCGACTCACTGAAGGTTTTTGGCCGCGTCCTGGAAGTCGCCACAAGATATAGACACGGAGTCCACCAAGGCCAAGTTCATAGAAAGGTTCAACATGCTAGCTCGAGAGCTTCTTTCTCGCTTCACCCCTCGTATCCACGAAATCTCGAACAGTCTCGATATCGTATTCACCGCCGACTATCCCTCAGTCCTAACACACGGCGACCTATGCGAGATGAACTTCCTAGTCGACCCGCAAAGCGGCCATCTCACAGGCGTCATCGACTGGGCCGAAGCCGAAATACTGCCGTTCGGGTGCGCACTGTGGGGTCTGAAGAACCTGCTTGGGTTCATGGATGGAGCTGGATGGAGCTGGTTGGCACTATTCCCCCGGCCATAAGCAGCTCGAGACTTTGTTTTGGGAGACGTTTGAGAAGTGCGTTGATGAGTGGTTGGAGGGTTGTTGGAAGGCGATTAAGCTTGCGGAGGAGATTGGTATTCTCTTCCGGCATGGGTTTTGTTGGGTTGAGGGGACGGAGCGGAAGGTTATAGCTGAAAGGGACTCGAGTATGAAATATCTGGATGCTTTTATGATAGATCTATAGAAGGAAACCCAGGATCGTTTCTAGAGCAATGGAAAGTTAAAATGGCAAAGTAAAAATGCGTGTACTCATGCAGAACGGACCGTAAGCATGCTCGCAGCCAGTGCAGAAGTTCAGATATGTACTGACGAGCATGAATACACAGAAATGCCCTGGGGCCTTGGTAGCTCAAATGAAAAGTACGACAACCTTATCTGCACACTCCAACTCCAAACTCCCGAACGTTGACCTAAACAAAAAACCCCAGAAAACACAAAAAAGACACGATCTCACCCCTCAGCTTTCCAATCTACTACAACGAGAAGCGCAGAGAGCGGCTGATGAGACGCGGACACCTCTCCACCGACTTCCTGGCCCCAATTCCCCAGGTCCCAAACCAATTTCTTCCTGCGCCGAACCTGCGGCCTGGCATCGGGGGCGGGGAGAAGAGCGAAGCAGGTGAAGTGCTTGCTACATTGTCCCACTCTCTATCACTGGAAATTCCTGAATCTCCCGTGGACTGAAGCTGAAGCCTGGCAGGGGCGGATTTCCGGGCTGAACCTACTTTCTGCCGCACAAAGGCCGAAGACGTTGAAGTAGCAGAACTACTCGTTCCCTTGCCAGACTCACGGGCACTGGATCCACCCGAAGCTCCCCCGGACACAGAAGACGACCCCTCCGAAACCCTCCCCCCCTCTCCGACCAGTCCAACTTGCAAAACTATCAGGACTATCCGGCAGCATAGGCCCAACCACGCGTCTCCCACCCAAACCCTTGACATACCGATTCAGCTCCGCAACAACCTCGCGCACATGCGACGCCCTCGGGTCGTCCGGCTCGAGTCTCGGTACCCCCCACGCTCTATACGCCTTCCCGTGCGTCTTGGGCGCCATGAAAGTCTTGTCGAGCTTGATGAAGTGGAAGCAGAGCAGACAGGCTTTTTTGCCCGAGACGAGGAAGCGGGGGCGCGGTGTGGTGGCGGGGAGGGAGGGACGTTGGTATAAGAGGAGGAGTTGGATTTCGGCGTGGACGCATGATCGTGCTTTCTTTTGTCTCATGCTCCGGAGTGAATGAGGCACCCAAGTCTTCGGCCTCCCTGGATGAGTGACGGAGATGCTTGGACGCAGATATTTCACCTTCAGATTCTGGAACTGGGGGAACTCTCGTGCAGCGACGGTGAGTCTTTCGCAAGCGGCGACGTAGTTTGCCAATTTGGCTAGTCTGCTCGATTTGTGTTCCAGAAGGTCCGGCCCTTTCAAATCTTGAAGGACATAGCGGCGCAGCTCACACAGCTCCTCGAGTATCTCGGCCAGCAATTCGTCAGAGGCAAGATCAGGGTGGGGCCTCGACTCCAATTGGGAAAAGGCTTCACGAATTTCGAATCCGAAGGCCTCGAGGCCGGTATCGGGGGATGTGGCATGTTGTAGGGATTTCAGGACGTTCGCGAGTTCGTGGGTGAGTGGTGCACTTCTTTTCCTACCTTAGAATTTCTTCGGGGCGTGGCGGGGACCGATGAGGTGAAGGAGTTTGGCCCTGTTGATCTCGATTACTTTCATGAGCAGTTCGCTGTGGCCCTCCTTTCGATTCTCGACGCTACGCGGACCTGCTAAAGGGGAAATCGATCAGTATCAACGTTTGCACTTTCAAGGAACCGTCGACAGCGAGATGGTAAACTCACCCCTAGCCTCCATCCTCAAAACATCAGCAACATCACTCCACCCATCGACAACACCCTGCTCTTTACACAGCTTATTCGTCGCGACCCTCACAGCCACTCCCTTTCCTCCAACCTCCACCCCAACCGCAAGCACCTGTCCCTGCTCCTGAAAACAGGAGAACAGGAACGCGAAGGATTCGGCGATGACATGCTCGTCGTTCAACGTGAGAACGTGTGCGCGAGGGTCGGGATCTTCGAAGCGCTGCGTGGTGCCAGGAGTGGTTGCGAAAGGGTTAACGACTTGTTTGGGGTTTCTGGACTTGGTGAGCGTGAGAATAGTGTTAGTAAGGGTTGTGGAGGGCGATTCGACTAGTTCGAGGTCTCTGGGTGGAGTAAGGTTGAGGATGGTTTGGGTGAAGGTGGCGGGAGGGGATCTGGGGGATCTGAGGGAACTCAGAAAGGGCATGATCGGGTTGGAATAGAATATTGCTGGTGTGTAGTCGATCTGCGATGGATCAAGTCTTGTTGGAGCGTTTTCTGTTGTGAGTATCTCCTCGCTGATGGGAGAATGAGGATGACAGAAGGAAAATTTCTGGTTATATACATCTCCATTTCCCCTGTTCATGAGGAACTTCTATCCATCCACAATGCACCACATTTGAAACTCGATCCGCTTTCTTCTTTGATGCTCCTGAAGCTCCCCTCAAAGATCTGCTGCGTTCAATTGAAAATAGAGAAAGACATCCAAAGAGAATTCTTCTAGCAAACAAGAAGTCTGGCCAAGGAGCACAATGACCGTTTCAACATGGAACCGCCGGTTCGCAGAATTTGACAGGTGCCTCAAAGGTGTACATTGTATTCGACTTTCTGACTCCCGCAAATAGATATAGACATTGACTTGAAATGTTTGCTCGGTAGTAGAATCAAAGAGTGCGTGATCGGGAATGGTAAGACAGTGCCAGGGGCTAGGAGACCCTGGGCTTTTTCAATGTCTTTGAGAGGTCTCAGAGTCGGGATCAGCATTTTGGTAGTTTCGTTTGACCTCTTTTGACATTAAAACATCGAGCAGTATAGAGCCAAGATGAGGAGAGGATTTAACGAAGCTCATGGAAATGCCGTATAGATGCGAGATATGTAAAATGGGCTGAAGGTATGCACGACGACCTGGAGTACGAGGCGTGGAGCTGTACTCATGGGAAGAATTTCGGGAGGCGAAGCTCACGTGCAATCTGTAAAGCATAACTTATTAGGTGCCGGGAAATGGAGCGTTGCCAAATTTCGGTGGTCGTTCCGGGCTCTTCTCTCACCTTCCCGCACTTCTCAAACGATGGACGTCCCTATACTCCACAACCATCCCCATCCACAACCGCATCGCGAGAGCCTTTAAACCACGCGGACGGCCATCTTCGTGTCGGCGTGCAATGGTCCAAGGCATTGATTGTATAGCCACCTCCGATTTCATGGCGATCACGTGCCCTATTCGTTCCTTTCCTCATATCTCTTCTCCGCGTAGCTTCATCCGATTCAGACCTGACTTTCATTGTTGCACTGCTCTTACGCTTCTAATGTACGTGTGGATTCAGCTGTCTCGTCGTTGAAGGTGTTGCGATATGTTGTTGTCTCGCCAGACCCGTTTTCTGTATCGGCACATAACTTTTTCTTCTCCCCATTTGGACACGGTCACTCGTCGTGCTGGTTTCGTTCCTTTCACTATCCGTTTCTGTCAGATTCTGCGCTTAGATGTTCTCTCGCTCCGGTGATCTTGTCGGGCCCTTCGTAACGCTTCTGCTCTTGTGGTTCTGCTCCTCCGTGACGCTCAGGAATTGGTCTTCGAGCTTCTCTTTACCCAGAAATCGCACATCAACCCATCGAGTTCCACCCACGCTCTTGAGCGCGTGGGGAATGATGTTTAGAGTCAGTGACGTCGCCTCCATATCGCTCAAACGCCGACCCACGTGAGAGCGTGCCTGCCAAGGCGCGGCGTCGGCGGCGCGTTCCTGGTGGAGTTTTTGACGAGAAGTCTGCTGCTGGACACCGTAACCATTCCTCTGGCAACCTCAAGCTTCAAATTTCCCCCTCTATTGACCTCTCGAACTCAAACTGCACATGGCTTGTCTCTAGGCTGAAGTGTGATCGCGTTGCTCTTCCTCGTCTCATAGTCAACAATTGGCCTCGCAACCCGCATGACGACGACGTCGCCCTCCGTCAGTGACGAGGCAAACGATTGCCTGTTGATGGCTGTACCACTTCCGCTCCTCGACGACCTCAACTGAGTCTTATTCTGCTGGTTAGCTCTACGAAACACCAACAAGCTCACCTTGAAAGCTTCCCCGCCTTCCAAAATACTCCCACAACACCCTCCGCCCACCGAAGCAAGAACGCTCCCACATTGTGGTAGTGGGCAGTACACTGGCTGGTATACATAGTTGGAGGTACTCCCACTAGGAGGGGACCCTCAAAAGGATTGCTCGTTCGATAGGAGCTGACGAGGAGCGCGTACCCTCCTGCTGCAGGAGGAAGATCAGAGACACCCGGATCATAAGATTTCCAACTCCAGGTGCTGGGCACTGAATGAGCACCGCAAGAGCTACTACATGTGCATCCAGGGCGCTTTTCAGGTCGCTGTATGAAGCAGTGTTTTCATAGCTCCGCGAGCGGCATCAAGGCTTTTTTCGTGTCTTCTGCGTTCGTTGCGTTGCGTCGTCAACTTCATCGGATACTGTCTTCACACGTGTGGCTCGGCGCTCGCAGGACCGTCCCAGCTTACCTGCACGCTCTTCTTTCCTACAACGCATTGTCACATTCACAACGCAACCAAGTCTTTTGCATATTAAGTTGATTCAACTGCAAGCCAACCTGCGTTGCAAATCACTCTGGTATTCACCTCTTTCTCGCGCGCCTGCTTGTTGCGCGCTGTCAGTGTTTTACTCGGTACTTCTGCTGTGTAAACAAGGTCCTCAACTTCACCACACTTTCCACCTCCACACGCCTGAGCAAGAAGAACCTGGCAACCTGAGCCGCTTCAACGGACACTATCAGGATGGAGGACGAAGCAACCCAACCAGCCACCCAGCAGTTCTTTGATCCTCGTAGGCTCGGACGAAATAACTCCGGGCTGACTGAAGCGGATCTCTCTGACGTTCTTTGCATTCTGCACCCGGCCTCTCTCGCAGCATTCAATATTGTCAAAGCCACGGCAGCGCGCACTCCACAACATGTCCTTCAAAACGACGCGTCGATCTCATTTCGGGACTTCCCAGGACAACCTCTTGAAGAGCAGGACACCTTCATTATCGGCGCTGGCGAAGCCCAGCACGCGATGGATCTGGCTCTCCGTCTCACATCTCGCCCGGTCAATCCTGTAATGGGGTTTATCTTTGGGCGGGCCCCTGGTCAATGCGACATTGTTATGGATGATACACAACATCGCATCAGCAACGTTCACTTCCGCATATATGTCAACATCTCGGGTGTCGTCATGTTTGATGACATGTCCACAAATGGAACTATGGTTGATGATATCCTTTTGAAGGGCAAGCAGCCCGGGAACCCGCATGGCAAGCGACCTACTACCCGAATGCTCAACCAAGGATCGATCATCTCGATTCTCGCAACTAACAAAGACGAGGTCGTCAAGTTTATTGTGCGGTTTCCTGCGCGGGAACCCCGCTTCATGGAAGAATACGGCAAGAACCTGAGGAGTTTCAGAGCTCGTGCCGCTGAAGCTGAAGAGTTGGCGAAGCCCAAAGACGACGCTCAGCCTAGACACCAGGCTCCAAATCCACCTCCTCCTGCTCTGGGAAGATCTGCGAGTATCGGCATCATTTCCAACAACAACACCCACGGCATGCACTGGAATGGCGGGAATGAGTACAATGTTATTGGTGTGATGGGCAAAGGGGCATTTGCGACTGTGTACAAGTTGGCCACTGCCTTGCACGGGGAACTGGTCGCTGCAAAAGAGCTGGAGAAAAAAAGATGGATAAAGGATGGGCACCTCGACCGGCGACTGGATAACGAGATGAAAATCATGAAGGCTATTCAGCATCCCAACATTGTCCAGTACCTGGACTATCGCGACCAGGGGAACTTTCTCTACATCATCATGGAACTGGTTCCCAATGGGGATCTCAATGACTATCTAGCCAAACACCATTTTCTGTCCGAAGATAAAGGAAAAGAGATGTCGCGCCAGATGCTCAACGCCTTGGGATACCTTCACAAAAAGAACATCACGCATCGTGACATCAAGCCGGACAACATCCTTGTTGCGTCTGAAGAGCCATTTACCGCCAAGCTCTCGGACTTCGGCTTATCCAAAGTTGTCAGGAATGATGAGACATTCCTCAAAACATTTTGCGGCACCCTGCTCTACTGTGCACCTGAGGTCTTCCCAGATTATCTCGCAAAAGCCCCGAAGCGAGGCCGACCGGGTTCTGCTCCCCCGAGGTACCACGGCTACAGCTCATCGGTTGACATTTGGTCTTATGGAGCAGTTCTGTGGTATGCAATGTGTGGCGCGCCTCCTATCCCAGCCGTTCATGATCCAAGTGGCCGTCAAATGCTCGATCAGATCCTGAAAACGAGACTTAACGTCGTCCCCCTTTCAAAATGCGGCGTTTCCCAGACAGGAATTGATTTGCTAACAAAAATGCTGGATACGGATCCTTCGATACGGCCAGACGAGTATGATTGCCTGAAACACCCTTGGCTCTCAGATGGCGAGCAATTCGACCTCGAATCTGTAGCTAAACTCAATACCATTTCCGAAGAAGGCGATGATTCTAACGGGGAGGATACTGCTGCAGGCGCCGAAGCCGGTCTCTCTCAATTGAGTATCCATGAAACTGACTTCGACGACCCGAATTTCGACTCTGGAGATGCTGAGTTCTTCGCTGGCCGTGAATCGAAACGCGTTCGCCCTGATATATTCCTCCCCCGTAACCAAATCCGAGAGAACCACGACGACTCGAGTCCGGAAGCCTCAGAGCCTACTCTACAACAGCAGCCACGGGAGGGTCGGCTGTTTGGAGAGATTTCTCAGTCTGCATTCAATAGCTCTGGCGTTTTGGATCAACCAACGAACCAAGCCGTGAGCTTCCATGATGCTCGGCACGCACGATCCCTGTTCTCTAGCGTCAACTCTCAGCTTGATCCCCAATGGAATGGTCGTTCGCATGCTGCGAGCCTTTTCGGAGCCGAATCGGACATGCGCGATTTGCAAGTGGGTTCCCCATACTCGACGTCGTCTCCCAACGAACCTGCTACGCCGCGAACGCCTCCAGCATTTGATGGCCCTGCAAGTGAGACCGGGCGAAGCAAGAGCAGCGAGGATTCTACTCCTAAACAGCCTTTCTTCAAGACGCCAAAGAGTCTTCTTTCGAGTTCACAGGCGTCTGTTCAGCTGAACTCTCCCTCGCTTCCTGCTACAATGCGACCGCCAGATTCAAGCATCTACCCAGACATTGCCGCACAGCAAGCGATTGCTGCTTCGATCTACCCTGGAGACTTTCCAGGAGAGTCGCAGTTAGGCTGCCTTATCAGCTCTCAGGATTCCATCTCACCCCCTATCATAATCAAGCTTAACGAGCGTAGGACCTTCTGGGGCCGCGATCCAACGAATACCTACGTTTATCCTGACCCACAGGATACGCGGATTGCCAAAATCAGCATTCACATTCTGTTCTATGCTCCAGGGATCGAAACCGAAGACAGTGCACCCGGCCGAGATTGGACGAGGATGAAGGGCTTGCATACGCTCGTCAAGACGTACGCCACACACTCCGGGATCTTGGTCAACGGTGTCAAGCTCAAACATGAAGAAGCTGACGGTCAGTGGTGCTACGGACGGGTATATACCGGCGACGTCATCACAGCTTTTGATGATAGAGTGAAGAAGGAGTGTCTCCGCTTCGTTTGCCGGTTCAACGTTGGTGAGGGCGCTGAACCTAGGCCGCCTGGGAAGCCGTTCAAGGTGCTTCGTGGCCCGAAGGAAGTGTTCGACAAGACTGGTCGCTAAGGAGCGGAATGAGTGTGGGACGGATTCTTGCGAAGGATCCTATTTCTTTCAAACATTCTACGGCATGGTGGCTCATGTTCAGGCGGGATCAAAAATGGATTTGATGGTCATCATGGAAATGGAAAGGGTCCCCTTAATCTGAGCACTGGCGTTGGCGGAGCGAAATTGTTCTCTCGTGGATCTCTTCCGGGCTGTTCGACGAAGATGAAAGGTCCATAGGAGGGGAGTACCGAAATTGGCAGCATCATGCATGGACTGCATTACCTATCACCACACAGTGTATGTAGAATAGAATAATAGAAATCATCAGAATATCTACCTGAATTACATGCTTAAGGTCACGTGTGCTTACGGGCCAAAAGTCACGTGCAAGGCTTACTTTGACGATCTCATGTACTTGAACGCTTCTCGCGCAACAACTATCAACTCCCTCAACAACAAAAGGCACTGAGATAGTTGCTGTAGACCTTGATTTTAGGATCTCGCCCAACTTTCCTGGTTCTCAAGGAAGTTCCAACATCTCAGTCACTATTCGATACTATTCCTCCGATTCTCCACCTATCAACCAACCCTCCAAACTGCCCGACGGCTACGCGACTGCAGGAAACAACCAATATTCCCTCAAACTTCTCAAGCCCAACTTCTCCTTACATCTCTCTTCATTTCTCTTCTAAACCCACAGAAAGAAAAATGTCCAACAAAGCCTCCGACGACGCCCTCCTCGCTCGTCTCAACGCCCTGAAAAGATCTCACATCTCCCTCTCCACATCTCCGAAATTATCACCACCGTCGTTGTCGGGTTCGTCGCCAAACCCCACTTCGAACTCGCTACCCGGATCCAACGCCGTGGACGACGACCTCCACACGCGCTTCGCGCGTCTAGGCGGCGGCGGTGGTGGTGGTGGTCTCGGGCAACCTTCTTCTCTTCTTCCTCCTTCAGACTTGGCGGCGGAGGCGCAGGCGTTGGAGATGATGGATGCGGAGGCAGATGAGGGCGATGGAGAGTTTAATGAAGAGGATGAGAAGACGTTGGAGGAGTTGTTGCGGGATGTGGGGGCGGAGGGGCGGTGGGATTTGGGGAGGGGTGGGGAGAGAGATGTTAGGATGTTGGTTGGTGAGGTTAGGAGGGTTTTGCCGGGGGTTCAGGGGGGTGGCGGAGACTCTGGTGGTGGTTCGAGGTCGGGGAAGGGGAAGGGGAGGAGGAAGGGTGGAGATGAGGTTGAAGGGGTTGGGGAGGAGGAGGAAGCAGAACGTGACGACGACGGCGAAGACGAAAAATCCGACATCGACGACGAAGAAGCCGCAGACGAGTACATCGCGAAAGTAATAGCGGAGGTGGAATTGAGCAAGAAATACGGCAACCCAGACCCAGAAGCCGAATCCGAATCCGACGACGAACCCGAGAATAAAGAAGGAGGAACAGACGACCAGTACGACGGCGCAGAACAACGTCCCGAGAAAGACTCCAAATCCAAACGAACAACCGACCCATCCTCCTCATCTCCCTTGAGTCTCCCAAACGCACCAACCTTCCTCCCATCCCCCGCACCCCAATCCAACACCCTAAACCTTCCCTCCACCCCCAGCGCCCGCCCCCGCGCCCTCCGCAAACCCCCTTTCCCCACCACCTCCACAAACTCCTTCCCCAACACAGAAATAGAAACCTGGTGCATAATCTGTACGGCCCCGGCAACGCTGAAATGCCTGGGCTGCGACGGCGATCTGTACTGTCGGCGTTGCTGGATGGAGGGGCATCGGGGGGAGGGGGCGGGGTTGGAGGAGAGGGGGCATCGGGGGGTTGAGTTTGTTGGGCCTGGGGGTGGGGATGGGAAGAAAGAAAAGGGGAGGAGGAAGGTTGGGGCTGTGTGATAGGTGGGATGAGACGGGATGAGATGGGAGAGCATCGTGATTTGATATGCTGTAGGATAGGATTGCTACTTAGGATGGGGAAGTCTTTATTAGATTCACTTAGGTCGTAAGATACACAACCACCTGTACACCCGCCTCAAGCAAGCACATACGTCAATTCTAAACTCATTTTTTTGCTACATATTTTCTAATTTTGCGTTTCTTTTTTGGTGTTTTCCGATTTTTCTTTTCAAGTTCGATTTTTCCTTGAGAGCATGCAGGATGTCTTTGAACGCCATTCATCCGTCCCCGCATCCATGCAAATATTGTTACAAGCAAGAGGAAATATCTTCCTTGGAAGACTTCCTTCTGTGGTGGCAAATCAGTTGATATATCCCCGCCGCGGACGCGAGATAGGACATCAACAATCAGATTCCCATTGCACATATGACTCCCATTTTTGTGCCTGAGAAAACCCAGCCGATTACTCCCCTTTTTCGTTCCATTCCGGAATCCACCAGTTGGCGGCACCACTTACGGCCTAACGCCTACCGCCACGACTTCCTCCACCGCCCCCGCCGTTCTGATAGCCACCATACCTATCTCCACCACCACGTCCACGACCGCCACCATTCTGGTATCCACCGCCGCCATATCCACCGTTCCTGTTATCATCCCTCCTGGCTCCATCGCGGGGAGCATATGGAGGAGCGTATGAATCTCCACCTCCACCACCGCCGCCGCCGCCATAGCCACCACGACCACCGCCATTATACGAGTCGTAGTTTCCACCACCACCACCGCGACCACCGGACGAATACGAGTCGTAGCCGCCGCCACCACCATAGCGATCACCACCACCGCCGCCGCCACCATTGTAGTTACCACCGCGTCCACCGCCGCGATAATTGCCGTTGTTCCTCGGAGGCTGGGCACCCGGCGGCGGACCCCTATAACCCCAGTTCTGCGACCCCTGAGCAGTGTAGCCGGAGCCGTTCCAGAAAGTGCCGCCCGAGCCAGCCATGGTGGGCGGGGGTGGCGGGAAGCCCATCTGAGCGGCGATGTGGGGAGGTGGAGGCACACCGGGGAAATTTCGGGGATCGAAATTGGTGTTGGCCGGGTTCGAGTAGTTGATGCCTTGGAGAGGAGCACCGCCATATGAGCGTCCGGAGCGTGCAGCTTTCGATTTTGTGATTTGGATGTCTGAGTCTGTAAGCGCCGGTTCGGGGAAAATGACGCCGCGGAGGAGTTGGGACTTGTGTAAAGTGGTTGCCTCGGGCATTTTGTACGTGACTCTGCATGATGTTAGTTGGTGAGACATGTAGCTAATGAATGGGATGACTTGCGTGAGAGACTGGTCGTCATCGATATCTTCTCCCTCACCGAGCATCGTCGGATACGCCAGCTCGCTGCCCGGCACGTATGACTCGTCCTTCACGACTTGGCCTGACAATCCCTCGCTTTTCTTGGCGTTGAGCTGATGGTGAGGTTCCGTCTGCTTCTTGGAGTAGAGTGCGTCCATTACTCCTGGATACATGGGGTGCGAGGAAGAGAAGATCAGTACATCAGATCCCAGTTCGTTGTATGCAACCTCCTCTTCGGTCAACAGCGGATACTTCTTCGCCATGGCATCGAGCAACCGCTTCTCATCAATGAAGGGCAGCAAAGCAACACCTTGCCAGGCAAACTTCTTGCCATTCAAGTCAATCTCAAACTCTGTAGGATAGAAATCGATGATCTCGCTGTCTTCCTCTTCCATCAGTGGCCGGAAAACGGGTGGGATGGTGTGGTTAGAGGCCGCCGGCATGACGCCCATCAGCTGTTCGTATGGCCTGAACGTGCGACCCTTCTCAAACGCGATCGTCATCTTCCCAAGGTCAACAAAGTCAGCCGCGAAGGGTGCATAATGATGAGGATAATACCAGGTCCAAGAAGGACAGCCTTGGAAGTAGTACAGCAACACCCAAGCCAGACCCTCAACATAGTCGCGACCCACTTTGTGGCGGAACTCAATGTCATCAGGGGCAACCTTGAACTTCTGTTCGTAGTATCGATCAGCGTAGCCTGCCTCCCACAAGCACACCGTGTCCGGAGGAGGGTCGTTGGAGTTGCCGTTGGAACTCTGCACGACGACTGGAGTGGTGCGGCCTGGGGTTCCGCTGGTGTCATCATCGTCCATTGCGTCGGCCTTTCTCTTCGAGCCTGGAGTGTTTTGTGTGAGGTCATCAGTAGACTGAGAGGGCGTAGAAGCTTCGGACTCTGCAGCTCCGAGCTGAGGAGCCGAAACGGACTTCCTGAGCATACGCTCCTTCAAGGCGGCAGCTGCACTTTTGTTCTCTCCAGTGGACTTTTGCAGGACGGTGAGAGGATTCACAACGGTCTCGTGGGTCATCTCCGCAACCCGGTTGGAAGGCGCAGAATACTCGACGGCCAAAGCTGTCTCGGTCGACTCCTTCACGCGAACAGGCCTACCATTACCCCTACCGCCAACATCGGCATTGGAATGCCTCGCGCGCTTGTTGCGGAATTTCTCGTCCTTGGCCTTCTTGGCCTGGAATCTGTCTTCCGATTCCTTGCGTCGCTTGAAGATGGCATCCTCTTGTTTGGCCAGTCCCGCGAGGATGTACTGGCATCGCTCGAGATCCACGTGGCCATCTTTCGTGACATATCCTCCCATCACAGGGATGTTGTCACGCCAGATGGCGATGAGAGTATCGATACCTTGTTCTCGGATATCCAGGCTCGGGAGATGCGGCAGGAAATCGTTGCCCACAAAGAAACACATGAAAACCCAGTCATCGAGGGCGCGTTCCAGATCAAACTTGAAAGGTTGGTTCGGCACAAACATTTCTGCAGCAAGGTATTCTCGAAGGATAGACACATGCAGCCAGATGAATGGTTTCTGTGGAGTAGCGACGGCTTTCTCATCATGGTCACCAGATTTCTCCTTTGGTTTTCCAGTGCATTCAGCGGCGAAGTGTCCAGTTTGTCCGCAGATACGGCACGTACGGGCTTTGGACTCTTGAAAGAAGACATCTTCACGAAGAACTCGAAAGTGAGGTTCGTGGGTAGCCAGACCCAACATGATCAGATCGGCATCGAGGCCATAGATCACATGGCGGGTGTTGGGATCGTGGTCAATAGACCTCCTTTGAGACCGGACGAACTCCATGATCTTGTGCTCGCCTTCGCCGGGGACTGACGCATCCGAGATGATGATCTTGAGAGAGGCCCACGATGGGTCCGTATTCAACTTCTTTGCGATCCACCACCTCAAAGATGTCGCCAGCAAGTTCATGAACGGTGTGCCCGGCGTGATCGCGTTATGGTCCCAAGTCTTCTTTGAGAGGATTTCCTCGCCTTGAATAGCGCTTCCTTTAGATTGCAGCATTTTGACGTACTCGGCCTTCTCTTCATCCTTCTCCTTGTTCTCCTTGGCGGAGCGGAATCGTCTTGAGCGTTGTTGGTTCATCTTGGCGCGGGGAGCAACACCGTCTGCATAAACGTTAGTAACGAACAAGTGGAAAGAAGAAAGTGTTCAAAGGGAAAGCCATACCCCCCTCAGCGACGTATAATCAAAGTACATAGAGAATACTGCGACCGTCCCCAGGGGAGTACAGTGTCCGACCGAACTCTTGCATGAAACATACCAATAGCAATCATGAGCAGCTTCCTCGGCCGCACCATGTTGACCACTCGTTCCGTGTACTTGAAGACCTCGTGCATCATCTCCTCCTCGGTAGCAGGCGGCGGCTTGTCCTCGGGATGGGAGCATGGATGGACAATACCATTCATGTCCAGGTATAGATTGTCAAACTCTTCTCCATTGGGGTTGCGCTGCGTGAAGTCGACGGGGATTTCCTCACCAACCACCTCTTGCGGTCGTTCCTCAATGACGGAGCTGATGATCTTTGGGTATTTCTGGGAAAGCCAGCGGAAAAGGGCGGGGACACCCATGGTGACGTCGGCTTAGAACGCAACAGATGAGGTGGGTAGGTGAACAACTCGGATTGTGCGCGTGCGGTGATGTTGGATTGAAAGTCGAATCGCGTGCGAGTACTGCCTAGCGCAAGATGCGCAAGCAAAAGAGCGGGACGGAGCTCGTCGCGCTGGTCGATCCTGTGACTTGGTTGAGGATAGAGGCGCAGTCGACGTTTGGCGGAGCTTCGATGATGTTGTTGTTGTGGATGAGAAAGGTTCTGCGTGAGGACAAAGGCGGAGGAAGATGGGCAGGCTTAAGCCTGAGGTGCAGCGTCAGAGCGAGTGCCAAGCCCGATGCAAACCTGTCAAACATTCACCATCAACTTGAGCGAGCTCGCAGCACAAGTCCAACCAAAACTGCTTAGCTTGTGCAAAAGACGATGCAATTAACTCGCTTTCTCTGTAGTAGGTACTGAAAGGTATCTGGTTAATGCTAAACAGCCAACACCTGTCCATTTCACGTGCGTGGAGAGTATGAGCCTTTAACGTCGAGTGCCTGTTGCGCTCGAACATTTACCTCACTCGCCTGAGCTCCGCTCCGCAGCAAACCCCCGAGTCCCCCTTCATACCACTGCGAATACGACCCATACATACCAGAGTGCCCTCGCCCCTACCGTCAATTCCACTATTAGAATGGCTTGGAATTTCCGTCTCCGCCCTATCATTATGCCCATATAGCTTCGATTCTACCCGTTGTGTCGACGTGTCCAACAGCTCTTCAACCTTCAACGCCCCTAGTCGAGAAGTCGAGAAACGCTCCGACGCGTCTTGTGTGCAATCTACCATTACGATTCGACTTCCCGTCGAAGGCTCCTTAGTACGCGATCATGCTGCGCGCCCTCGAAGCCCAAGCGCCGGTCAAGCAGTCGGCCACCGAGACTATAACGACGTTGAGCGGCCGCTTGAACAATGCAACACTCCTTGAAGACAGGCGGGCAGCCATTCAGGGTCTGCGGAGCTTTGCAAAAGAATACCCAGCTTCGGTAGCATCGTCGTCCCTCCGTGGACTGATCAACAGTCTTACGCAAGATGCGGAGGATGTAGACACAATAAAGCTGGTCCTGGAGACCTTGAAGTGGCTGCTCAACCCGAACGAACAGAGTGTATGTCAAGCTTGAGCTACAATCAGAGAATATTCAGCTGATGGAGAGCGTGTAGGTGGAACCTTCGCAGGATATTGTACTGTGGATCGCAGATGAGTTCTCGCAGGTATGTCCCCGAAGTGTGGCATGGAATGGATTGGCACTGAACGCACAATAGCGGCAAGAAAATATGAATCTTCTGTTAGACTTTCTTGAAAGCAGTGAATTCTTTGCGCGGCTACAGTCGGTACAACTACTTGCATCCATTGCGTCGGCGCGGCCAGAAAGGACCGTCGAATGCTTTGAAGCCACTCCATCAGCAACCCCGAGGCTTGCTGCCATGCTGGATGATCAAAGAGATGCCATAAGGAACGGTGTGTACTTTGTAATTTTTAGTCGATTCATGGATTGCAGAACCTGCCAGTTGGGTTCCATCCAAGCCTCTTCCGAATGTTTCGTTTCTGTCTTGCCCCTTGGCTTTCTTCTCACAAATAGTCTCTCCCTATGTTTGCTGATTTTAACCTCGCAGCTGCAATCCTACTCCTCATCGATATCACGCAGAACTCCCAGCAACTACAAGGCGTTGTCGGTTCTACCGATGCTTTTGAGAGTATCTTCGCACTCGTAGAAGCAGAAGGATCCCTTGCCCAAGGAGGACTTCTTGTCCAAGACTGCCTCGTGCTCCTTTCAAATCTTATCCGAGGACACAAGTACAATCAGTACATCATCCGAGAGTTTCACGTCTCGAAACTGGCTCGTATGCTGGCTTCAGTCTCACAGGGAAAAGCCTTGGCTGCTGAAGAACAATGGATCAGCCCCCAGAAAGACATGAACACGTTCGGACTGTTAGCTGTTCTTAGGATGTTCTTGGTTGTGGGTATGGTAGGAACACAATTAAACCAAAATGCTTTCCAGAAGTATGGGCTGCTTCAGCAGCTCCTTTCCCTGGCATTCGACAAGTCCACAGCACCAAACATCCGTGCAGAGGTGAGTCCTTCTATATGGAATAAGAAAATGTCGGATAACTGATTGCATCCAGGCGCTGTACACCTGCGCAGATTTGATAAAGGGAAATCAAGCCCTTCAAGAAGGCTTTGCACAGTACGAAGTCATGCCCATGGAAGCTCACAACGGGACAAATGGTGCAACAAATGGGGTCTCCAAGCTCTATGTCATCGAAGCGTTGCTGAAGCTTATCCTCAGCCCATCGTCAGTGTCCATGTTTGATGCAAGATATGCAGCCTGCGAATGCATCAAAGCGTACATGTACAAGCACAACCCAATACGGATCTACTTTTTGCAGCGAGCAATCGAAGGACATGCCACCGGCAACGATGGCGACATGAATGCCCTTACTATTCTACTACCAAAGCCCGAGACCAACAGCGACAACGACCCATACCGTGCCTGGTTTGCTTCCGTCCTCATTCTGCATCTCATCTATGAAGACCCAGAGGCCAAAGGAGTGCTCATGAAAGTCACAGATGGCAACGAAGAGCAGGGCGAAGACGTTGTCACGTGCATACAAAGCATTTCTGCGAATCTCGTTCGTGCTATTCAGCACGCCGAGGATGAGCGCATTGCGACAGGCTATCTCATGCTTCTTTGTGGCTGGCTTTACGAGAGTGCCGAAGCGGTCAACGATTTCCTCAGTGAAGGCAGCAGTGTTCTTCGAGTTTTCGCTCAAACAGCTGCAAAGTCGACCAGAGAGAATGCCCTGCTACGGGGCCTCTGCGCGGCCCTTCTTGGTATTGTTTACGAGTTCTCCACTAAAGACTCTCCGGTTACGCGCAAAGAAGTGCAGTCCATCGTCATGTCCGATCTCGAACGGGAACATTACCTCGACGCTCTGGCGGGACTTAGGCAGCACCCTCTCCTCCGAGATTTCGAAGTCTTGCCCCAAAACGCAGCATCAGCACCAGAGGGTGCCCTACCGGACGTCTATTTCGATCAAACATTCGTCGAACTTCTGAAAGATAACTTCAGCCGAATCCGCAAGTCTTTCGACCGAGACCCAGGCCTGGAGGTTCACGCTACTGCTGGTGCCGTGGATAGGGATGTCCTTGACACATTGCGGACTCAGATCGAGGACAAGAGCCAAGCGTTGCAAGATATCGAGTCCCAACTGTTGACTCTCGAGAGCAAGTTGCATCAGGAACAAGACGATCGCCGACGAGATCAAGAGCAGTCTGCTGCCGAGATTGCGCGGATCGCAAACATCAATGATAGTCTACAGAAGAACCACGATGCACAGGTTCAGAGGCTTCAGACAGATGCAAACGGCCAGATGCAAAACATGGATACACAATTTCGCGCCCAATTAGATCAGCTCAACGCACAGCTTCGAAAGGCTCAAGAAACTCACCAAGGCGAAATGAAGAGGACGACAAGCAAATACGACAAAGAGCTCGGTCAACTTCAGAAAGACAAGACTGAACTCGAGAAGAGTTTGTCTCACTCTCGGACAAGTCGCGACACCCTAGTCGCTGATGCTCAGCGGTTGGAGAAGGAAGTAAATTCCATCCGAAATCAGCTGCGTACTTCCGAACGCAACAACCAAGAACTGGAGAAGAGGCTTGGCCCAAAAGATGCAGAAATCAAAAGCCTTCGGGATTTCAAGGCCAAGTTCGAGGAAGCTGCGCGATCCCGTCAGGAAGCACTGCGGAAGGTTCAGGACCTCGAAGGTCAAACGGTCAAGAAAGACGAAGAGATCCAAAGATTGAATGGGGCGCTCAGCAAGCTACAACAAATGGAAGCCGAACTCTCTACGAAAGACGAGGAGATCACGAGGCTCAATGGTGCCACCGGAAGGCTTCTGGAAACTGAAGCAGAAGTAGCCAGGAAAGACGAAGAGCTCAAGAGACTAGAAGGTGTCATCGGCAAGCTGCAAGAGGGTGAAGCAGATTCTACCAAGAAAGACGATGAGATTGAAAAGCTGAATGCCACCAATGGCAAAAACAAGGATGAGATCGATAGACTGAGAGATGAGGTGGAGAAGTACAATTCTCAGCGCGAAGAGATCAATGAAAAGATCGAAGCAGCTCATCAGAAAATCATCGCATCAGAAGAGAAGAGGAAGACCGCCGACACCAAGCTTCAAGAGGTCCAAAAGAAATCAAAGGACCTCGAAGGGAAACTCAAGTCTGCCCAGGACAGTGCAAAAGCTGCCCAAGACAAGGTCAAAGCGGCTGAGGAGAAGGCGAAGGCCGCAGAGACGAAAGCCAAGACTGCAGAAGAGAGGGCCAAAAAGGCAGCTTCTGGAGGCAAGGGCTCGAAAGACACCAAGGAGCTCGACAAGAAGATTGCAGATCTTGAGAAGGCCCTCAAGGAAAAGGAGGCGGCGATCAAGGAGAAGGAAGAAGCCCAAAGCTCCACCCAGTCAGAACTGGATTCCATGTTCCTGATTCTGGAGGATTTGGGCAACAAGCGGGATAAAGACAAGGTACGTCAGGAAACTGCACTCTGATTTGAGTTTCCCAATAGCTGACCCTTTCCTAGAAACGACTGAAGGAATTGGGTGAGGAAGTGTCTGAGGGAGAGGATGATGATGAAGAGGAAGAAGATGAGAGCGAAGACGGCGAAGCTGAGGATGGAGACCTCGACTAGAGCTGTACTACTAGCTGTATATACCCATGTAGCGTTCTTAACAGCATGGCCGCGGCGTCGACTCACAAACTAAGCTTTCTAAATGAGGCCGAAGGAAGTGTCACGTGCCGTCTGAAGCTCTGACTCCTGTCTCAAAAACCTGCGAGTCATATCATCAACTGCTGAAGCCACAAACCACCCCGCCACCAATTCCCCTCCAACAACCAACAATTCTCCATTTTGCGATATAAATCATAGATTTCAGAGCGCCTCTGTCATGTCCATCGACTTTCCAAAAGAAGAGGAGGCAGTTCTTGCGCGATGGAGAGAAATCAACGCCTTTCAGCGCTCCGTCGAGCTTTCGAAAGGCCGTCCTCCATACACTTTCTACGACGGCCCTCCATTCGCAACAGGCCTGCCTCACTACGGCCACCTCCTCGCTTCGACCATTAAAGATATCATTCCTCGCTACTGGAGTATGAAAGGTCGCTACGTAGAGCGGCGGTTTGGCTGGGACACACACGGCCTGCCCATCGAGCACGAGATTGACAAGAAGCACGGAGTCAGCGCGAGTGATTTCGTCCGGGACAAGGGAATCGAGGAATACAACGCGGCATGCAAGGCCATTGTCATGAGGTATTCGGAGGAGTGGCGGCAGACTATCGACCGGCTGGGACGGTGGATCGACTTTGACAACGATTACAAGACGATGGACACTACATTCATGGAGAGCGTGTGGTGGGTTTTCAAGCAGCTGTTTGACAAAGATGCTGTGTACAATGGGTACCGTATCATGCCGTTTTCGACGGCGCTGGAGACGCCGTTGAGCAATTTTGAGGCCAGTCAGAATTACAAGGACGTGCAGGATCCGGCTGTGGTGGTCACATTTCCACTCCTGGATGATCCGAATACGTGCTTGCTGGCTTGGACGACGACACCGTGGACGCTGCCGTCGAATCTCGGGCTTTGCGCGCATCCGGATATGGAGTACATCAAGATTTTGGACGAGGCGTCTGGGAAGAACTATGTCCTGCTGGAGTCATTACTGCGGACGCTCTACAAAGACCCGAAGAAGGCGAAATTCAAGAAGCTGGAGACTATCAAGGGGTCGGATATGCTGGGATGGAAGTACGAGCCTCTGTTCACCTTCTTCTACGACCAGTTCAAGGAGACTGCGTTCAGAGTCCTCAACGACAAATATGTGACATCCGACAGTGGTGTTGGCATTGTTCATCAATCGCCAGCCTATGGTGAAGAGGATTACAGAATCGCAATGTCTGCTGGAGTCATCAGCGACAAACTACTTCCTCCCAACCCGGTCGACTCCAAGGGGTGCATGACTGCCGAAGTCGGCGATTTCGCTGGCATGTACTTCAAGACCGCGGACAAGGCCATCATAAAACACTTGAAAGGTACTGGCCGCCTCATCGTCGACAGCCAGATGACCCACAGCTATCCCTTTTGTTGGCGCTCAGATACCCCTTTGATTTACCGTGCTGTGCCGTCTTGGTTCGTCAAGATCACCCCGATCATTCCGCAGATGCTGGACAACATTGAGAAGAGTCATTGGGTGCCGAGTTTCGTCAAGGAGAAGAGGTTCGCAAGCTGGATTGCCAATGCGAGGGACTGGAACATTTCGAGAAACAGATACTGGGGCACGCCCATTCCACTATGGGTCAGCGAAGATTTGCAGGAGATTGTGGCTGTGGGGAGCATTCAGGAACTGAAAGAGCTGAGTGGGTACGAAGGAGATTTGACGAACTTGCATAAAGAGGTTGTCGACAAGATCACCATTCCGAGCAAGAAGGGCAAGGGGGATCTGAAGCGTATTGAGGAGGTGTTTGACTGCTGGTTTGAATCTGGAAGCATGCCCTACGCTTCATCACATTACCCATTCGAGAACAAGGACGCATTCAAGGACGGTTTCCCAGGTGACTTTATTGCAGAAGGGCTGGACCAGACGAGAGGATGGTTCTACACCCTGGCTGTGCTCGGAACTCATCTCTTCAACTGTCTGCCATTCAAGAACTGTGTCGTAAATGGCATTGTTCTCGCGGAAGACGGGAAGAAAATGTCGAAACGGTTGAAGAATTACCCTGATCCTGGACTCATCATGGACAAGTATGGGTCAGACGCCCTGCGGTTATACATGATCAACTCTCCTGTCGTGCGAGCGGAGCCGCTGAAGTTTAAAGAAGCCGGTGTCAAGGACATAGTTTCAAGAGTTCTCCTGCCGTTGTGGAACAGCTACAACATGTTTGCCCAGCAGGTGACTCTCTTGAAAAAGGTCGAGAACATCGATTTCCAGTTCAACCCAGAATCGGAGAAGACGAACAAGAATATCATGGACCGATGGATCTTGGCCGAGATCCAGGGTCTTCTCAAATTTGTCGATGAAGAAATGGCGGCATACAGACTCTACACGGTTGTCCCTCGACTGCTCAAACTCATCGACGACACCACGAATTGGTACATTCGCTTCAACCGTGGACGACTAAAGGGCGAACTAGGTGTAGAAGATACACAGCACGCCCTCAACACACTATTCGAAGCTCTTTTCACCATCGTCCGTGGCCTGGCACCTTTCACACCATTCCTCACCGACAACATCTACCAACGCCTCCTCCCTCTCATTCCTGAATCACACCGAGGAGAAGATCCCCGCAGTGTCCACTTCCTCCCCTTCCCCGAAGTGCGCTCGGAACTCTTCGACGACGCCGTCGTCCAAAAGATCACCCGCATGCAATCCGTCATCAACCTCGCGCGCGTCTGCCGCGAACGCCGCACCATCGGCCTCAAAATCCCCCTCAAGACCCTCGTCGTCATCCACTCGGACCCTGCTTTCATCGCCGACATCAAAGCCATGGAATACGCTATCCTCGACGAATTAAACATCCACAACCTCGTCGTCAGCGCCAACGAAGACGAATACAACGTCCAGTACTCCGTGAACGCCGACTGGGCCGTGCTAGGCAAAAAACTCAAAAAAGACGCCCAGAAGGTGAAAAAGGCGCTTCCGGGGCTAAGCTCGGAAGACATTAAAAACTTCCTCGCCACGGGCAACATCACTGTCGACGGCATCGCCCTCGCGCAGGAAGACCTCATTGTCCGCCGCGGCCTCAAGGAAGGCGCTGCCGCAGAGTCCCAGGAATTCAACACGGACAACGACGTCCTCGTCCTCCTCGACGTGGCCATGTATCCCAAGCTCCAGCAAGAAGGCCTGGCGCGCGAAATCATCAACCGCGTACAGCGGTTGCGCAAGCGCGCGGGGCTGAAGCCCACGGATGATGTCGGTATGGTTTATAACGTCTTGCAGGACCCGGAGAATTCGGGGATTGAGGGGGTATTTGAGAGTGAGAGGGATATGATTGTGAAGGCGTTGAGAAGGCCGATGAATAGGCATGCTGTTACGGAGGTGGAGGGGAAGGTTGGAGAGGGGAAGGGAGAGGGGCAGGGGGAGAAGATTTTGGAGGAGGAGCAGGAGGTGGGGCAGGCGAGGTTTATGTTGAGGTTGGTTAAGTTGTAGGGGAGTTAGTACGTGGGGTGATGGGCAGGGACAGAGAGACGGAATGCTGGAGGTCATGTGGAAGGGGAGAGAAGGAACTGGATGCGAACTGTGGAACGACGAAAAGCGGGAAATGAGAACCATGATTCAGAAAAAGGGTTTGATGGCACGTGATATGGCATAGACTCGGACTCATTATCATGCTAGACTTCGAATAGTTGATCTATCGAATTTTCTTCGATCTTTGCTCGCTTGCTAGACTCGCAGCTCATGCGACAGTCCATTCAATTACTCCCTCGTCCAGCGCAACGGATCTCTTAAAAGGCTAAGGGTATCTTCTCACCAGTCCGCAGTGCACATTACGTAGTTATCCAAGCCCAAAACCCAAAGCCCAAAGCCCCAGACGCCGACGCTTGGAAATGTTGCTGACAAGACAGAACAATGAGATAACGAGGACGGAAAGAAGAAAGGGGAGATGCTCCCTTCCCTTCCCTTCCCTTCTCTCTCCCCACCATACCAATGCACACTTGGGAAAAAGGAAAAAGGCTAAAAACACTTTTTGAATATCCAAACACTGGTCACCACACCATGGCACCGCAGCACCAAACAGCGCCAAACATGCTCAAAACAAGAGATAGAACCACAACCAGAACCAGAACCAGAACCAGAACCAGAGAGACGAAAAATGCAACCCTTGAAAATGAAGACACCGGACCTCCTAATCCCCATCCCATCCCAACTCCCCGGAAACCACACCGCACACCATCATCCACCTCCACGACAAATCACAATCAAGGCCCATAAAGACTGCCGCTCCGCTCATCCCGATCCTCAGCAATATCGTCAAAGCCCATAAACGCGACTCCGGGCGTCGCTCGTCCTTTCCCTCCGCCTCTTCCGCGAGTCGAGTTCCAGGCAGGCGTCCTCCTTTGCGCTACTCCCGACTGCTGCTGCGACTGCGGCTGAGGCTGCTGTGCGGGTGTTCCGAAGGCTCTATTATCAGAACGCTCAGGGTTTCGCGACCGTGATGGGTTTCCAGGCGTAGGGTCAAGTCCAGCTCCAGGTCCAATCACACGTTGAGATTGAGAGTGAAGTTGCGGTCCAGGTTGAGACTGAGGTCTCCGCTCCGAATACCCCTGCGCCCAAAGTTTCTGCCGAAACGGCGTTATAGAATCCGAGCCTACGCCCTGTGTATGCGGCGGAGGGCGAGGCCCACGTGTTGGAGAACCCAAACCCGTACCAAATCCGACTCTCGAGGACGCTGGAGGTGCTGTTGCGGGTGCTTTGGGGTGAAGATTCGCTGTTGCTGAGAATGGAGGGTGTTGAGTTGAGAATCCAGGAGGTGGAAGGGGAGGAGGATAAGCAGGCGTACCACCCCCGACACCAACGAAAGAAGATCCAACGCCTCTCATCCTATCTCTCGCTTTCGCTCTCGCGGTGCTGCGTTTACTGGGGGTTCTGAGATATCCCGGTAATGGTGTTGAAGTAGTAAAGCCTTCGGGACGAGCGGTGAGGTTGAGGTCTAGTCCGAGATTTGCGGCGTCGAAACCTGTCTCGTCGAAGGCGGTCCAGTCTTCTGCTCTGGCGAGGGTTTCGTCGCCGGGGATGGGGATGTAGGCATCGTCTCGGTTGTAGTAGTCGTCTTCATCGTCGTCATCGTTGTTTGGGGGGTTGTTGTTGCCGCCGCCTCCGCCTCCCCCTCCACCACCACCACCGCGGTCGTCATCGTCGTCATCATCTTGATCATCATCATTGTCGTCTTGACTTCCGTACCGAGGTATAGGATCGCCGCGTGCCTCTCTCGCCGCCGAAGCACGCTCGGCCCAATACCTTATCATGCCACGAAGATGCGATCGCCAGTGCTTCTCACCAAGCGCCAGAGCGTTCTCCTCACTTCGTCGGAGCTGGAACAGCCGGCGGTCGAGGGCACGGAAACACGTCGAGGCGCGTGTGGTGCTCCACTCCAAGTAGAACTGCTTGGCGTCGTTTTCAAGCTCCTCAACATGTCGATGTGAAGAGATCAAAGCGCGTTGCGAGCCCGTCAACAACTTGACGCGATGCAGTTGCATAGCCTGACCGTCAGCCTGGCGGATAGCATCTGCCCTCCTCCGCCACGCAGCCAGCAGAGACGTCAATATGCGGATGCTGCCATCTTCCGCTCGTTCGGTGGCGACGCGGTCCATGCCTCTGATGTCTGCGGCTTTCCGCTGCCATCGCCCCAGCATTTCTCGAGCGAGGTTCATCTTTGTCATCCGCCGGATGGTCGCGTACGCTTCTCGACGCCGGTTCTTTTGACTGTGGGTGGTCGCGGCGGTCCAAAGCCTCAGGGCTCCTGTCGTCGCCACGTAGAAGCTGGCGGCGTCGGCTTGAAGGTTCATGCGCTGGATGTGGGCGTTGCGTGCTTTCCATACTTCCATGACTTGAGACTGAATTCGTGGAGCAGCAAAAGTTCTCGCAGTAGCTTCGTCCTGCTCATGTCGATGCCATTTGTTCCTCCACGTAACCAAAGTGGCACGTAGAGTACGGATTCGGCGTCTTCGGACGAGAGTATTCTCAGCTCTGGCGAGGCGGTCGTGTTGGTCCCGATATCTTTCAATCCATCTAGCAAGGCACCACTCCTTCAAGCCTTGCTCACGCACGCGAAGAAGAAGGGAACCTCTCGACGCAATTACCCATCTGTACAGCGCCTCGGTGGCGATTCTTCCATCGACACGGCGAGACAACTCATTGGATCGAAGATTGTCGTTCCAAGTGGTCCACGCATTCCCCAGTAGACGCATTCTGTCGACATCTGCGGCTTGCTGAGATATTCGGGTCCGTTCGTGCCATACTGCGAGCTCATGGCGAGCGATCCGAAGGTCCACTGTCCGGGCGACTTGGAGCGCAATTGGAGCGAGCCTGGTTTGGGTCTTGAGCGCGCCCAGAGAGCTCCTCACGAGAGAACGTTCCCTGAAATCTACAGAAGATGCGTTGAAATCTTGAATTCTCCGTGTCCGGGCAGACCAGAAGCGCAAAACGTCCATTAGGACTTTCTCACGTCTCCTTTGCTCCGCGAGAGCCTCCCTCTCCCTTCGCGTGCGCACAAGGTCGAGCCATTTATGAAAGAAATGTGTCTTGAGTTTCCCTGCTCGCCACCGCGGAGCCAATCGATCGGCGAGGCCCCAGTACCAGGTAGTCCAACTCGTACGTATGATGCTGGACTCATACCTTGCATTTGCCTCTGCCTTCTGCTCCAACACGACGTTTGCACGACGCCGCCAGACAAGTAGGAATTTCTTAAGACATTGATGCCGCACTTTAAGCTCATTCACGACGGTGATGTCGCGCCACGCGTTGAAGTATCTCGTTCGTAGGATATGTCGGCGCGCAACTGAAGTCCTCTGCACCTCGTCATGTGCACACTGTGCCCAATGGGTGAAGGCTTTGGTCAACAGAAACAGGTCTCTTGCTCTGTCTGCTCGCCGCTCCAAATGAGTAAAGAACCGCTCCGTCTCAGCGGCATGACGCTTTTCCTGAAGACTCGCACGCCACTGGTCGATGGCGGCTTGCATCAGGATCCTCTTGTCATACACTTCCGCGACAGCATTCAGTTCTTCATTCCTTTGGTTGACTTGCACAGCTCTGTCCCGCCACCGTCGTATGATCTGTCGCTGGGCGCGTATTGCACGCATGTATTCGAAGGTATCGGCATCCGCAAGCATTTGGGTATCGGAGGGGCGATACAGCACCCGAGGCGGCACAGGATGTGCGCCATATGGTTGGTCGTATGTAGAAGATTCCGAAAAGCGCCTGGAATGGCCACGATCACCCTGAGACTCTTCTGAATACGAGGTATCCTCATGCTCCCTAGTAATCCTCAGACTACCATGACTAGAGATAGAAGCGCTCCTCTTGGGTCTCGTTTCGTGCAGCGTTTCCGACGACGACCTGCCGTTCATCCTCCCTCTAGTGGGCAGCTGCTGGAAGGGACGGATATCTGCATCACGCGACCTCGTCCGGCGAGAGAGCGGATCCGACGCACGGCTCGACGACCGTGTTTGCCGATTCTTGGGGCGACGTGCCAGTGGGCGTTGTGAACTGGGAGCATTCGCCCTTGGTCGCGCAAAGTCCTTATTGTCAAAGGCGTTTGTGAAAGAAGCGCGACGCGGTCTTTGCCCAGCGGTTTGCGTATCCTTCTCATGAACAAATTCCACCTCTTCGACGCGTCTTGTGATATCCTCAACACCTTCCCTCTCGCTGTTCCGTTCGATGAAGATTCCCAACTCGGCGAGAAGCGTTTCGAAGCGGTCGAGCAGGTTGTCGTCGTCCGCGCGACCGGCCACCATGCGCAGGAGGAACCGAAAGTATCTCTGGGTGGTTGTGTGCTCAATTGCGCGCTCGTCCACGATTGCATCGTATGCCGCGAAGAGCGCGGGCCCGAATGGTGGTCCATTGCCTTCGTCCTGCGCCTTGCTGACAATGTCGTAGAGCGTTTCGACATCTGCAGAAGCAATTAGTACAACATCACGACAAAAGTCCTGCAAACACGTACCGTGATCGCTGAGGTGGGGGAGCTCATTGGCGCTGCCGGAAGAGCTCATTCGAAAGTTGGCGCGCCGACAAGCATAAAGACGGCGTCATATGAGTGTTGGTGTCGTCGGTTACCGATTTGTTGAGGAATTCATGAAAGGCGTCGCGTGGGCAAAAATACATTGAGTTGGTGAGAGACAAAGTTCGCGCACAGCTATTGTTGGTGGGCGCGTCGATAGAGTCGCGCAACGCGGGTGGAATGGACGAGTCACGTGGCCGTGTTGAGTCACGGACATATCCGGAATTAACGATCAACCCCAACCACACCTCGATGAAGTGTGGCTGTGGTGGCGTAGAACTGAACCTCCACAGCGGTGGAGTACGAAACCAGAACCACTTTTAAAACTACAATAAAACATAAGCTCTCCAATTGATTCCGGGTCTCCTTGTAATCATGTCTTTCCCTTAGACAGTGAGCCTATCGAGTTGACACCTGCTGGCAGTAACCAACAACGCAAGTACACTATGGAACGCCCTTCATCTGGTCATGTGAAAAAGAGCCATTGATCAAAATCGAAAACTCAATCTTCCCTTGAATCCACCCCGAAGAGCTTCAGACCAGCAATATTTCACAGCAAGGCAACAGTAAAGTTCAGAATTCATAGCAGCATTGCCGACCCAGTTCATTTCAACCCTCTCAATTAAATCGTCCACCTATCTAACGCATAAAACGCCATCGCCATTCCACCGCCTTCTCTTCATCAAGCCTTCAATATGTATATATGTATAGTCGCTTGAATACCCTCCCCAGGTCCCCATGTCCCCAGGGAGAATGTTCTTCCTCTCAGGAAGGGGGATCAGATTCAAGGGTACTTTTTCAGAAGCATTATGCCACCTCCCAGTAGCCTATCTAGGTAGGCCACCTGCCAAAAATCCCGAGGCAGAAAGAAAACAAAATCGACTTTTCTCTTCAGCTTCACTCTAGATGCTCTTTCCACCCGTGAAGTCGCTCCAGCTGCGGACCTCGCTGGGGATTCCCTCCTTCTTGGGCAGTTTCTCGCTCATGCATTGTGCAAAAAGGAGGGCAGTCTAAAAGTCATCAGTCAACTGTGTCATGTGAATTAAGCAGGGAAAAAGCTTACCTTGGGCTCCATAAACAACGGCACCCCAAAGTCCACCGCATTCCTGCGCATGACATAATCCTCATCAACAAGACTACTCGCCCTCGCCTTCGCGAGATTGAAAACACCCCTGATGTCATACTTCTTGAACACCTCCCTCAACGCCCTCTTGTCCTCCTTGGGGAACTCGATGACCTCGACCTGTGTGCTGCCATCCTTCGACGACGACTCGAGATGCGTCTTCATCTCCTTGTTGGCGGCGAACAACTTGTAGCCGAGAGGCTTCAGGTAGTCGACGATGCCGACGAGCTCTGTCTTGTCGACGTCTCCACCAAAGAGGAGACCCTCACCGGGCTCGGGGAGGCGGAAGTTCATGCTAGATTGCATCGACGTCCAGTAGGCTTCGACGAGATCTTTGCCGAAGCAAGCCATTTCCCCGGTACTGGCCATTTCAACGCCGAGATAGGGGTCTGCGCCTGCGAGACGCGTCCAGGAGAATTGCGGCACTTTCGTAGCGACGAAGTCCCGCTTGAGGGCCATGAGGTCAACGGGGTCGGGCACTTCACGGCCGACGAGCGCTTTGGTTGCAACGTCAATGAAGTTGGTGCCAAGGACCTTGCTGACGAAGGGGAAGGAACGGGAGGCGCGTAGGTTGCATTCGATGACTTTTAGGTGAGATTCGCCGCCTTCGGGGTTTTCAGCTTTGATGATCTGCATGTTGAACGGACCGGTGATCTTCCAAGCCTCTGCGACTTTGTCGGCGATCTCCTTGACACGGGCGACTGTGCGGTCGTCGAGGTTGACAGGGGGCAGGACCAATGTAGCATCACCAGAGTGGACACCAGCATTTTCAATGTGGCCGCTGACAGCATGGACTAGGACTTGGCCGTTGTGCGCCACAGCGTCAACATCAATCTCTTTGGCGCCATCGATGAACTTGGTGATAACAACTGGGTGGTCAGGTGACACGCTGCTGGCAGCTGTGAGCTTCTCCTCGAGCTGGGCCTCGGAGTGGATGACAGTCATGGCAGCACCAGAGAGAACGTAGCTGGGACGAACAAGGACTGGATAACCGGCTTCGTTGGCGAACTTCTGAGCCTCTTCGTAAGAGGTGAGTTCCTTCCAAGCGGGTTGATCCACGCCAATGGAGTCGAGGATTTGGGAGAATTTGTGACGATCTTCGGCCTTGTCGATATCATTAGGGTCAGTACCAAGCACCTTGGCCTTTCCAGTCTCTTGAAGCCTGAGAGCGATGTTCTGGGGCAGTTGACCGCCCACAGACACCACAACACCGGATGCCGTCTCTAGCTCGTAAATGTCCATCACACGCTCGTAACTCAATTCTTCGAAGTAGAGCTTATCGGCAACATCGAAATCTGTGCTGTACGTCTCCGGATTATACTACGTCCTTTGTTAATGCTTGTTGTGTGAAAGGGAGTGAAAAAAAGTTCGAAGAAGTTCAAATGGGCTTTGGGTTGGCTCAGGAGTGATCCCAGGGCATATTTTGCAGCCAGGAACGCATTCTTGGCACCAGGAGCAGAAACAGACTATTATAAATGAAACAGAGAAAAAAATGAAAAAGAACTTGGAAATGGAGAAGTGCATAGGCCAAAGCCGGTTTGTTGAGTCGGGTGGGCAGCGCCGGGATTACTCCCATAGCCTTCCTCCCAGCTACGAAATCAGATGTGGCAACAAGAAATCCAGTGCGAACCCGAACGGACGCGACAGGAAGATAGTGCAAAGGTTGGAAAAAGCTGTATGCCAAAGCCCGCTTGCGTAAACTGGTGAGTGGCCCCGGGATCAACCCCACGCCTTTTCCCCCAGCCACAAAGTCATAGGAGGCAGCAAACACACCAATGCGCATCCAGTCGGACATTTGCAAAGACAAATGAATAAGAGCGTCTTGACTTACGTTAATCATCACAGTCTTCTTGCCCAACTTATTCAAGGAGAGCGTAGCATTAACCGCACACCAATCAAACTCGACCGAGCTACCAATCCGGTAAACGCCGCTGCCAAGAACAAGCACACCATGGTCGTCGAAAGACACATCGTGGGAGGTCGCATTGTAGGTCGTGTAAAGGTAGTTGGTATCCGCCGGGAACTCCGCCGCGAGGGTATCAATCTTCTTGACAAACGGCGTAATACCGAAGCCCTTCCTGCGCGCGCGCACCTCATCCTCGGACGAGTTGACAGCCTTCGCGATCTGGCGATCCGAGAATCCCATCTTCTTGGCCTTCATGACGAGCTCCTTCTTCAGGCCAAAGAGGCTGCCGACGTCCTCGAGCTCGTGTGTGCAGTCAACAATGTTCTGCAGCTTGTAGAGGAACCACTTGTCGATCTTTGTGAGTTCGTGGATGTGATCGACGGTGTAGCCTTCGTGGAACATGGCTTGGCCGACAGCCAGCCAGCGACGGTCGGTGGGGTTGCGGAGAGTGTCGTCCAGATCTTCGAATTCGTCGCCCTGGAAGCCGAGGAATTTGGGATCGACTTGACGGCACGCCTTCTGGAAGGATTCTTCGAATGTTCGTCCGATGGCCATGACTTCACCGACAGACTTCATCGAGCTTCCGATATCACGCTTGACGTTTTGGAATTTCGCGAGATCCCATCGGGGCATCTTCGTGACAATGTAATCGAGACTGGGCTCGAAATTGGCAGTGGTAGTCTTCGTGACTGCATTAGGGAGTTCCGGGAGAGTGTGACCGAGACCAATCTTCGCCGCGGTGTAGGCCAAGGGGTAACCAGTAGCTTTCGAGGCGAGCGCAGAAGAACGGGAGAGACGAGCGTTGACCTCAATGACTCTGTAGTCGAGGCCATCCGGCTGGAGAGCGTACTGAACGTTGCATTCACCGACGACTCCCAAGTGACGGACAATCTTGATCGAAGCAGACCGAAGCATATGATACTCCTCATCGCTGAAGGTCTGACTGGGGGAAACGACGATACTGTCACCGGTGTGGACTCCCAGGGGGTCAAAGTTCTCCATGTTGCAGACGGTAATGCAGTTGTCGCTGGCATCACGCACCACTTCATACTCCGCCTCTTTCCATCCCTTGAGGGACTTTTCGACCAGAATTTGCGGTGATAGAGTAAGCGACCTCGCGGACAGATTCCTCAACTCCTCGGCGTTGTTTGCAAATCCAGATCCCAAGCCTCCAAGGGCATAAGCGGCGCGAACAATGATGGGATATCCAACATCCTCCGCAGCCTGCAAAGCCTCGTCGACCGTGCCGACAGCGATCGACTCGGCGATGGGAATATCTATCTCCTTGAGGGCCTTTGCGAACAGGTCTCGATCTTCACTGACTTCGAGAGTCCTGACGCTGGTCCCCAGCACTCGCACGCCGTATCGCTCGAAAATACCCATCCTCTGCATCTGAACACCCAAGTTCAAGGCGGTCTGCCCTCCGAAGCTGAGGAATATGCCATCTGGCTTCTCTTTTTCTATCACGTAGGTGACGTATTCTGGGGTGACGGGGAGGTAGTAGACGGTGTCGGCGAGGACGTGGGAGGTTTGAATAGTCGCAATATTGGGGTTTATGAGAACGGAGTGCACATTGGCTTCTTTGAGGGCCTTGAGAGCTTGCGATCCTATTTTCCATGAATTAGCCTTGTTCGTCAGGGAAAACCTGGACAATTGCATTTGTCCTTGGAGTCGTGCAATTCCAACGGCGGAGGTATAGTTTCCACATACCAGAGTAATCGAATTCTCCAGCTTGTCCGATGCTGAGACCTCCGCTACCAATCACCAACACCTTCTTCACATCAATTAGGTCTCGTGCGCCTGCAATAGCACCGCTGTTGAGGTATGCCTGAGCGTTTGGAGCTTCCTGACTCTCTATACGCAGTCCCGCCGCTCGCGAGAACTGTCGAGTCTGCTGGTAGGCCTGCCATGTCTTTTGTTGGGTCCGGACAAGGCTTTGCGGTGAGGGCGAGCTTCGAGGAGAGGTCACGAAACTGCGGGTGCTAGTAGAGGAAATTGGGGAGCATTTTTGGCGGAGCACAGAGGGAGTGCGGCGTGCAAACCGGGCGGAGAGTGCCATTGTTGCTTAGAAGGCCACGAGAGAAGAAGAGTGAATTAAAGGAGCCTCATGGGCTCGGGTTGAGAAGGCCAGCAAGCTATCGGTGAAGCTGTGCGGGATGCGGGAATGCTTTGGGAAAATGTCGATGCCAAGAAAGATGATTCAACGCTCAATGATGCAGCAGGAATTGGCCAAAGCAGTGAAAGAGCACGACGAGCAGACGGCACTGTTAAGGCGGCTTCACCAAGTATTTTCAGCAAAAAGTCTTTTCAGTCCGCGTGCGAGTCGTCGACCATGACCTTGCTACGGAGAGGGGCCTTTGAATTTGCGGGGCACAAGTTTTTGCAAAACTTTGTGAAAAGCCTGTGCAGGCATTTTTTTCATCGTCACAAGCTCCGCCAGTAACACCCCCGTGATGGTCTCCCATCATCATTGCGTGCTTGGGCGCTTTTTTCTTGAAAGAAGAATTCGATTACTGGAGCATTGTGTCACTCTACTTGGAATTGACATATAGACTGGGTTGGTGTCGGTCAATTGATAGCGTTCTTATCAGGAGGAGCTGATCAGTATGCAAATTGATCGCAGCTAAATTTTGGCGGCAGAACCAGATATTCGTGACGGTACCTTGACTTGAACTCCGAACTCGGCGCGGTCCCCAGGTCGTCATCCAATATACAGTTCCACAGGTTCCTTTTGGTCCAACATCTGAATGTCCACACCGACGGCATCCCACAAGAACATCGTCTAGCAATGTCTACCCTCTTTGACGGCCCTCCTCTTCAAATATTGTCGGCAGACGTGTCTCGGGAGTATGTCCAACTCAATATCCCCAGACAGTAGTCTCCGAATGAAGTCGAGTTCCTGCGCAGAATTGACGGGCGGTGTGCATGCCGTACCCTACGTTCCTCAGTCGCTCACTTCTTGACCTCCGCTGTTCCGAGGTCCTTCTGCGACGATTGCATCCTCGTTTTATAGTCCCTTGGGCTTTCATACGCAGGACTGCCTTTCCCCAAAAATCGTGCAATCACCGAAGGCTCCGCCCACATCCCAATCTTGTTCTTCTTTGCCTTTTTTTCTGCTTCTCGGTACTTTGCCTCATACTCTCCGAATTCAGATCCAAACTTGGCCTCATAGACCGTAGCAAGTCCTCTCTTCAGCATCTCCAGCCCAATGTCTTTTCTGAATAGCCAATGGCGGACCCACACTGTGGCAACGACGCGGTCGTATTGGTCTCTTCGGTATATGTATGCTCGAACGCGGCGATTGAGTATGTAGGATTTGAGCCAGGCAAGAGCTTCTTCGCTATGGGGTTGTGCTGGTCGTCCGAAATGTGCAAGCTCAGGGGCATCGACTCCAGCAATGCGAACATGTATCTGTGAGAACTATTAGTATGCTGAAAGCCAGTCATGCTATCAGCGATGCTTACAGTTCGATTGCTCAAGTCCTCTCTCTTCGTAGGAACAGAACGACCAGGAAGCCATCCCCACCCAGTCAATCGCCCGCCCGGCGTGTGGAACAAGCGAAAATTATCCCCATCCCCCACACTCGTCACCTTCCCAAAAAGGCTCCTCTGCCTGTAGAACCCAGGCTTGATATACCCAGACGAAGGAATGCGCCGAATAAACCGCTTGTGAAAGTAAATGGTGCCGAGCGTGCCAAAGACGCCAACCCCCGTGAAGAAGGCATTCCGCGGTTCGAGGAAGTGCTCCCAGTCGATCGAGTTGAGGTTGTCAGTCCATTTCCGGGAGGTGTCTTTTCGTTCCGAGTCACTCCAAGGCCAGCGCATCGTGGCGCGAGGCCATGGATTTGGGAAGGGGGAATTGGCATCTTTTTGTTGCTGGCTCGAGCTGGCTGCGCGGTGGAGATCACGCGTCGCGCGTGGTGGAGCGCCAAGGCCGGTCTCGGGCCGAGTGCTTGGGCTGACTTCATCACTGGAAAGTACCTGGAGGACGACGAAGACGAAATCCCTTCAATCCATCATATCCGCCCACGGCTTCACAGAATGCCGCAAGATAAGTCCTCTACTGTACTGTCAAAAGCTGTTGATGATGGCTTGGGATTTTCAGATAGTCCCTCGACTTGCGCTTCATACATGTTCCTTTCTTCAACTCAATACATAATTTCAGCCCACTCGTCCTCCCTCCGCCCTGTCTTCATATTTCCAGCCGTGAACCTGTTGCATTCTCTTTCAATCTTGAATAATAATAAATCCACTGCAAAAAAAAACCTAGGTGTGCCAGCTGTAAGCTTCGAACCCGCGGCCTGCAAATTCCACACCTGAAAATTCCATTTGCCCACCATATAATGCCACTCAAACTGCTCTCTCCCATAAATCTGTGGCTTAGCGCAGTGGTTAGATGTCCGGTTTGCGGCATTAAAAATCATCTTTCCACTCGCTATTCGGAGTTAGCAGTAGCTGGGTGACCGGGTTGTGGCATTAAAATCACCCTCTACTGACTATCACACCGGTCTATTAGACAAAAAAAAGAGTTGAGAGCCTTTTCTTAACCCCCCAATTATGGGGTTGAGTTTTTGTTGGTTTATCTTTCTTTGGTGTGGCCAAAAGAATTGTCAAACCTTCTACATACAGCTCGCTAATTGAAAGATTTTGAAGAATGTAAAGACGATCGAACATGAGACAAGAGAGATGTTTGTCGGACAGCAATGATACTCGATATCAAAGCGAAAGAGTCTTGAAACCTTAAGGTCGATGGATCGGGCCTCAAATGATATCCGCCGACCTGCATCTCCTTCAAGACATGCCCTTCAATTAGACTTTTGAAGGAGGACACACACCATCATACACCTTCGGCTGCACATAATCCACAGAGACTGCCCGATGATATCCAATCCGCCCCAGAGTCTTTCCAGCAGGATTATATCCCGGCCACCCAGACTCCTTCAAGCCATTCAAAGGATCCTTCGCAAAAGCCGCCCACAGAGGTTGAAACACCCGCGACATCCCAGTCTGACCGTCACCAAAAACGAAAGGAACGTCGTCTCCATGCGTAGCTCCTGACGTAGAACCTGGAGCGTTGTTCGCAAAGAGATATCGCCAGATCGGAACCTTTGCCATGAGTCTTGCTTTGGCGCTGTCAGCCGCCGTGCAGCGGAACTGTTCGTCGAGCTGGACGGCGGCGCTTTTGTTGAGGCCGAGCATGTTTACAAAGAGCGTGGATTCGTTGTAGTTCGAACCAATGAGCATAGGCTGCGGTAGCTATGTTAGCATGGAAGTATGTGCCAGAGCAGGAATACTCACCCTTTTGGCAAACTGCCCTCCCTTTGCCCTTGCGAATATATCCCCAAACACGGTCTTACCATCCACCGTCGGACGGAAGGGAGGGTTGATAGCATTGGCAGCACCAGGTCCCGCACCCTGAGGCATGGCTTGCTGTACTGTGTATACATCTTTGCTCCTCATGCATTCCACAGTCGGCGGTCCAGTACCTGTACATCCAAGCTTCCTAGCTGCATCATACCATTGATCGGTCGTCTTCGCCGCCGGCTTGAAGAGATTGGTCGTAAGCGCAGAACCAGACTGGGCGATGAAAGCGTTGACGATAGGGTCATCTTTCCAGGCATACGCGTACGCATCCACGGAGGAAGAACCAGCAGACTCGCCAAACAATGTAATCCTCTCCGGATCACCGCCGAATGCCGCGATATTATCTCTCGTCCATTCAACCGCCATCCGCTGATCCAGCAGTCCAGGATTCTGGTCCACAAGTCCCGGAGCCCCAGGGAATCCGAAGAGATTGACGCGGTAGTTGAAAGAAACGACGACGATGTCATGGTTGGCGGTGATGTTGGCGCCGTCCGAGACTGCGAATCCTGAGGTACCCAGGACGAAAGCTCCGCCGTAGATCCACAGCATGACCGCTTTCTTCTTCTCGCCACTTTGGGGTTTTGTCCAGACATTTATGAAGAGGCAGTCTTCGCTTGTTGGGCCGGCGATCGCGGAAGTTCCTATGACGCCTAGGATACCTGGAGCGACGGATTGGGGACATGCTGCGCCCTACAGAATGGTCAGTTGATGTTCAGTCCTGGAGAAGGAAGCTCCTTACAAATTGGGTAGCATTGACGCTGCCATTAGAGGTGTATCGCTTCGGTGGTAGGAACCTGTTCGCTCCCGCAGTCGACTGGCCGAACCGAATGCCCAAGTACTCAGACACGTCGGAATGGAACTTGGATGGCTTTCCCGTCACTGTACCGCTGGTTGTCTTGATGGCTTGACCGACGTTCCATGCTGTCCCTTCCGCGAAAGCTGAGTTTGCGAGGAATAGGGCAGCGAAGAGTTTGTTGAATAACATGACTGCAGTAGCACAAGGAGGGAAAAAGGAAAGTGATGTCGAGACTCGACAACCACAAGAAAAGAAAAGAACACTTACAAGTATTCGTAGAATCTGGTTTCGAGTTTCTCTTCGGCATGCTAGGAAATTGTATCCGCCTGGCTCAAATTACGGCAACGGATTCCTAGCATTCTTTAATGAAGGGGCAGACTGATCCCTCCGCCATAAACTGGGTTCCGTCTAAGCAAGACTCTAACTTGTAGCGACTGTCCATTATGACGTGGAACCTCAATACTAAATAGCCCAGGTAGTTCGTTACCGCATTGGTTAACCCAATCAAAGATGTCTAGATACGGTAGGTGCTGAACCAGATGCCTTCTTTCATACTGCTTTCTCTGTGCAAGCCTTGGTTTATATATGAACCAACACCTGCTGAAACATGGAAATATATACGCTCCGGAACGGCGGTTCTGCGCTGGTTTTTCATCTTTATAGTGATGTATGTCTCGGTTCATTATGACAGTAGCGCAAGAGCTTGAAATCCGGACAATTTTGATGACTGGGAGGAGAACAACGAGTTTTCCAGCACGAGAGCGACTTAAAGTTCTGCTGTACGAATGAAGTTGAGATGAACAACCTGCAGTGTCCCAGGACAGAAGTGACACGCCGTGGTCACAATCCAGCAGCCAGGTAGGTACCATCAACACACGATATGACAACAACCATGTCCCTAGGCACCGTTCAGGGATTTATACACTATTATGCGCCAAAGTCAGACTCCCATTGGACGACAAACCGAGTACGCTTTTATGCAGATACATAAATCAACCTCAACAACACATAAATTTCAGCTCTAGGATCGCTTCGATACTCTACCCTCAAACCTACTTTCAAGGAATGCAGTGGCTCTTCGACACGAGATTCTGAGCCGGCGAAATCGTGGTTCATCACTCGCCGCCTGCAAGACATCGATCACGTTCGACTTCCATTCACGAAGACATGTTCCTCTAGATATCCTCGGGAGCGCTTCGAGAGTCTGTTTTCTCTAAGGTTTTCGAGAACCCGCGTTGTGTGCAGGGTTAGTGAGTTCACCGCCCATCTAAAGGTCCGACAAGTCGGTCACGTGTTCCCAGGAACAATGATACATTATCGTTGATTTCACTTTTTATTTCTTGTTGAACTGTCTGAGCTACTGTGACCACTTCAACGTCATGAGGAGATAGTCAAGAGGAAAGTAGAAAACTTTTCTCCTGAGTGGAAAAGGGGGAACTAGACTAGAATACTGCCTCGTCTGATCAGTCATCCATCTCGACTAGCACCTTCACTAAAATAACGAAGAGCAATGGAGAGAGAAGAAAAGAGTATTTTGAAGAAAGAAAAAAGGACATGACTCAGACCCAGTCTCCATCCATTCCATGCATGCTCCCGCATCCATGTGATATTGAACGCCATGCTCGTAGCAACCCATGAATCCAGTCCAGTCTCTTGCAGGCAAAATATATAGAAACGAAAAGGAATAAAGCAACCGTCCCCCTGACCCAGCTGATGAAGCCGAGATCGAATGATTTCCCGATTTAGACCTGGTATCCCCCGTGAATTCGCCATATTCGCCGATTTTGCAATCCTCAGACCTTGCAGTTGGACTTGATGAGGGGCTTTCATCAACCCCCATGCGATGTACGTCTTCGCCGTCAATTGCAGATGTGGCAGTCCCTCATCTACGAGAACTTCCAGCGATTGCCGCAGTTCATGCACTCGCAGAACGTGGTCATCGGTTCATCAGCGCTGCGCGTCTGCGCCTGGCTGTAGCTGACCTTCTTCTGATGGCACTTGCCGCACGTCAGGCTGGCGCTGATACTCTTCTCCTCCTGCGCCACCATCGAGTTGTTCAGGTTCTCCTTCTGAATTTTGGCTTCCTCGGCTTTGCGCTCGGCGCTCTTCAGCTCCTCGTGCGTCATGTGGACGAAGCGGTCGGGCGTGATTTCGCCCGAGAAGACGCGCACGCGCAACTGCGGGTTCGATTTGTTTTTGAGGTTTTGGAAGAGCGAGCGGATTTTGCCTTTGTAGGCGTCGGAGGATTCGGGCTTGTAGGCTTCGTACATGGAGAGTTCGACTTGTCGTGCGCGGTGCAGAAGATCTTCGGTGGCTGTTGGGGATGGTCAGAACGGAAAGGGTTTCTCTATGATGGAGAGGTTGTTTGGGCAAATGTTTACCTTCTTTCGACATGAAGGCCAGACCGTCGTACATGAGCTTCACACATTTGTCGCGGTTCTCGCTGCCCGTCAGGTGGTAATCGACATTGTCCGTCTCGCAGTTGCGCTTCTCGGGTGGAACGCTCGACTTCGCCTTCGCCTTGGGAGCCGGACTGCTGCTCTTGTTCGCGGGGCTGCTTGTGCCATTTGCAGTCGCGGTCTTGGGGGTTGATGCGCCAGAATTCGTGCTCTTCCTCACATCCACCTTCCACTTGCCCACCAGATCAGTCGCCTTCTTCGCAATCGCGGGGTCCTTGTTTGAACGGAGCCGACCGACGGTGACGCCAATGCGAGTGGAGCGGAGGAGTTGTTCGCTGGCTTTGACGCCGGTCTTGAGTTCGTCGAGGATTATGGAGATTTGGTCGGATGCGGCGTCATCAGACATAGCTTTCACAAGCTGCTTGCCCTTTTCGGTGACAACGGCGGCTTCCATGGCGGGCTTCTCGAGTGCAAGTGATGATGAGAAGTGGGGGTTATGGCGGAGATGCGACTGTTGTACGGGCAGTACGGCTCGTGGAGGATGTATGGGGAGGATTGTTTGAAGTCGTGTGCCTGCCTTGTCTTCTTGCGATTGCGATGGCGATGGTGGAGGGGAGCACGGAGAGGTCCGTGCGTTTGGGGACCGTGCATTGCGCCCTCCGCTCCGCTCCGCCCAAAGGCACCCCGCTAGCTCCGCCCAATGTGGGCTTGACGAGCTCCCAGCTGCTAGACTTGGCGCCCACTGCACATCACCGCATGTGCTGCACTTTGGAGACCGACTTCACAACATCAGCAATTGCTAGCTCGTCAACATCACAACAACCACACCCACGAACTTGCAATGGCGGAGAATGCGCCTCCAGCTTCCGGCGGCGGCCAGGGCGACTCCAGCCGCGGCATGCCGTACTACGAGAAGTTGCGACGCGACCTCCGCGAGACTGTCGACCGCAAAGCGCGCCTCGATGCTGAGCTGGTAATCCCACCGCACAACGCCCACCGCACAATCTTTGCACGTACTCACAGACGGCAGGCCGAACTCGAAGAGCGTATCTACCACAAGGAAACCCAATACCTCGAAGAAACCACCGCCGGCAACATCGTCAAGGGCTTCGACAACTACATCAAAGGCTCGACGGCCGGCACCACAGGCGGAACAGGCACAGGCACCGCGACACGACGTAAAGGCGTCATCGACGACGAACACCGCATCTTCAGCCGCAGCTCCTCCAACGCCGTCCGCGTACGCTCCACCCCTCGTACACAAACAAGAAAACATCAACTAACCTCCCCTCCAGCATTCGCCCTCCCCAAACTCATCATCACAAAACACGCCCTCGCATGCCCAGACCCCCAACTCCAGCCTCCCGCACTCCGCGCGCGAAAGCAACCAGCCAACCCCCAACCCCAGCACAAGCAACAAAGCCGCCGCGAACAAGAAGAAGCGCGCCGCAGACGCCGAGGACGAGGACAAGACTGCGAAGAGGGGCAAGATCACCTACGGCCGGGACTAATTTCGCTTGAACTTGTAAAGCTAACCTTTGATATATATATTTTAGGCGTTTCTGGGGCTAGTCAGGAGGAGGGCATGGTCCGGGCTGGCGTCAGGACTCGTAGCATGGGCATGGGTGGAGTTTAGGACCGGAGTGTCTGGATCAGTTCTGGTCGGTGGCATCACGACGGTGTTCAACGGGTTCTCATGGGATGGATTTTCATAGGGTGGATCTCAAAAGGATGGTCCGGCGAGACTGTCTGTGATACCCTGGGTCTAGTCTAGTATCTTCAAGAATTCTGTTCCGATCTGTCCATATGCGCGCTTTGCAGATACTGTGACTTGTTGCCGAGGATAATATTTCGTGTGATGCTTTGGTGGTAAGGGTATGGTGCAAAGGGATTTCCTATATGGGTGCGTAGAGCGGAACATGGGTGATTGTGACTTTCTGTTCATAGGAAAGCTCACTTTCTTTTTCTCTCGGAGGGACCACTTTTCTACCTAATTCCTAGGAGGGGTTACTTCCTCTTTCTAGAAGGTGTCACTTTCCGCTTCTAGGATATATCGCTTTCTATCTCCAAAAGTGATCACTTTCTGTAAGTTATATCAGATGGGGAGGAGATTCGAAGTTCCCCTCTCAAAACTCTCCACCTACCGAATCCAGATATCAAACTCTCGATCAATTGTAGTCGTTGTGGGAGTAGTTCAGAGAGAGCATACCTATTCTAAAGCTGGGAAATGAGGTTTGGTGTAGTTCTGACCAAGGACTGTGTAGCACTGGGGGGACTGGACTGACGGGTAGTGCCAACTCTTTCCGTGTATTGAACCACCTGCACTTTCGCTGTCTAAAGACTATTCTTTCAACTTTATAGACGAGATTGGTTTTTGATTTCATACTGTTCATAGATCATCTTTGACTTCCCTCTCTCCACTAGATATTTCTCTCCCCCCTAAATCTCGCTTTTCCGAGACACCTTTATAAATAAAAAAGTTCCATTACACGGGGCAAAACCTTCTAGTCTCTCTTTAATCTTCCCTATACTCTCCTCCGTAACCTCTAGCCTGATCTACCTTCATCCGCCCTTTTTCTTCCACTTCAGCTCAGCGCCCGAGCCCTCTTCAATGACTTCTCAGCTATAGCAAGCGGTCCGCAATCTTCTCCGCCCCATACTACCCAGCTCAGCTACTGTCACATTGTTTCGGCCAGCTTTTGCTTCCGGGATCTCTTGCAGACCCCGTCCAAGAACCTTAGCCTCGAAGCGTGTCGGAGAAGTCGGGCAATGACTCGGAAGTGATTAGGCAAAGTCGAGTAGCCGTCGATGGTGCGCATGTGTCGAGGGAAGCACAGAACCACGACTTCGCCGCTTTATGGTGGTCTGTCCACCTCTTCCCTGCCCTTCGGAACGCCATTTAGCAAAGCTTGAGCCGCGCCTGGAGACTCGAGGCATACTCCACGCTTGCAGGACACGAGCATCAAATTCCATCTCATACCGCCCAACCATCCAACTCAACTCAACACCACAAACGTCGCTCGATTCACCGCCGGCGCCGGCTACGGATAAACATACCCCTCAAAGTTAACACAGGTAAAATACCGCGTATGCGGTATGCCTCAGCAGAATCGTATCATCCGAATCCGGCTTGCCAAAGAAGTACTCAGCCACACTCCTCGCCTGAATAAGTATCGCCTTCATCTCCCTCCTCACAGCCGCCACAGCGCAGTCGGCCCGGCAGCTTGACGTCGTACTTGCTCCCGTCCAACTCGACGTATTGCACCGGGTCCGCGACGCCGAGGCTCTTCTCCAGCAGACATCCGGTGCCCAGTGCGCCCAGTCGCCGATGTAGTCCTGCCGCGAGGATGAACTGGAACAGCGTCTTCAGCACCCATTGCCGCCAGATGTTGGTTGCGATGGACGGCGTCGGGGTCTGCGAGGTGCGATTATGAATTCGATGTTCATGAGGCTCGCGTTTAGGCTCAGGACGAGGATTTCCATCTGCTGGCGCGCGGTGCGGACGCGTTGGAAGAGCGAGGGCGTTGGGCCGTAGTGGGCGTATGGCTCGATTGAGAGAGGGAGGCTCGCCGAGTCTTTGTGCATCTTGCCGGCCGGCGTGGCGGATCGCTTCTTGGTACATCTTTTGGGCTCTTGAACGTGACTGCTATCCTGAGCCATGTGTATGGGGATCGTGGCGAGCGGGGCCAAGCTGGAGGAGAGTCCTGCTGCGAACGTGGCGAGTTCGAGTTTTTGGAGGAAGGAGGCGCAGGGGGCGAGTTGCACGGCCAGGTGTGAGAGCTCGAAGAGTGCCGCTGTCAGGTCTTCGGGCATGAGGGTGCTCAGTGACAGATCCAGATTGTAAAGCAAAGCGAGACAGATCTTGTAGGCGTGGACAATATCTTTGCGTGCTCTTGCGAGGGTGTCTGGCAGAGCGTCCACTTGTGCCTGGCGGGTAGCTTCTGGCGTCTCCTGGTTCTAGAGATGCCGTTTAATAATTGCTTATGTAGATATTCTCTTGATCATGAAACCCAGGCTAGCACGTTACCTTCCAAGAAAGGATGAGAGAATTGGCATTCGCCGGGTCCTGCTCCAGCTCGCAATATATGATAGGTGTTTGCACTCCACTGATAGCTGCCACGCGCTGTACTGGAGGAGCCCTGGCGGGATCTAGGCTGGACCGAAAGAATCCCATGTGTTGGCAAAGGGTGGTCCTATGCAGGACGAGTCGATCTTCATCGCCGGATGAGAGTGAAATGATGACATCGCCGTCATCGAATCGAGGGAACGTTGACATGGTGGTAATTGGACTGCGTTAACCAGTGAGTGGGAAAGTCTTTCAAGTATGAGAGAGGTCGAACGGCACATCGAGGTGGAGGTGATGAAAGTGGGGAGCTTTGCAAGAGAGTTTAGCGAGGTGAATATGGGGGCGACGAGGTGTAGAGGTAGCAATCTGAAAGTAGAAAATATCACAGAAAGCTCTTGGCGGATGTGTTTGAGTAGGTGTGAGGTATTCCGGCTGCACGTGCTCTAGAATGTTCCGGCACGCCCGACATGTTGAGAAAAGGTGGGCGTAAATACATAGGTAAATGCTGAAGTAAAGGGGGTAGGGCCGTACACGTGCCGTATACTCCATACGCCGTGTTGATAATGGATCTCTTGTAGCTACGCCAGCAGAGCCTTGGACATCGACAAATCGTTCGAGTGCTCGTGTACAGCATACTCAATTGCTCAGTTACCTAAGCTTCGGGCGTTAAAACCTCAAAATCTAGTTCCTCGACTCGACGTTAGATGTTTTGATTGTTTCCTTTGAGGGTTGTACAGAGCTTACTTCTCACGTTAGATGGCTGAGATTGGGTATATCAATCACAAACCTTCCCATTCTGGCAAAAGGGTTTTGAGACCAAATAGCCATCATGTACTTCCGGGTATGTCTAACTAGGAACGTTTCCTCAGCTCTAGAGAAAATTGTCCATTCCCACCTCCCCTTCGCACCAGCCAAGGTATAATTGACTAGTAGTCGCCTTTATCTAAATTAACGTGTCTAACGAAAAGACCCTACGCAGTATCGTTCAAGATACGACGAGTCTAGCATGGACTTGTTCGGGTCGGGTCGTATTAGGCACCGTGTATAGGTAGACTATAGCTATAATTCTTAGCGAGATCCTCAGGCTTAACTCAAATCTACTCTCTTGAAAAAGGCTCTAGCTACCTAAATAGTTAAGATATACTCGCTTGAGAAATAATAGAGAAAGACTACTTGTTTTATAGAACTTCCCAAGTTCCTCCCCGTCTCGTTATCGAGGTTCGAAGAGGTATCTCGGCTAGCCGAGGTGAGGTGAGATGAGATGAGGTCTACCATCGGTCCGATATTCGCCGCGTCGCCTGATATAGCTAGTCTGACCACCTAGAATTTAGCCCCTGTCCAGAGGAATAATCATCACGTGAGATCATCACAACATCCATCCCCAACAGCAAAATCTCGCGAAGAATTCTTTCCGTGCTCTTCAAGGTTCAAGCCATTCCCATCATTCGCCACCCCCACCTCGTTCGAAGGGAGAAGAAGAAGAAATTTCACATCTAGGTAAGGGTACCCAAGAGCCGCCAGAAAGCGCAATAAGAACGGTAAGGTCGGTACTCAGAGGTAGGTAGATTCATCTCCTCCCCTATCGAATAGAAGGAAAGAAAGCCAACTAAAAACTCCTCATCCCCCTTTCCGAGATTCATTCCCATCCCATCCCATCCCCATCCCCATCCTGTCCTATCCAGTCCCCGTCCCCTTTCGCTGTGCTGTGCCGTGCCCCCAAGTCAAGTATCCATTTCCTATGAAAAGACCCCCCACCCATCAAACCGAAGCGCTGATGCAAAAAGATGTGACACGGACCGAAAGGGAGAGAACGAAGAACCTCGGGATCTCGTAATCTCAGAATCCGCAAGAAACAGCAAAAGAAGGTGAAGAAGAAGAAGAAGAAGAAGAGCGAGTGGGGGGGTATAAGCGAGTGTATCAATCGCATGCCAAAAGAGACAGCAAACTTCCAGGCGATGATAGGGAAGGGAAGAAAAACGACCGGATATCCATCATCTCTGTTGTTTGCTTTTCTCTCGAATTTTTGATTCCCGCAGTGGAGGGGTTATTGTTTTTCCAGTCTAGTTGAGTGTGTAATAAGAGAAAGGCCGTGGTTGGAATGAAAAGGTGGGAAAGAACTCGTGACTGACGACGAAGTAGATATGGAGACAAAACTGCAGTGATACAGAGATGTGTCCATGTCTGCCTGGGCAGCAGAGAGAGATGGAGGAGAGATGAAACAGCCCGGGCCGCAATAGCAGATTTTACATACGCCATCGCTTGCAGAGATTTCTAATCAAAAAAGCCAACCGCCTAGAGAAAGAAGAAGATTTCATTCTGATAGACAGAAGAGATTCCTCCTCCGCTCGCGCATTAAAGGAATAGTGGTGTGAAAACAGTTGGAAAAACAACGCTTTCGTAACTCGTGATACAGACGAGAGAAGGGACATCTTCTCCGAGAGAGCCTTGAGCAAACTCTGGTTAGTACTCTAAATTCCCCTGTATAGCTGCATACACCACAGCGCAGCCCATCTAACCATCATCGTCCGCGTCATCCTCATCTTCATCCTCTTCGCTCGAGTTCAACTTCACCGCACCCGTCTTGGCCTTCTTGTTCGGCTTGCCAGACGAGCCCGCAGCCTTCCTCTTGCCAGCTGAGCCACCCTGAGCAGATTGCGACGTCTTTGCCGGGGTGTTGAGATTTTCCTTGTCGCCGTCCTCTCCGCCATCCAGACCCTGGCCCTTCTCCATCTGCGCGACCTCCTCCGCAGTCAAGAAGCGACCACCTGGTCCGCGAGGCCGTCGCATGGCGTGGTTGTGCCTCGACTCGTGGAGATATGGCTTTCGACCTTTGGAGGTCAGGCGCAGAGCTTCTTCGAGTTTTTGTCGCGCCATTCGTCGCTTCAGAATCCGGTGGAATTGCTTCGCGTTGACATACAGAGGCGACTCTTCCGCACCACCGGCGACGATTTCTGGCGATTGTTGATGATGCTGAATCGGTGCTTGCTGAGCCATCTGAGCTGGAGGCGGCGGACGCTGGTGGTTCATGACAGGCTGAGGATGTTGCATGGCTGGACTGTTAATGGACTGGCTCATTCGGCGGGGTGGCATCTGCCGTTGTTGCGCCATCTGAACCTGCGACGACAGTTGTGGTCCACCCATACCAGCGGGAACAGCTTGCGGTGAGCGGGGGTTGCGGTTGTCGACTTTTTGTTGTGGGGGACCTCCCATGCGAGGCGACTGACTTGGATCGTTCATCGGGATGCCTTGGCCTGGAATTGGGTAGTACGGTTGTCCAGATGCGGCGGCAGTCGCCATGGCCGCGGCTTGCGACGCGGACATGTACGACTGCTGCGGGTGCATGCCAGCGGGCACTCCATAGCCGGCGGGAGGATATCCCATCGGCGCCTGGTGCACCTGATGACCTGCAGAATTCGGCGCGCCTTGTTGCGGGTATGGATGACCTTGTGTTTGTATGATGGGAGATTGTTGATGTTGCGGAGGATGCATCTGCGTCTGCTGGTTCGGCGACGTTATTGAGCCTCCGGTGCCAGCACTTTGAGGAGAGGTTGTGTACGCGTTTTGCATGTGCGGTCCTGCATGGTTGTGGGGGTTGTGGTGAGGTTGTTGATACGACGCGTAGGTCTCCATCATGGGCGACTATTGATGTTGTCGACTGAAAGGTGAGGTAAGAGGTACACGAGACTGCAGTGTCAAGTACCCCAGATACGCCACTTCTAGCACGGACTGTTTATGCCTGTTTCGGTATGCCCAGTGAAGCCACTCGACTATCAGGAGCGAGTGAGAGGTCGAAAGCGCGTCGTACGGCGGCTATTGGAAGATGCGGTTATTTGGAAGTCGCGCGAAGGATGATGTGATGGAAGGGTTGAAGGGTAGGACTCGGTCGAGGCGACTGGGGCGAGGATGGAAGCCTGGACTTGCACTGTCAGCATGCTCCAATTGCGCGTCGGACAGCGATCAGCGGGATGCGACTGGACGCAGGCGCATTCGTCAAGTCAAGAGTTGATATTGCGAGGTATTGCTTTTGCTCCAGTTCCGCACAGCGCGAACGATATTGACGGGGTCACTAACCTTCTGCGAGCTGGTGTTGGTGGGTCCTAGGAATCTGTTTGTGGATCGCGTCTGGAGGACGGGAACTGATAGACTTTCAGGACCTGCGCGACGAGCTAGGATCTTTCAGGGCACTCTCTATGTGCTGGCAAATGAGTCGCCACGCGGTCTACTCGGCGAGTCGGGGGGATGATGGAGCAGCTGGGGCGTGCCGGTCAAGCAGTGAGGCGTAGGCGGTGGGCGCAACAGGCTCAATTGGCTGGGAAAAGGGAGTCTGCGTCGGGAGGCGCGAGAGGTGAGGCGGTGCTGGTGCTTGTCGTCTGATGCCGGATTTGCAAATGGCAGAGGTGAGGCTCGGACCGTCGCGGGGTGCTGGGCAGTATGGCTCGAGTCGCAACGCCAGTGAGAGGGCGACAATGGGTTTAGACCTGGAGCAACGAGGCCAATTATTGTCAGTTGGATGCGCGCGTAATAGATGAGGGAGCAATTGGAAGGGCATCGGGCGCAGGCATGTGCTGGCGGGCAGTCGATTGGAGGTGATGCGTTGGCAATGCAGGAGCATGCATGCTAAACATGGCACTGGGCACTTACCGTGTTAATCAGACCGAGTATCCACGTCGCAAAGAGATGATCGAGGACGGGTACAACGGGGCGCGCGGTATGCAATCTATCGGCGGCCGTGGGCGTTTGACCTGGGGCGAGCTATTCGAGGAGACGAGTAGACGACTCGAGCGCGGCAGACGGCGAGTAGAGTACTAGAGACAGGCAGGTACCTCGCAGACTCGCAGAGTTTGCAGGCGTTCGCAACGGCGCTGGGGAGAGTCTGGCGGTGCGACCAATCCCACGCGAGGCCTTGCGATGGTCACGATAGCGATGCTACACTGGAAAGATGAGTTAGAGGGATGGTGTTGCAATGGCACCGGCTGTAGCCGACCAAGGGTGGAGAGAGAGAGGTGGGACGACATCGCCAGCACAAGCCGCGCTGGTGGAAGAGGGCGCGCGACGACTGGACGAGAGCCGCTCCCGGGAAGACTGACCTTGTCTGAGACCACAGCAGAGCGCGGTCTCGTGATCTGGTGGTGGAGGTGGAGGTGGAGGGAAGACAGACGGTGATGCGCTGCGATGGGGTTGATGCGAGGCAAGATCGGAGCTCGTGTGGGCTGTCGACAGCAGCAGCAGACGTGGTTGTGGACGTGGCCGTGGTGGTGGATGGACGACGACGTGGTGGCCACACAGGCAGGCAGCGTGCGAGGCTGGCGGAGAGTGACGTCGCGGGCGGACAAGAGCAGAGCAGCACACAGAAACACCAGAACACGAGGACACGCGATGTGGTGCCTGAGCGCGTTCGGTCTTCGAGAGTGTCTTTCGCTGTGTGGACAGTCGAGTGAAGCTTTGCGCTGGGCCTTGGGTCGATGCAGAAGCTGATAGGAGGATGGTGCTGGGGGAGGTTTGGACGAGAGATCTGGTTGGGTGCGGCGCCCGAGCCAGCCTTTAACAAATCGAGGAGCCCGGGAAGGCTGCGAGCCTGCGCCGACGGACCGCTGCTTTTTGCTGCTCAGCCCAGCCTGAACTCGTTACTCCACTGTGCCAATGCGCGGGCCGGCAAGACGCTCGCTAAGATCTGTTGAACACTCGACACGCAGTCACAGCCGCGGTCGAAGCAGCACGAGAGGAGAGGAGAGGAGATATTCGGTCTGGGGGGCTTGAGCCTTGCAGCTGTTTGCGCCGACGCCCCGAAAAGGAATATCTGATGATTCTGAACCTCGACCTTAGGACTGCTTGTGACTCGTGACTTCTGACTCCGCAGCAAAGGTTGAAGCGTCGGCCTGAACTACTTCGGCCCTGGAAGACTCTGCTGATGAGTCTGCCCGGCGCAACTTGGGAGGGCGGTGAGAAGTGACGTGGCTGGACTCAACAACAACGTCAGGGCGGCGCAACTGGGTTCAATCTACAGAGTCTATTTCAAAGGGATACGGGGATGGAGGTGAAGATGGAGGAAAGTACTCCTCACTGCTATAGGCAAGGAAGATACTTCTGGTCCATGATACAATCCCATGAAGCAGACTGGCGCGCTGTTTCAACTTCCAACACCCACTCCCACGACTCCACTGCCTCACAGTCCCTGCTCCAGCCTCCAGGAGTCCAGCACAAGCATGTTCCAGCCAGTGTGATTAATGCGCTGGCCCGAATTTCTTCTTCGCCCATCCTGCAATTTCTCATTGGCTCTGGGCCCGAATCATCCCGCAGCCTCATCTCTCATCCCGCTGCCAGATGCAGCCTACGCGCCGCGATCCCGTCATCGCCTGGGGGTGCCACCCTGCTTCCACTTCACAGCATTGAGCAGTAGTGAGCACCGAACAGAACAGACTTCGTGGGACCTCTCCCACAGTCCAACTCCGAGCCTGATCGAGCACAGTAACCTCCTCTCTGCAGCTCTCCTCTCTCTTTCTGCGGGACGATCGCACATCCCTTTCCCCTCCCTTCTTCCTACCCTGACCTGAGCCCTCCCCTGACTGCCCCTTCTGGACTACCCCTCCATCCATCCCCACTCCAACACTCCCAGCACGAGGCTCTCCCGGTCACAACTTGGAGCATCGCGTCTCACCTCCCCCGTGGCAATTTTCATCTGTCATGCTATCATCAAAAAAATCAGTTCCAGTCCCTCACCCTCGTGGGGGTCTTCTCTATCATCCACGAGGATGATTGCTGCCCGTCGTCGTACGGCGCGTAACCGACGTCTCCAAAAGCTCCCCAAGCCTCCCATGTTCACAGTTCCTCTCGTCGTCCGCTCGCCCTATAGCCTTCCAAAACTCGGCTTCTGCCTCTCCATTGGCTCTCGCCCTCTCACGCCTCATGTTTCGATCCCGGCGAGACGCCCAAGGTCGAAGCTTGACAGCTTCTTCGCGCAGATCCGTGCAGCACTCAGCGAGCAATCAAGACGAGGCGGCTCCCTGGCTCGACGCTCCGCTCATGCAAAGCATCCACTCCCTGGTCTTGACACTTGTGGGGGAGAACAAATTGCGCCAGGCGGAGAATTATCATCAAGAGGGGCCATTCATCATTCCGCCCATGCACCGTCTGCCTGGCGTTACTGCCAGGGCCCGCTCCCACCATCTGGACTGTCCTGAACATCATTTCTCTGCGTCGTCCAAATATGTAATCATCCTGGCCGTTGCTCCCCGCCTCCCTGCCCAGGGTGAAGAAACCCAGCGGCCCAGAGTTTATCAGCATGTTCCAGCATCGCTCACGCCGGAGGAGCGATGCTGTGGTGATACCGCGATGCCGGTCCGCCCACCATTCTGGTGTTGCACAGCGTCTGCCACAATCTCGCCAGACACCGGACCTATCTCCCAGTCCGTCGGCCGCCTGATGCCCAGTGTCGCCAGCACGCCGGGGTCGCAAGTCGATGATGGCACCAGACAAGGCGATGTGCGATCCGCAAATTGGGACGGCTGCAGCTATCCGCCTTGCGAGGACCGCAACTTGCCATGGATACCTGCGTCCAGGTTGGCGACGGCGGAGATGGTGCTCAAGCACATTGTAAGATGAGGCAGCAAACATTGCCATCGATCTCCAACTCCAGGTTGAGTCTACTCTCCCGTCGTCACTGTCAGCCTTTCCGGGGAGGTTTCTTTTGACATGCTGAAGATGGAACGTCCCGTTCTCACGTCATCTCCGTAATTTCTGTTTGTGTCTTCTTTTCGATATACGTCCCTCGTTTGTTTGTTTGCCACATCCTGCCGTCTCATCAAGTCACAGTGGATAATCATCTCCACAATCACAGTGGTAGTCATCCTCTGGCTCACTCCCAAGGACCACGGTCTCTACTCCCCTCGTATTCCACCCTTGTCTCATCTAACGTTCCCCGCCTCATCATACTTTGGAGCAGCAAATCTGCAAAAGACTTCAGCAAGGCTCACGCCCCCCACAAAGTTCCTCGAATGAGCTCGCCGTTGGCGAAAAGGAACTCTCCTCATGTCGGCTTGTCGCCCGTCTCTCCTCGACCTCGCACTCTTCCCTGGACTCTGGAGCGGACGTGCTATGTACACACCCTGACGAGACATTGAAGCCCAATGGGCGTAATCCCGAACGCTCCCAGCATTCAGCAACCACAGACCACAGGCAAGGTTCCCCAAATCCCCAGTGGCCCGTCAAACCCAGTTCCTCCTCCCGCTCCCGACACTTCGCGCATCCCCTGCGGGATTTCTCCGTATCTACTGGTGCTGGTGTTGTAGTTGCCTGCTCAGTGCTCACTCACACATCCTCTTCCCTCACCCTCGGTCGCATCTGACAGGCTACAAGGTTGCATCTTGCGCCGGAAGCGTGCATGAACCGTTGTTCGTGTGCGTGTGCGTGGGTACTGTCAACGGTGGGTGGGTTCACGAGGTTGCAAACTGACAGCGCGTACCTACCTAGGGCTTTAGCCTGCGCTGCCGATGCTCTGCGATTTGGGTGCGATCTTGAGGGCTGCTTGCAGGGTAGTAGAATGCGGAGAAGGATTAAGAGACGTCGTTGTGCGTGCTTGGTACGTATGGCAGGCCCGAGTTCCGTTGTTGGGCCAAGCAAGGTGTTGAAAGTACTCTGGCACCTAGGCAGAATCTCGTCACATGTCCACAGTTGAAGAACGTTGCTCTTCAGTATAGGGGCTTTTCCATAAGGTACCGAAGACGCTCCCGTTTCTTCAGTCTGTTGGAAGAGAATAAACCGAACCAATGGAAGACAAGCTTAGGAGACCTTAGTTGCATGTTACCGTCGGAACAATTCCTTCCAAAGTCTCTACTCTGCGAGGAAGTACTCACTGTATGAGACTTTCTACAATGACTTTAATCCCTCCCAACGGTCTTCTGCCCGACCAAAATAAGACTATTCTCAAGGTCCTTATCGATCCTGGCCTGGAGCTTCGAGGCAACTTCTTCAATCCCCTCTTCCGAGCGCAAACGCTGAGCGTGCTCTTCCCGGATAGCAAAGAGCAACTCATCGTCGAATGCCACATGCAGCAGCAATGCCAAAGGACTGGACTTCCACGGACCCACGGGTCCGCCATTCGTGTAGACAATAGTGAGAATCAGGAAGATTGCGGCGAGTATCCAGCACACGATTGGCAAAATCAGCCATGCGAATTGCACCTCGACGAATTGGGTCTTCACAAGTGTATGTCCTTGCGCGGCTTCGCTCAGCGCAATGACAGAGCCGTCTAGCGCTTGTGCTTGTTGAAGCAGTGTATCGCTTCCCCTAATTGCGTTGGTGAGCGCTGCGGCTGTATTGACAAAGACCTGAGTGGTGTTCGATGCGGAGAAAAGCATCGATACAACGTCGGTGTTGCCAATCGCTCCCAAGCGCGTGCCGAATGTCACATTCGCGTTCAAGGTGGAGTAGCCGCCTGGCATGATGGTGCCTGTGAACATATCTCCAAGTGCCCTCCATGACCAAGGGGTGACCATGAAGGACTTGGCGCTGGCTCCAGCATCTGTCCTAAGATCAGACTCGTAGTACACTTCAAGTTGAGGGCCAAAAACGTCCATAGCATTGAAGAACGTGCCGTTGTATCCCACGGTGTCAAGTCTAAACGCCGCAGCGTCTTTCACTTGACGACATTCCCGAAGGATCTCATCTTGGTATAGACCTTGCGAGACTCTAGATGAGATGTCTTGCAGCGCGAGGTATATGGCACACGTCTTCGCCTCGTACGTCGTGTTAGAAGACACCCACGTAAATCGCTCGTTATCGCTATCCAAAGATCCCTCGATTTCCATCTTTGGCCCCTGGAGTTGACCCGTAGTCTTCACCCATGTGATCAGCTGAATGATGGTTGAAATGTCGGCGAATGGTTTCAATATCTCTGCATCGTTCCTGGCCCAACGGCCCAGCGTAGCTTCCATCGACATTACGAGGAATCGATGCGAGCCGACCAAAAGTTGTCGCATCATGTCTGACGTGGGTGCGAGTCTACACGAAGCCGGATCCGTAGAGTTCGTAGAACTGGACCCGGGATTCACTTCAGGACCGCAATCAAGTCTGACTTCTTGGCTCCGATCAACGCACTGCACGTTAAATGCTAAAGTTGAATATGGATCCCAAGTGCAATTTCCGCTGGGACAAGCGAAAGGCGGGTCTGGAAGAGAAATGGCTCCGCCAGACATCAATCCGCTATACACAGCTGCTCTGATGTTGTAGGGTAATATGGCTCCTAGATATGCGTTAGGGACGGCCGCTGTTGTCTCACAAAGCAGCTTTTGAAGGCTAACAAGGTACTTACGGGATCCACTAAACGCCGAACCAGTGCCAGTAACATTCCAAGAACTGGCCGCAACAGTCATTGCTTGCTGGTCGTCGTCGACGATCGATCTGAGCTGGTATTTGATTGTCTGCTGGAAGAAAGGGAACAGTACCGCAGCCAGTACCATTGTAACTGCACCCATAGAGCCAATGTGTCTGTATCGAATTAGTTTATATGCATCACATTGGAAGGCTCAAGAAAGATACCTCATTTGGTACTTGAAGATGAATTGCAAGCTTCCGATCGGCCCACGACTAGCCTTGTCGTAGTAACAGATCTGGTCCATAGGACTCCCGGGCTATCAACTCATAGTCCTGCTCCCTAAACTACCCAGTTCGATACACACGTATTTCACGTTAGTAAACCAGCAGTACTACCCCTCCAGCCCTCCGTCTCAGGGGGAACCCGCCGGCGTCTTCGCTCGAGGAGAGCTGGCCCTTTGCAACAAGACATATGAGCTCGCCCTTCGACTTACGGAGGTTTTCCCTCCCTCAACTCCGAATACGGTCTACATGTTACGACGGGAGTATGTGTTCGAAGCCGCCTTGCGTGCCACTTGCTGGGAATTGATTGGATCTGCCGTTTACCGCCGACTCGATCTGTGTTTCAAGGCTGAAGAAAACACAGCCTACCTAGTAGGTCGCTAAGCCACCGGGTAGAGAGAGTAGTGGGAGCGCAACTAGAGAGGCTTTGAAGCTCCTGAAATTCTTGTCGGCTGGCGGCGTTTTGCTCCTACGCGTGCTGGTTTCAAAAAGGGGGCAGCTGGATATTTAACTTTCGTATATCGAGTACATAGCTCAACTATATGTGAGTTTTGTGCGATGGCTCGAGTTTTTGATATCTTACGTTTCGATTTGATATTCCTGACGAGTTTTCATTCAATCTATTGCAAATAAAATACTCGGATGTAAAGGTAGGAATCAGAAATTCGGTGGTGTCGACTCAAAAGAATTCAAGTATGCAGTTGCACTTCTAAAGAAAATGGTCTTCAGCGAAGCGGGTGCGATATATCTCGCTCCCCTATCTCGCTCTATTTTTCCAGTAACGTCACGCGACCGACAAGTGTAATTACGAGCAACAGCACACACAAACAAAAGACAGAGAAAAGAAGAAAAAACTCAACTGACCACCCCAACAAAATAAACAACAGGAACCATTCCCCACCCCACCGCACCCTCACACTGTCCCCTAACCCGCTCCAACGCACCAAACTCAGTCTGATCCACCTCTTCCCAGTCAACCTGCTCTTCCCACAGCTCTCTGGGCAGGAGGTGGAAAGTTTTTATCACGACCCTACCCTCCCCCCCTTCACCTCCATCCCCAAGCGCACCGCCAGATCCTTCCAAAGCATCAAAACGCGCCTCCCCACCCCTCAAACTAAAATCCTCCCCCCCCAATCCCCCAACTCAAACTCCCTCTCGCATCGCGGACGCAGGAGCGTGGATTCGCTGCAGAGGTCGAGGATGAGGTTCCAGTAGAAGCGGGCGGTTGGGTCGGTGCGGAGACCGGTGGAGGTGGAGGAGGTGGGGAGTGGTTAGGTCGGTTGTGGGGTTTTTAGGGGCTCTGGGGGTTCTGAGGGGAGGTTAGAAGGGGTTGTTTGGGTGGGTGGGAGGATGGAGGGGCGGATGGACTGAGGAGTCCGAAGTGTTGATAGGAGGGTTGCTGCACTGATATGGGAGACGGGGGATCTTGTGAAACGCGTTATTGCGCCGGGTTCTTCCTTATGAGATGTCCAGAGACGGATTTGATGGTCGTTCCAGCTTTTCGCGGTATCAAGTCCATCCACTCACTCACATAGGAAAGAAGTTCTCAGCTTGGGGTAATCCCAGACTGTAAGCATTCGAAGGCCTTGGAGGATCGAGGAAGTTGAGGAGAGTCTGGAGCGAGTCTGGCAAGGTCGGAGGTACGCTCATGATCGGTGACCCCATTTTGGAAAGTTGTTTGGCTTTGCAATGTTTGTAGTAGTTTTTGGCACAGCGGATGACGATGGGAAAGATATTGCTGATTTTGGACTGGAAAGAATAGCAAATGTAGACAGACTGGTTGAAGACGACGATGGATGTGTTTAAAAGAGAATGCTCCATGCTGATTGCAAAATGCGGATGTGATAATTTCGATGCATCGCATAAGGCCGTTTGCCAGGGCATGATCTTGGAAGGCACCGTCGAGGTTGAAGAAAGATCAAGCCTCTGTGACGTGAAGATCCACACCGCACCCAATCGAGTTCGCTGGCTCGGAAGAGCCATGGGTCATACCAGGCAGCGTTTTTACAATCTTCTTCCACTTTCTCATCCCGTCTCTTCATCCCCATATATTTGTACAATATCCTTCCCCCTCACAAATTCAAAAGAACTCCATCCCAAATATGCTCAAAAGGCACCACCACAACCCAAAATCCCACCCATCTACCGCCTCTTCGCCCTCTTCGAAGGCCCCAACCCAATCGCCCCATCCCCCTCCTCATCCCTCCAAACAAACGCATCAACAACCACCCTCCCGCCCGCCTCCCTAACCCTCGCCCGACTAACATACATCTTCGCCAACTCCCGCAACCGCTGCGTATACGTGCGGCCCTCGCGCGGCGCCTCCATGCTCGCATAGGCCTTGAGCAGCTTGTTGACCGTCTCGAGGCGCGCGGGCGCGGGCTTGGTGCCGTTTTTGTGGAAGGCGTAGGAGAGGGTGCTCCATTCGGGGGTGCCGAGGGTGAGTTTGGAGGGGGAGATTGGCGGGGGTTGGGGGCGCGTGTAGCGGGTTGAGGTGAGGAGTTTGCGGAGGGGGGAGTTGGGGAGGGTGGAGTGGTGGTGGCGGGAGCGGAGGCGGGTGAATAGTGTGGGTGTTTCCTAGGAGGGCTTTTTTAGATGGAAGGGGAGTGAGTGGTGGTTTTTGGTAGATACGTACTTCGCCAGAGCTTTGGAGAGCTGCGGTGGAGGGGATGAAGACGGGCACGTCGTCTGCGGCCGGGACGGCAAGTTGTTGCGTTATGCTTCTTGACTGAATGGCGCGAGATTTGGATATCGCAGCCATAGCTGGCCTCGATGCCCTCGTACTTGGGCGAAGTGAAGCCATTGTGTGTGGTGGTGGTGATGATGAAAGATCATGGACAATATTCGAATTGAAGTCGGCGCCAGGTGAAGTTTGGCCGAATATCAAAAAAGCTCGGACCATCTCCCCCTTCCCAATCGCAACTCTGGCCCCAGAGCAGCTTTAATCCGACTGCCTAACCACCACCGCATCTCCATCTCCCTACAAAATCTCCACCTCCATTCAAGATGGCGCTTCTCTTCGGCTTCGGCGGCCTCATCTACGGTAATTCTCACCCCCTTCTTTGCGCCAGTATGAAGTGCATGTTAGGCTAACCCCCGATGCCCCGTTGTAGTCTCCGTCCTCCTCATAAACGCCATAGCAGTCCTGTCCGAAGACCGTTTTCTCGCGCGCAGTACGTCCTCCTCCCGCAGTCCCTTTTCCTCTTCCCCAGAGTCTCCTCCAAAACTACCAACCCGGCTCTTTGCCCCAGCGATTCCCACACCTCAAACCAAGCCAAAGCGAAAAACCAGTCAAAACAACCCATCAAGAATCAAGAATCGAGAAACCTACTAACACAACCCTAGTCGGCTGGGGCTCCTCCTCCCCCGACCCAACCTTCGGCAGCCCCCAAGACACCCAAAGCGTCAAAGCCAAGATCGTGAATCTGATCGCTAGCGTGCGGACCTTGATGAGGAGTACGTTCCTATTCCTTTCCTTCCCTACTCCTTCCTGCCTTCAGACGCCATTCTACATATCTCAAGATCAAGAAGGGGAGAAAGTATTCAAGACGCTAATACGGAGACCGCGAAATTAGTACCTCTGATCCTGATAAACACCCTCATAATCGTCTACGAGTTGGTGCTGGGGTGAAACGGCGGTGTCTACTCACTACTACTATCGCGAAAAGAAACATATTCATGATAATGGGGATGCCGCGGCACGGGGCGCGTGGGGAGGGGAGGAGAGGAGAGGAGGAAGGGTATCGGATCGGTGTGAGAGAGCGTTCTATGCCTTACCACCGAGGGAGGAGAAGGAGGTATTGGAAGGAAGGATGGAGTGGGTGTTGGACTGGAAATTGAGAACTTGGGATCTGGAGTCTGGAGTTCAAACATGGACCTTGGAGTTCCTTTGGAAGCATGCATACAAATTCAGCGTATATGTATGTATGCTACCGGAGCCCTCACCCACGCCCGCTATTGTTTGTTGACATTGACATCGCAGTGTAGGACTCTGTCAGGGTCCTTGAAGTAGCAGATATCTCACAAAATGTGCATAATAATACCAAAAACCAACTCACGACCTTCACCCTCAGCAAAACCCCCAAGCTCAAACCATTCACACACTCAAAAAAAGTCTTCCGTTCGAATTGGATTTTGTTCTGTTTTTGTTCCCCTACACTCACACACTATACGCTATATACAAGCCTTTCAACAACCACCCAACCACCACCCACAACCCCTCTCCTCTCCTTCCTCCCTCCAATGCCCATCCCAACTTCTCAAACAACACATGCCCTCATCCAACAAACGCCCATCAATCATTCAAAACTCCAAATGCACCAAGCAAAACCCCGACAAAAAATACAACATCCAAGTTATCCAAACAGTTGCAGTCATCTCTCTCGTACTCGAAAGCACAGAGGACGATGGCAAAGACGCCAATGCTGATGCAAAAATGTCCACTCCACGGCGGGGGCGTGGTTCTCTTGATATCCATTCCTTGCCATTCCAGCCAATCCAGCCATGCCTTTTCCAATCCATTTTCACCCCTCCAACTGATGGGCAATCCAGTAGTCGTCCAAAAGTTTTCCGCGTCTCGGTTCATCCAGTCCGTCGGTCGTCCAAGTAGCCAACGTTCTTCCATCATCAACAAAAAGCGTCAGCGTCAACATCAACGTCAGCGTCAGCGTTCGTCATCGCATCACGGAGTATGCTGCAATCCTAGATCCAAAAAGAGAAAAAATGTCAACGATCCGCGCAACTCCAGAACACAACACTGCTCATAACAATCCGATCGTACTCTTTTTCCTGCCGAGACTGAACCTATTCTTGCCGTGGCCCTTCTCCTTGTCCTTCTCCTTCTGGCTATCCGTCCTCTCGACGCCGCCTTCTTTCGCCTGCGAGCCCTCGCCGCCATGGTGGTCGTGCGCTAGCCCTTCCTGTGTATTCGCCACATCTTTTAATTCGGCGTCGTGTTTGTCTTTCCAGAACTTGGTTTTGCCTCGCAGTGTCAGACTGCTGGGTCTGAAGCGATTGAGGCCGTGGCCCAAGACGCCATTTTCCTTCGACGGCGAAGATGTCGACGCAGCAGTGGTGGCGGCGGCGGCTGCGGGAGGGAGGTGATGATACCCACCACCACCGGCGGAATCCTGCATCGCGCCGGCCGTAGTCGCCGGGCTCCCGTCATTCAGTCTCCTCTCCTCATCCGCCATGCCAGTTCCAGGCCCAGCCTTCCCGGACATCCTACTCGCCGCTAGTGCCGCTTTCATGTCATCCTCATGCTTCCTGTTCAACTCCTTCCTCTGCATCTCCATCTCTTTCTTCTTCGCCTTTGCTTGTTTCTCCAATTCCTTCTCTGCGGCTTTGCGTTCCTTGTCTTCCTTCTGGCGGTCCTTCTTCTTGAACTGCATCACGTCTGCCATGCTCTTCTTGCCGTTGAGGGAGGGCGAGAAGGCCGGGCCCATGCCGAGGCCAACGGGCATGCCGGAGAAGGTGTGCGAATGTTCGAGGGGCGCTTCGAGGGGAGCGAAGGGTGTGTGGTTGATGGAGGCGACGTTTTGGGTTGCCGCATGGTTGAGGCTGGCGAAGTGATCTTGTTCTTCGAAGACTGGGGTGGCGGGGGTGACGTGGTTTGGGCCTCCATTGGGTAGGAAACCATTCATCTTGTGCTCGCTGGGTATTGGTATGGCTTCCTTTGAAAGATTCGATATCTGCTCCGCCGCTGCGGCACCTTCTGCTTCCTGCTCTTTCCTCATGGCTTCTTCTGTAGTCTCCTGGTAAAAAAGAACATATGCCGATGCAACGTGCGGCTGCCCGTTGTGTTGCAGGCCTCCAAAGAAGTTCCTCACATAGCTCTTGTCCACAGGTTCAACCATTTCATCGTCAAACAAGAGCCAGCCTCTATCCTGCGTCTTGATGATTGACACATAGTGACCATGATATGGGCCATTTCCAATATGTATAACAACAGCATACAACTCGTATAAACGGTCGGGGTTCTCGGCATCGTCCGTCGTGTTGAACAACCGAAGGTAGTATGGGTACATGACTCGGTGAAAGAGCTTGTGTAGTCGTTGCATGTCTTCCGTATACTTGAAGCGTTTGAGATGCAGCGCCAATATTCGCGGCGACTTCTTGATTTTCATGCGCTTCTCCGCCTCTTGCAGGCCACCGCAGATATCGCAGTGGAATTTGTTCCTCTCACACAGCATCTCCTCTTCCGAAAATTTGCGCAGGCACGAAGTGACCGATGAGTGCTCCTCCAGGTCAACAGACAGGTCAAGGAACACCTCGTCTCGCTGGGATACGTTTTCGCAGGTAAGACATCGCGTTTCTGACGTGAGAGTTCCTTCGAACAGGTCATGGACCCATCCGGCGTTATCGGCGTTTGTATTCAGGATGGAATTCGGTATCAAAGACGTGACTTTTTCAAGCGCCGTAGCGAATCCGTTTTCCAAGTTGGTGGCCTTTGGTGTGGATGCACCATTCAGCTTCGAGTATTCCTCCACGCTTTCAACAACCTGGTTCAGCAACAAGTTCAAAAACTCGTGCGCGTCCTGGTGCATGGGCGTCCGGAACATCTCGTTATCTCTTCGTAATATCTCCAAGAATTTGTGTGGCGCCACCACTCCTATTCGCGACGGATGCGCGATGATTGTCTCGAAGATGTCCTTCAACGATGTAAAGAGGGATTCGGTCATCCCATAGTTCAGCGAATTTTCATAGTCCATCGTCAGGACTGGCCCTGCCGAAAGCGCAAGCTTCTTCTTGTATTCTGGCGAGTCTTTGTTCTCTTCTGGTTTGAATCCTTGAGGACCTCCGGAGCCCGGTGTAGGAGGCGCCTTTCCCCGCGGAGACGCTTGGCTGGCTGGTGTTGATGTGATGGCTTTCTTCGTCGGTGACAATGCTGAACCGGCGCCGTTCGCGTTCGATGTGTCGGTATTCAAACGGGGAAGGCCGTTCACATTGCGGTTGAGGGCGTCGTAGGCGGATCGAGTGGGGAAATTGACCACCTGTTCCCGGAAGGGCGCTGAGTAGTAGAGACATTGTATGATCGAGTTGCAATAGCTGGACGTTGGTGAGCAGAATAATTCGGAGGGGGAAAATATGAGGTAATATACCAAGTGCTTCCGAACTGCGGCAAAAGTTAGCAGAGGCCCGGTGAAGAGGACAGAACGCACCTACATTTTCGAATCCAAAGAACTTGTCACTGCCGTCTGTCCTAGTAGGACCGGCCCTGTCGGCGAGGAGTTTTTCGAGGGGCGTTGGTGGGGGAGCATTGGGGTCTTTCTTCGTCGGAGTGCCTCCGCCGGCTGGACTGGAGGGATTCTGCGGCGGCAAACGTGTTTAGATGTGGCTCCCACGCGACAACGAGTGTTATGTTTTGACGACGTACAGTTGTGGCCTTCAAGCGGCCGAAGAAGGATGTCATTGTGGGTTCGCGGGCGCATCCAGGGTCCGGGGAGGATGGCGGAACGGCGTGTCGGGACTCTGTCTATGCAACCATCGACGGAGTGGACGGCGGGGCGCTGGAACGCTCGAGGTAAGACGGTGGGTCGCGAGGTTTGTAAGGCGACATGAGGAACTGGTCAGCGGTCGGCGGCGACAGGCGGGTAGGTGGGTTGAGCGCGACGGGCGATGGTCGAGGTGGAGGAGGCAGGATGGACAGAGTCGGAGGCCGTGGTGCTTCGAGGACCGACTCGGGAGGATTGGAGAAAGCACTTCCTGCTGCGCTGCGCTGCTGCGCTAGTTGGTTCTGCGGGACGGTTGCAACGGCAAGGTTTGGCCGTGATGGCAGCCAGGCACCGGTGCAATGTCAAGGACAACCCTACCGAAGCTGGGGGGTTTTCTTGGGGATAGTGCACCGAGACGGCCGTGGATATGGGGGTTGGGGCAGCTGTGGAGATGGAACAGGATGATGCTCGCCGCTCCTCGAGTTGTCCTCAAGTCGTCACTCGTCGCGGACGGTTGCGAACTTCCTAACGGTCTTGCGCAAGCGGCATCGCATCCGCGGGAAGGGAAAAGCAATGTGCACGTGCATTTGACACTTTTGATGGCTATCTCAACCGCTGAACGTCCGACTGTTGTTTGACAACATTGACAGCAGACTGCTCCATCAACCACCGAATCTACCTCCGCTCCTCTACCATGTCTCTCATCCGCTTGGCCGTCTCTCCAGGAACGGATAATGTCTCTCAATATTGCCCAAGTCCATGACCTCCCCAGCTGATTCTTGCTGACTCCTGAGACCTTTTTACCTAACAGCACTCCGGCTTTCGCCCCGGCATCAATCCGTATGTCTTTGGGAGAGGTGTTCAATCCGGGGACCTACCCAGCTGCCACTTGTAGGCTTATAGCAGTCGGTCCGGAGGAACAGCCAACCATCTGGGAGGTATTACTTGCGGTCGCGGACGAAGTACGGAGTGGGTAAGTTGAAGCTGGGGCTGCTGGTCCACCGCAAGTCGACAAGAAGGCCACGTTTTCTCTTCTCTGTTACAACTGATGACAGACGTACTATAAGGACCTCTAAGAAATTTGGACATTTCTCTCTGTCTCCAACGATTGTGCCGGGCTCCAACGTCTATCGAATCGTCAACCTCAGGCTCAACCCCACGAGGCTCCTCTCAGGCTCCTACCCGCAGGATGCATGTATCCAGGCCAGAAGCAGACTAAACTGCCCACGCAAGCGACAAGAGCGAGGAGCAGCGCCAGGCGCATCATCTCTCCGCGTCTACATTTCCTCTCTCCATTCCACCTCGGATCGTCGAGAGCAGACGGTCCCGTGATTGGAGGGTTCCCCGCCTCTCGAGCACCTCCTGGTACTCTACGGCACAGCACTTCATCAGATGAGGTCGCAAGGCCATGTCCATCCCCCATCCTCCAGACCCCAAATGTAACCATGCCACAGCCGCGAAGACGTCGACAACCGCGGAGTAGTAGTAGTGACTCACCTATAGGTAGCGATTCAGCGAGCAACTGTACGTATCTCCGCTCTGCTTTTGCTTTTTCTCCATGTACCTGCATTAGAAGCGTCGACTACGATAGCTGTCATGCGAGAAGTTCGTCAGCCGTACATGGGTTCTTTTATCTATCACCGGCGAGGCCGCGTCAGGCTTCCCTCAGGCATCGAGTCGAGTCATCGCGGATCTGGACACCACCTGGCTGGCAGCAGTTTGTGAAATCTTCTAGATCGCGCGAGCAGCAGAAAGTTACGCAAGCCGTGGACACTCTCCCTGGTCTACGCCCTGGACTTTTCAGTTCCCAATTCGGACCTAGACGGGCGTAAGCACTTCTGCAGAACATTCCCTCCAATGCACCACCACACTCCTTCCCACCAATCACAGTCCATCTTCGCTTCAACTATAGATCTCCGTTTTGAGTCACCGACTTCTGAATGATGCCTTCTTTCCATAGTCTGCTTCCGTACCCATTTCGCGAATAGCTTTGAAATGCAACTTGTGTGACTCAATTGCGTACAAAAGGGCTACGTATTGCCCGTGTTATCCCAGTTCTAATCCAGAACACAAGTCTTCGATCAAGATTCAAGCCTACGTACTCCTTGCAGATCAACTCGCAGTTCTCTTCTCGACTGTACCGTACTGTCGTCGTCCTCACCGAACATCAACATACATTGCCAAGCTACATCTCGACATCGACACGCACTCGAGCATACGTCTCTATCTCCATCCTTCTCAATCATCGCCAGAAACAACATCACACCTGTCCATCACAGCATTGCAACATTGCAACCGTCTATAAAACCGAAAGTAGTCACCGCAACCGACCATCCAAAATGCCAGCAGGATTCGCAGGATTTCCCCGAGATCCCTCAACCGGCAAAAGCGTCGGCACAGCACAATCTTTCCTCTCCTCCCTCAAATCAACAAAGTCTTCCTCCTCCAAGATCTGGTCTGCTATGAGCGGCACATCACCCAAACACTCGTCCACCACCACATCATCATCCAAAGCCAAAGAAGCTGAAGCATCGTCATACCGCACCTCGACTGATACGACCTCGACTCTGCCCACTTACTCCGAAGCTACGACTCAGAGGTCCGCATAGGCGTCAATTACGTTTTTTTCGGTGGATTATCGTCTGCCACGTACATAGAGACTGACAACCTGTGTACCAGCTCCAGCTCCATCTCGACAATGGCGCCGCCCACACTCCCGGCTCAAGGAAGTGGGAACACTGGTGGGAATGGCGGGTCTAATTCTGGCAGCGGAGGTGGGAATGCGAGTGCGAGTGGAGGTGGACAGGCTTCAGGAAGCTCTGGTGGGGGTGCCGGGACTGAAAATGAGACCCAGGAAGAAGAAGAGTATGAGAGGTCGAAGGATAGGTCGAGGGTTGGGATTGGTGGGGGGATGATTAGGTTTTTGTCGTGATGTGGTGAAATTTTGGAAGTGATAGGGACTGAGGGTCGGTGTCTGTGGTTCGGGGGCGGGGTAGGGGGTAGGGGCAGGGGGGAAGGGGTGATGGTGATTTTCAAGTAACAGCAGAGTAATGTTCAGGATTTCGACACAGAGAAGAGCGGGAATGATGTCTAGCCAGGTTGTTTTAGTACGGTTCTTTGGACTTACTGATAATGACACCAACGTCACTTTTCGCACTCTAGACTCGAGCTTGAATGCATGAATTCATTTTCGGGGAAAAGACCAGCCTATACGCCGGGGCCCGCTATGCTAAATGTAACACACAAATGTCTGATTTTCCTCCTCAAGTGGGAAAGAAATACCAAGACCATCAACGAATTGAAGGAAATGCTGCCATTACAACAACTCGCCGTCCAAAACGGCGCTCCAATTCCCTCCCAAGCGCATCCAGACTTGGGAGAAACAGCCATCTGCCGCCCTAAAGCCGCATCATGACCCTATCCGACGCCATCTCAAAGACCATCCGCTTGGTCTTCCTGCCCGCAACCCAATCCGTCAGCGTCGCCACCACACTGTTGATCCCACTAAGATTGAGCGCGCCGCGCTTCTCCTTGTGGCCGAACGGCAGAACCTCGACCCTGACATCGCGCTTCGTGCTCCCGAGGAGGCCTCCAAGCGCCTTGCCCGTGACGCCGTTGTTCACCAGAAGCATGGCGTCGCCCGGGAGCGGCTGATTGTCTTCGGTGGCGCGGATGAGACCCGGCAGCGCCGACGAGGCGATGAACGACTTCATGGCCTTGACGTCGCCGGCGAGTTCGGGCTTCTGGGTCATGGCATAGGCGACGAGACCCGCGACGTGCGGGGCCGCCATGCTCGTGCCGGACAGCGAGTTGATGATGTTGGGCCCGCCGATCCAGGTGCTGACGATGGTTTCGCCGGGCCCGTAGACGTCGTTGCAGGCGCCCGTGTTGCTGAAGCTGGAGACGTCGGCGCCGATGTTGACGCTGCCGACGGTGATGGCGTCGCCTTGGGTGCCGCCGAGAGCGGCGGGCGAGGATTTGCAGCTGTCTGCGCCTTCGTTGCCGGCGGCGATGACGGGGTGGACGCCCGCTTGGATGGCACGATTGATGGCGAATTCGAGGATGTTGCTGCGGGTCGTGAGGCCGAAGGACATGCTCATGACGCTGCCGACGAAGCCAGGCTCCTGCTTGCGAGCGTTGTGTTGGTCAATGACGTATTCGATGCCGGCGACGACGTCGTCGGTGGGGCCGGAGCCCGTGTCGTCGAGGACTTTGACGGCGATGAGGTTCGCCTTGGACGCAACACCGAAGACGTTCGCAGCAGCAGACCCACCGCAATGGCTGCCATGCCCATCGCCGTCCATCGGCTTGCTGCCCGGGTAGTTGTAACCCCACTTGGCGCGGCCCTCGAAGGCGACATGCTCGGTATTGATGCCCGTGTCCACAATGTAGATGTCAGCGCCCTCGCCAGGGTTGCTACCATTGAAGGAGTAAGTGTACTTGAGATCCATGGGGTTACCGGCGGGAGCAGATTCGCTGGAGATGCGCTGGAGACCCCAGGGGGAACCATCACGAGTGCTGGGAGCGTAGGTCTTGACTTGCTGGATCTTCTCAACGTAGTGAACATCAGCACGGCTGTTGAGGATATCGATGCAGTGGGCCTTCATGTTGGCGGTGAAGCCACGGAAGCCAGTACCATTGTAGACAGCGCGGACGTCCTCGTGTTCTGGGGTGAGGTCGAGCGCGGAGAGAACGTCGACGATGTGAGGATCATTCTCGGCCTCGTCACCGAAGACGACCATGTAGCGCTCACCGCCGAACTGGTGGGTGGAGGGAGCGCTCTGGTCGGTGGACTCGACGTGAGCGACGACAGGCGGGCCAGAGAACGGAGTGGTGCGGTGAGGTGCAGCATCGACAACGAGTGCAAACACCGCGGAGCAAGCTCCGAGCGCGAGAGAGAGCTTCATGATGAAGATTGTTTGTTGGGTTTAGAGTGTTGTAGTAGGTGTTGATGAATGAAGTGAGCGTCAAGTGAGCGGTGTTGTGGGTCCAAGTGAACGGAGAGCGAGAGGTGTTGTCGAAGGAAGTGAGCGTGTGAGCGGCCGGCGGAGAGGTAGAAGGGTAGAAGGTAGAATTCAAGCCAGCCCTATGGAGTGTGAGGTTGCAGACTTTTTGATAACGCAATACACGTGACATACAATGGAATTGTTTGGTCAGACACAGACCCCGAGTGACAATCGAGAGAGTGAAGATGGTCTCGGTCAACAAAGCTTTTGATAAACAAGACAACGAAGCAGCGGTGCCCAGCACACAACCTTAATGAGAGTCGGGCAGAAGGTTTGAAACAGAACAGTCAGATCGAGACATGCAAAACGAAGGACGGGGAGAAATGAAGATGCTTTTGAAGTCACTTGGGAAGACTCTGGGGGTGACCTTGGCCCAGGAGAGCAGAGCCATATGTACCACAGCAGACGCCAGTCCATCACCATCTGCCGCCATGCTTCTTCCCGAAGGTGAAACAAACTACCAATCTACCACTGAAGGTTCTACGCGTCGGCCGGGTGCTCACTGTGCTACTATTTACAAAAGCATGCCGCCTGTGCTGCTGGCCCCGGAGCGGTGCATCGACGGGCTCGCAGACGTACAGTTCGACAAGTCTGGGGGACAAGACGGAGATGACGCCAAGATGCAGGCGGCAAGGCCATCAATGGTCAACCAGATGAAGTACCTCAAAGGGGAGAGGCAGCAGCAGCACAATTGGACGGGGTTCGGGCGCGTGGTCGCGATGAAGCATCGCTGGACGTGGTGTTGAGGGTTGCTCGGCACTTTCGTTGGTCGCTCAAACGGCCATCGGCGTTTCAGCCCCTTTTCCTGCGTGGCGTGTCAGATCCCGATCTGCCAGGGGGCCGCCCCGGTCCCGGGCCCGGCCTTGAACAACGTCAGCGAGACCTCCACCGCGAAGACGACGGCATCGAAACATCCAAGTCACTGTGAAGAAACTCGACGTGTATATGAGTCACCGACGCGTCCTCCAGCTCGCCGTTCGAGTCTTCACGGTCCTCTGATTCCCTTCGCATACATCTTCGCCCAAGGCCACCTGCAGCTCGAGGGTTGTTTCAAAGCCGCAGGGCATGCACAGCTTGAGAATCTCGTCCATGCCGTCCTGACACAGCGTGTATTCGGGCTCCACAAACGGTGGTACGCGATTGTTTTCATTCAAGCCATTTCTTCCATTCACTGCTCGTTCCTGCAGTAGTCTCTATGAAGGGGAGCACGGCAGCCTGAGTGACAGCGGCTGTGACATTGGAGGCCTTCCGGAATGGCCATGAAGAAATTGCAAAATTGCCCATCATGTGCCGTCGTGCCGGTCATATGCAGACATGATGGGAACAAGCTTACGAAAGGCCTGCACGACAAGAGATCGGACGACAAATGCGATCGTCTAATCACCATTCAGATCTTCGACATGGGAAAACCTTCGATTTCTGGTATCCTATCCACATACATCTGATCTGCAGTTTGCCGAGCTTCAAGAATTTTTCAAACCCACATCTCTACCTTCGAATATCACCTTGGACGTGCAGATTCGCCGCATTTTAACCGTACAAGAGCCTTTAGAATGCCCTTGGACGTGCAAATTCGCCTTCAAGTAGGCGTACAAGAGTCACAGGAGACTCTCAGACGGGACGATTCATTGATATCACAGGTAGACGACACTTTTGGAAACTTACGTAACGGTGAAAGAGGTGACAGGGATGAGAATCTGATCACTGATAAGTGCTCAGATGTAGCCAAAATTTAACATTGCTGCATGCATTCACATCCGTTCTATAGAGTACCGAGCTTGTGAAAGAGCTGAGTCCGCCCTACTGTTTCAAAATAAACCATGGACGAGCAAAATTACCTCCCTGAGAGAACGAGCTTTGATCAGGAAGCAAGCCAAAAGGTTATGCAAAGGACCGAAAGGTGGAGGAAGAGGTGGCTCGCGGCAAGGCAAGTTCCCTCTCTCTTGTCCTTAGGGCTTCTCCAGATTTCACCTCAAAGCTTAAAGTTGAAGAGCTTTCGTTGAACTAGGGAGATCAACTATTGTACCACTACAATACCTAATTCGTGAACATTTAGCTCTGCTGCTCGCCTCTCGCGAATGAGCACGACTTTTCAAGAGCGGCGTTCCACCTACGAAAGGTGGAACTATGCTGATTGTCTTTCACTTCACTTCTCGCACTACCAGACATTTCTCTACTCATGATCCCAGACCTTTCCGCCTTTGGTCACGCCTCACTTCAGCCACATAACTCCCCAAGAGAGCCTTATCTGTAGCAGCCGAGAAAAGCGATGCCTTCTTCCCAAATACACGGTCTTGCGGAGCGAGTCTTCCAGGAATGCCTAGCAGAATGTGGTGTATCAGCCAGGCGTTCCTGTATGAATCAGCTGAAGTGAGCGAGGAGGGAGTCTTTCATCTCAGGACATTCAATGGTTCCAATGTGAACGGTAAAGACAGATGACAATTTATCCAAGTAATTCATATGTCGCCGACACGATTATATTGGAAGCTTGGCGGGAGTCGATAGCAGGAATACCTTGAGTCGATTTGCTGCAGGCGGGCAAAGGAAGGTAAGCCAAAATTGAAAGTCGACTAAGTGTTTGCTCGTGTCACATTCATACCAACCAGATAGCAAACGAGAACACCTTGGATAGGGTAAGCACGTGATAGCCACACCGACGTATGTACCGAGTTTCATCCGAAAATAGACCGTGATATCGCAGCCCACTCGACATCCTCGAATTCACCCGACCTCCCGCACTTTCTACTTCCTTGGGAGCAGACTCCTCAAACAAATAAGACAATGTTCTCACTCAATGCCTTTTCACTGCTGGCACTCATCCACTCTTATGTATTCATAGAATGCGGCACAGCAGCGCTTGTGGCTTCAGGTGAAGGCGTCTCAGCCCGGCGGCAAGCGATGTGAGTGGTCCAAGATGCTCTATTTTTTTTCCCCTTGTACTTCAAGCGCTTCACGATTGTTTGCTATATAGCTAGGTGTTTTCCCTCACTCACTTCAAGATCTTGTTTTCCTATTAGTTTCTGTGTCCATAGTCTAGGCACTATTGTTGCCCTCTTGTTATTCATCTCCATTTCCAGCTCAGCATACAAACGCTCACTATGCCAACATGGCTCCACGCACCAAGCAATAAACAGCCTTTCGAAAAGACCTACTCCCTTAATTCGCGGTCTACCAGCCGGATAAAGCCAGCTGCACCCCGCCCCTTCTTCATCTTCCGCTGGTGGTGGTGGGAAATCGGCGCAATCTCCCTCAGCACCCTCTGCATCACCGCCATGACCGCGATCCTCTCCATCCTCGACGGAAAACCGTTATCTGCCTGGAAGCTTCCCATCGCGCCCAACACCGCTGTTTCGATCCTGTCAACGTTCGCGAAGACGTCACTTCTTGTGCCTGTGGCCGAGGCGATCAGTCAGAGCAAATGGCTGCACTACAAAAAATCGCATCCGCTCAAGGACCTCCAGGTCTTCGACGATGCCAGTCGAGGGCCTTGGGGTGCCCTACAACTGCTGTGGGAGATGCGTATGAGGACGCTGCTGGCTTCGTTTGGGGCGCTCATTACCATTGCCATGCTAGGTCTGGAGCCGTCTGCGCAGCAAATCGTTTCTTTTTCGAGTAAGCTGGTGTCCATGGGTCCCAATTCTGCATCGATGCCTTATGCTGAGGGTCTCCATGTCGGCCAAGACGATGTCGTTGGTTCAGGTGCGTAATCGAGGCATGGTATGAATGTTGTAGAATATGATATTGACAATATGCCTATAGCATTTCAACGTATGCAGAGTGCGATATCCACAGGAATATTCGGGCAACAGGCACCTCTTCCCTTCACTTGCGCAGGATCGAATTGCTACTGGCCCGACTTTGCAAGCCTGGGACTAACAAGTAAATGCAGCAATGTCACCAGCAAGACCACAGTCGATTGTTATAGTAGTCTGTCGGGAAATGAGACTTCGCTTTCTTGCTTACTGATGACCCCATCTGGATTTGCAATGAACTTTGAGTCACAAGGTGTGAATCCGATCTTTAATTCTCAGGTGGAAAAGAATGGGGGTTCGCTTTGGACCCCAGAGTCAAAGCCAGATCAAAATGGGCAACTCGCTCCCACAGACAGACCTGATCAGCTTGTACAAATTGCCACTGGCAGAATCATATCCTGGGACAACGACACGAAGATCGCGCAAACCGAAACGCACGAATGCGAGATTGCGTGGAGTACGAAGGTTTTCCAGGGAGTATCATCGATCAACGGAACCTTGATTGTAAACTCGACAAGCACAATCTCCATGGACGGCGATCTGAAGCCATCATGCAACCAGAACGAGCCCACATGCCAGCTTGCTGGCCGGAATTATGAGTTCAACTCCACAGAGGTCCTAACTCTGAAGAACAGGCTAAACCAAGTGTTCATCCAGTACGTCACTTTCAAGAATGGCTTTTTCACTCCCAACTCGGACAGCGGTATCGGACAGACCCTCTTCGTCACACCGGATGTGACAGTGCCCATCGCTCGTGTGGCCGAAAGTCTCAGCCAACTTCTCCGCACGAACGGGGGCGGGAGCAGAGTCCTTCGAGGCGAAGCTTTCCAGAGGCAGACCATCGTCAGCGTTCAATGGGCTTGGCTGGCCGTACCGGTGGCATCGGTGCTCCTTACTGCCATCTTCCTTTCGGTCACCGCAATCCGCAGCTCGCAACATCAGATGGCGCTGTGGAAGTCCTCGAGCTTAGCCTTGCTATTCCATGAGCTCCAGGTTTGGAGTGCCCATGATCTTGAAGTGGATGACATGGATCAATTGATGAAGAAGGCGGAGGAGATGCGGGTGGAGCTACGAAGGAACGAGGTTGGGAACTTGAAGTTCGTCTCATCGGGCAAGACGTCGACGGAGCTTTGGAATGATGGAAGGACTTGGATATGAAAGAACAGCAGAATATCAAGGCTCTGCTTCCTTCTCACCTGTCGAGGTCATACCATTTCTGCTTCTGGATGCACGCAACTTGTACGAAGGCAGGTCGCCGGCACGCGACACATCGTCAAACCGACCACGCCTTCGCGTCGCTCTTTTGAACCTCTCTGCGATCCAAACAATGGGACTCCGCAACTTTGCCAACGTCTCCTCAATCAGCTCTTCCATGGCGTCTTTTCCTTTGAAAACACGCACGAATACCAGCACGACGGCCACCGCGAATAGCATTTGAATGCCGACAAGGAGGAGCGTTTCAAAGATTTTGAAAAGAATAGTAAAAGTGGCACCGAAAGTACCTCCGATCACCACAAACACCATGCCAATGGGCACCATAAGATAGAAGATGACCAGGCGGATATAGTATGTTCGAGAAGGCGAAAAAGACTCAGGGGGTGCCGGGACGGTCGCTTTGTTGATATCCATGGGCGCAGCGGTTTCGCCGTTGCCAATTCCCGTTAATGACAGCAACGGCTGGTGTCCGTTGCCTTCGGGGTATATCTCCCACGTGTCACCGATCCGCCTCGCTCGAAGCGTTATTGCGCCATCGTCGTAGTGTATCTTATGAAACAACAGCGTGGAGTCTGCTACATTAAACCACGGCGGATTGATCCCGTCTTGATCGCCTGTTGCGACTTGAACAGCTACGGCTGGTGTATCCGTCCAATTGTTGTAGATTGGGAAGATATAGTGGCCGTTGACAAGTACGGAGGTATGAGAGGGCGAGAGACGGTATGTCAAGGCGAAAGACTTCCGCCTCGCATATTCAGACGTTTGCACATTGTGGTCGCTTGTACTGTAGACACGCGTGAGGGTTCGACCGGCGAGGAGAGTCGAGGTTGCGTAGGTTGTGCCGTCATCGTAGGGGGATGGGGAGGGTAGGCCGAGCCAGAGACCTACGAGACCTGATGTTGTGTTAGTCTATACAGTGATACTTCAGTACTGAGTTTGTTGTTGTGCACTTACAGAGCCAGGTAATGGTGCCATAAAGAACGATGCGGATCAACGTCCGCGGTCTAATCATGCTTGGAGAAAGGAGATTTCGCAGAGAAGAAATGAAAAGTCAGATACAACGCAGAACGAAAAGAGGAAAGAGAAGATCGAAGGGTAGATATGTGTGGTGTTGGACAACCTACAAGCCCCCTTAAAGGAGCGTCGCAACCTGGAAGCGGGAGGGAAGGGTGATATTAACAGAGTGGCGACTTTCACCAGTCAAAGAAGATCAACACCGCTCTCAGCTCCGCTCGTCAACAGTCGACACCAAAACGCGATCTCCGGGACTGTGAATATAAAACACACAGATGAAAGCGTCGTTTTTGTTCCCCATGACCGCATTCCTCATTCCCCACACTCCACAGTATCCACACTCGTGTTCCCCTCGCTTACCGAAATGCAGCCTGGAAGCCTCAACGCTTGTTCGAAGCGCCCAATAACGCTTGTTCGAAGCGCCCAATAACGCCTCCCGAGGCCCCTTGTCGAAGGCATCAATTCCTTGTGATCATCTTTCGAGCTCGGTGCGCGGTCACTTCAATACGGCCGAACGGTAGGTTTGGTGTCCGCGACATCACCTGAAGATACGAAGGAGTGCTGTTTTAATAGGTGATGGGGTGTAGGTAGGTATTCTGCTACCACTCCGCATTCCACGGTTGTGCGAAGAAGTGGATAGTTCAACTTCAAACAAGTTCTTATTTCGTCCTCGTTTCGTTCTCTACCAATACATCCGCTTACCTTGTTTTCTGTGTATTCAAGAGCTCTCAACTATGGCATTCCTATCTCTCCAAACACTCTTCTACTCCCTCATCGCCTTCATACTCTACAAAGCCATCCATTCCTACCTCCTCTCCCTCCACAACGCCCGCTTCGCCAACCTCCACAACTGCCTCCCCGCCTACGCCGTCCCGCGCAGCAACCCGATATGGCCCGGCCTCTCCCACCTCCTAAAAATGCTCTCCATCGAAAAACAAGGCCTCGACCTCCTCGACGACATGATCCTCTTCCGCTTCCGAACCGTCGGCAAAAACACCTTCGACGGCTTCGGCGTCTTCAACGAGCGTTTGATCACGACCGCCGAGCCCGAGAACATCAAAGCGATGCTCGCGGCGAACTTTGGGGATTGGGCGATTGGGGAAAGGAGGGCGAGGCAGTTTGGGCCGTTGCTTGGCAGGGGCATTTTTAATGCTGATGGTGAGGGTTGGAGGCATGCGAGGGGGTTGCTGCGGCCGCAGTTTTCGAGGGAGAGTATCAATGATTTGGAGGGGACGGAGGAGGCTGTGAGGATTATGTTTCGGGGACTGGAGGTGGGAGAGGACGGGTGGACGCAGGAGGTGGATTTGAAACCTATGTTCTTTAACTTTACGTTGGATAATGCGGTGGAGTTCCTCTATGGCACGAGATTGAATACGCAGGCTACTTATGTCGCTAGTATGGCTGGGAAGAACGAGGATATCGATGGGAACAGGAGCGAGGGAAGTCCTACAGTCTCCGAAGCACAGGAACTCGGTAAGGCTCTTCAGATCGCGAATGAGTACCTCAGCCACCGCGTCCGAGCCCAGCAATTCTACTACTTCGTCGATGGGGCTAGATTCCGCAAGTCCCTCTTCATCGTCAAGGAATTCACTGGAAAGTATATCCAGCGCGCTCTGAATATCCGGAAGAAGTCTACTCAGACGGAAAGCTCGGAAAAAGAGAAAAAGTACTCCCTAGTCGATGAGCTCGTTGACACGACGAAGGACCCTGAGGAGTTGCGAGAACAGCTACTAAGTGAACACCACCTTGCCTTACGTGCTGGAAGGAAACGGCGAAAGCCGGGACGATAAGATCTAACAACGCAACCAGGCCTCCTAATAGCCGGCCGCGACACAACCGCCTCCCTCCTAAGCTGGACCTTCCTCCTCCTCGCCCACCACCCCTCCACCTTCCACACCCTCCGCACCCAAATCCTCTCCTTTTTCCCCCTTTCCCCCTCCTCCCCAGCCAACCCCCTCAACTACACCTCCCTCAAATCCCTCCCCCTCCTCCACAACGTCCTCCACGAATCCCTCCGCCTCTACCCAATCCTCCCCATGAATAACCGCATCGCGGTCCGCGACACCATCCTGCCCGTCGGCGGCGGGGAGGACGAAAAGAGTCCGGTGATGGTGCCGAAGGGGACGACGGTGAATTATTCTGTTTATGTGATGCAGAGACGCAAGGATCTGTGGGGCGAGGATGCTGATGAGTTTCGGCCGGGGAGGTGGGAGGAGGGGAAGATGAGGAAGGGGGATAGGGGTGGGTGGGGGTTTTTGCCTTTTAATGGTACGTACCTAGGATCTTCGTTCTTCTATCTTTGTTGTAACCCTGTTGGCATAATGGTTTGTTGTTGACGTGTTTTGGTGGTGTATAGGCGGGCCACGGATCTGTATAGGCCAGCAATATGCGCTAACAGAAGCGAGCTATCTGGTTGTGAGGATGCTGCAGCAATTCGATCGGATTGAGTGGGCTGGGCCCGAGGGGAGGCCGAGGAAGGCGATGGGACTTACCATTTCGCCCAAGGATGGTGTTAGGGTGCGGTTGAGGCGGGCGAAGGTTGAGTGACTCACGAGCCAAGAATAGAGGTAACTTTATATGGAGACTTTGTTGCGCAATATCATGTTTTTTTTTCCTCCGTAAGCAACTATGACTTCCTATATCCTCTTGCCAAATCAGCGAAGATCGAGTTTCATACCCTCAAACCGTCTTGTTGAAAGCATCCTCCTCATCCGTGACACCAGGCGCAACCTCCCGCAGATCATCCACCTTCTGCTGAGCAGCAGCCTTCATCGCATCTTCCGCCAACATGCTCTTATTCTCATCCACAGCGACCGATGTCGGTATCCCAGTTGCAGCGACGTCGAGTTCGGGATTCAGCGCTGTCTCGAGGGGTACGCCTCCCTCGACACCATCATCCATGTCAACATCATCGTCCTTCATGACCGTGGCTTCGGCGCCTTCCTCAGCATCGTCGACGCCGTTCGCGTGGCCGTCTGCTGCGGTCGCGTTGACGGGAGTTTCGGCTTCGGTGTCCTTTTTCCCGAAGCGGAGTTGGGAATGGTCGATCAGCGGGCTGTTGTCGTTGTACAGGCGTAGAAGCATGGCTTTGCGCTCTTCTTTCGGCAGCATGAGATTCAGTGCTGAGATGCTACGCCATAGTGGGAGAACCATTCGTTCGCTGTTGCTGTTAGCACGAATACTCGCTCAGCCAATGCGCAAAGTACTTACGCAAACCCATCTTCCGCATCACTCGTCTCAACCCGCAAGACGCAGCAACCCATCCCGATGTCCCTAACTCTCTCTCCAACCTCACCGAGCTCCTTCCAGCCATCATTGCCCACTCTCGGGAACATCTCTTTGAGGAGCTTATGCAGCGTGCTACGCTTATACAAGCGCACAATCCTGTCCTCGCCAACCCAAGCTTCAAGAATAGGCAGACCGTCAGACTGTATCCGCCATCGGCAGATATCCTGACCCTGCGCGTCTTGCTTCTGGAACATTCGCACGCCGCAGTGGACGAACTTCAGTCCTTTACCTTCGTTCTCGGTTAAGATGTCGCGGACCGTCGTTGAGGTGTAGTATATAGCTTTGACTGGCTCCCCGCTGGCGTTTCGGACCATGAACCGGTCTCGGGGAAATTGTTCAGAGACGTCGTAAAAATCGAAGATACTCTTTACCTCTGAGTGGTCGGCTGGGAGGTACTTGAATGGTTCCTCGTGTGGCTGATTCGAGCGCTTTTTTGAATTGTTTGATGGGTCGAGCTTTGGAGTGGCAACTGCAGATGAGACGACTTCAGCCTTCACATGACCGTTCTGCCCATTCTCAGTTTTCACTTTCTTCGGCGCGGATTCTGCAGTTTCTGCGTCTTCGAGAGGTCGCTTTGTCGTTGGAGATGGCGCGGGAGGAGGAAGTCCTTCGTTTTGGTGGACCACTGGCGGTACATAACCAGAGTGCACATCGTCATCTGGATCATACTTGAAAGGCGCAATCTTGTCAACAGTCGACAGCCTCCGCTTTCCTAATGTTCCGTTCTCTGCCTGCTCATTAATCTCATCAACAATTGACATTGTAGTTGTAGTGGCTGGCTTCTTTTCGGTTGTCGTGGCTGGTTTTGTTTCCGTTGTCGTTGCCGCTGGCGTCGCCGTAGTAGTCGGCTTCACGTTCTCCGGGCGAGCCTTGATCTCGGTCTTCTTTTCAAGAACAGTAATGAAAAAGCCGCCCGTGTCTTGCATGTGAGGGTACACTCGCATGCATCGCTCAAGGGGCATCTTCTCATCTTCGGTTACGTCCTCGACCGGAAACATGCTCTCCACAAGTTTTCCAAGGCTGTCGCTGCCCTCCTCTTCCTTTGCTTTCTCTACCTCGTTCCACGATGACCACATACGTCCTTTCCCATCCATGATTTTCCATTGAGACAGGCCTGAGTTTCTCTTCAAGCCTGGCAGTGACGTGCTGCAGTCAACAACATGGACTTTGGAGACACCTCCACATCGGGCGATGGCGCCGGAAATGACTGCTTCATTTTCGACTGGATTCAAGCTGCATGTGGAGTAGACGACCCGACCGCCGACTTTCAGCATTTGAAGAGCGCGAACCAAAATCCGGACCTGTGTAAGATGGAGACCCAGTCCATTCTTCGTTGACCAGTCCTTCCACACATTGGGATTTTTCCGAGCTGTGCCATCTCCGGAGCATGGGACGTCCGCTAATATGCGATCAAACTTGAGGTATCGGGGAGGCTGACCAGGCTCACCAGGAACCTTGATGGAAGGAAATTGCGTTGCATCATGATTCATGACCATGAGATTTGGGGAATTGAGTCGCTTGACCTGGTGGACCAGCATCTGCGCTCTCCTGTAATCGGCATCATTGGCTATGAGGAGTCCAGTAGCTCTCCCATAGTCCTCATACTCTTCAGGCTCAGCTTCATGCGCCATATCGAATTCCAGCTCTTTACCATCAGGACTCAACTCGCGACCTTGCTCATTTGCAATTTTGTGCAAGACTTTTCGTATCCTGCCCTCCTCGCCACCATGCACAGCTTCAATAAGTTGCGCCGATTTGCTTCCTGGTGCCGCACACATATCTAGCACAGTCATGCCTTGCTGGATGTCCATCACCAAGGGCGGGATCATGCTAACCACCTCCTGCCTGCTGATATTGCCAACACTGGTCTCCGATACCAGAAATTTTTGGAAAGAGGAGAAGGGAGCGAATTTCCGCACGACTTGTTTCGGGGTCGTCATAGACCACGCGAGCTTCTCCGGAAACCATTCGAGCTGCTGGGGAGGATCGACAGGCTTTCCATCGTGGCGCACAGAAACTATTTCGGGGATGTAATGGTCGATGAGTCGCTGCTGTACGGCGAGGGCATGTCTATAATCGCTGGTTAGCTTTCAAGTGGGACGAAGTCTGCGGTGCGATTTTATACCCTTTTGATCCAGTGAACCGAAAGCTGTTGGGCAGTTCTCTTCTCAGAGCAGTCCAAAACTCCTCCCGCTCACTGTCGGCGACTATGCCGAGGTCGTTGTAGTAGTTTTCGAACTGATCATTGTGCTTCTCGACGTCGGCATAATCTGATCTCTGCTGCTGCGAACCGCCACCGCGGCCTCCACGTCCTCTGTTGTTGCGGAATCCGCCTCTCTGTAAAATGTCAGAATATTGTGCTTCACCGGTATTGGTGGGTCACTCACCTTTCCGCGCGCCATTGCGTTGTGGTAATTGCGAGTGAAAATGTATGCTGAAGCTCAGTTTTTGCTCCAAGGTCGAGCTCGAATATCTGCAGGGAATAAGTGTGTATACGGTGGCCGGAAACGACAACTATGACATCAAGACCATTCAAGTCGTCATTGGGTAACGGGGCACGGCATTGAATTCAACGTCTCGAGAATTGAATGTCACCTACCTATCTAAACATCTTTGAGATGGTCAAGATGAAGTAAAGATCAATAAACCATCTCAGACACTGACAGAGCGCATCATCTTACCAACGAACAACACTTCACATTTCAGGAAGAATGATTGAAAAGCAAGCCACCAAGTCCAAAATTCATCAAACAAGCTGCTGAACAGACATGCTCCATACTGTTACAGAATTCCATGGAAGCTTCCTATACTGACTATGATTTAGATGACACTAAATAGCAGCCTGACCATCCCTCGTCCTGACAATACAGCCCTGCGAATTGGATTGTGTGTTCAACGACAGATCACTTCTCCTAGTCTCCAAGAATCGTCGTTTGTCTCTCTACAATAATGATGGTATTGGTGCCTACGTTAAGCTGTCGATTCGAACTGTACAACAGCCTTGGACACATTCTCCCAAGTAAACGCGAACGAATTTGAAAGACAACGGCTAGGTAGGCTACTGATGAGGATCTCCTTCGCCCATTTGCTATGTCGAGGTTGTCTTTCGAGTTTGCGAAGCTGTAAGGCCATCCATTATGCAGCAGGAAACTGTATATTCTCACGAACAGACCAACCAGCGAACGTTCATGGAAACAGCTTCCACCGTAAAGGCTGAAGAGGAGGTTCCTATGAGGACACAAGCTGCTTCAGAGCATCGATGCAGCCTTGGAAGAGTTTTGCAAGAAAAGACCAACTTTTGCTTGAATGGGAATCAATTCTGGAGAGGTTCGTCCCGTCCCGCTGTGATGAGGATCGTGGCCTTCGGAGCGAATGTCTCCGGCGTGCGCCGAGGCGATGATAACCAAAACGGTCACGTGTCAAAGTAAAGTCTCTCAGGGGACGACTTCTTGAAGAACGTACCTCCTAGGTGAGTATAGAGAATTGCGAATACAACATTTCTCCTTCGCCCTCTTGAGGAAGGCACTGAAACGAAAAGCTGAAGGGGAAATGGCATTTATCTCGCAGGTTTCAACGCACGATTACGAGGGGTTCTTGAAACGGGAGGAGATCGCACTTCCGTCGAGAGTTGTCCGTTGATCTAAGCGCACTCTGCTGCACCCCATAAGTAACGACGTAATAGGTAGTATATCTATCCATCTATCCCTTCCCTCTCCCATCTCCAAGTCCAACACCATTTCGTTCTATTTTTCTCCCTATTTAATCTCGGCATCTCCTTTGCTACTATCAACATGGAGACAATCCTTCGCGCTTTAAGGCAGTCCTATTTTATCCCAGCTCCAACCTTGACCGAGAAGAATCTGCCAGATCAAGCTGGACGAGTTCATATTGTAAGATTCCTTATATTCAATTGCGATCAATATCTTTCCAAGAAGTGTGGACCGGCCTCCCAAAGGATCGCAGAGCATCTCCAAGAAAATTTCTCGAAACACGGTCACGTGAAATTGAATATCCTCCCCATCAAACCCCAAACCAGGACCTAACCCATCCCTCCAGGTCACAGGCGGCTACGCAGGCGTCGGCTTCGAACTCGTAAAAATCCTCTACGGCAAACATGCTACCGTCTACGTCGCCGGTCGTAGCCAGGAAAAGGCTACCAAAGCGATTTCAACAGCGCAAAAGGAGTTCCCAGACAGCAAAGGCAAACTGGCTTTCATGAACGTCGACCTCTCAAACCTCGCCACCATCAAACCGGGCGTCGAAGACTTTTTCTCCAAAGAATCCCGTCTGGACGTCTTAACCAACAACGCAGGCGTCATGACCCCTCCCCGCGACAGCCTCGACGCCCACGGCCACGAACTCCAAATGGGAACAAACTGTCTAGGCCCCTTCCTCCTAACGCAACTCCTGCTGCCCATCCTGCAAAAGACGGCCGAGTCCTCCCCTGTCGGCTCCGTCCGCGTGACCTGGGCCGCATCCATCGCCGCGGACCTCTTCAGCGCCACCCACGGCGTCGACCTCGACGCCTCCGGCGCCCCGGTCACTCCCAAAAAGACGGAAATGAACTACGGCAACACCAAAGCCGGCAACTGCCTGCTAGCGGCCGAATTCGCGCTGCGCTACGGCAAGGGCAAAGCGCCCGTCTACAGCGTGAGCTGGAACCCGGGGAATCTGCGCAGCGAGCTGCAGCGGCATATGCCGAGTTTCGGGGCGTGGTTGCTGAATTTCGGGTTGCATCCGACGAAGATGGGGGCGTATACGGAGTTGTGGGCGGCGTGTGCCGAGGGGGTTGACGAGGGGACGAATGGGTGTTTTGTTGCGCCGTGGGGAAGGGTGGAGAGGGTTAATGATGGGTTGACGAGGGGGATGAGGAGGGTGGAGGAGGGAGGGACGGGGACGGGGATGAAATTCTGGGAGTGGTGTGAGAAGGAGACAAAGGAGTTTGCTTAAGGGTAAGGGGTATCATTGTGGATTGGGCCGCTTCGACTTTGTTGAATATGTGTTGGAGCAGAAGCTTGTTTACAGTGATGGTCCAGGTATCGCCATTTGTTGCAGAAGAAAAAGGAGGTGTCGTTCCAGTTAGTAAGACTATGTATTACTAAAGCGTTTTTGTGTTCAGGTGACTAATAGTCTTTAGCCCATGACGGTTTCCAGAACGTCCGCGGAAGAATGAATTTTTCACTAGGTACCTGGATTGGACGGGAACCGGCCTGGAGACGTGCGTCTCAAGCGGTTATCAGCCTGAGACATTCGCCTGCGTACGAAAAAGTGAGATCATAGAGCGCGCTCTGACAAGATGCGAAGAGTAATGAAAAGCCAACTGCAAGTATTGAGAGAGATTTTGCTGACAGGTCCATTGTTCCTAAAAACTATCTGACTTGCACCCGAGAGCTCGGATCCAAAACAGTGGCAAGAGGCAGTATTTTCGAAGACAGATATGAACGAGATAATGTATTTTGTTCGAAGATCAAGGAACGGAAGAGACATTTCGAGACACCAGGAATATCGCGTCTTATGATCCTAGATCCTGTCTCGACTCTGTTTGGCTGATAGCGGAAAACCTCCAGGTAATACTCCAACGACGAAAAAATTAAAGGAGAGACGTCCGTTCCTCTTGCTTGCCAACGCCTATGGCCGTTTCCAATAAACACTATCGCTGTCGTCATGCAGAGTAGCAAAGAAACTCTAGATACGAAAATATTCGTTCCCGTCTAAGTCGAATCAGCACAGGATCTTGCATGTTTAAAAGCAGCTTCTTCGAACTCACCACTCTACTTGGTCAAGTTGTAGATCTTCTGGATACCAGCAAGTTCCTTCTCGAAATCGACCTTGAGATCCTTAAGCAGCCCATCGTGAAGATCAAACACCCAGCCATGAACAATAGGATAATGGTTCTCAGCATAGCTCTGCTGAATAGCAGCAAGCTTGATAACGTTCCTGGCCTGCTCGAAAACATTCAGCTCAACCAATCGGTTGTTCTTCTCCTTCTCGTCAGTGATCTCATCGAGCTCAGCCTCATGGAGACGGTAAACATCACGAATGTTCCGCAGCCAAGGGTTCAGAATGCCCAAGTCCGCGGGCGTCATGGCGGCAGCGATACCGCCGCAGCCGTAGTGGCCGCACACGATGATGTGCTTCACGTGCAGGTGACGGACCGCGTAGTTGATGACGGACATGGCGCTGAGATCCGTGTTGGGGACCAGATTGGCGATGTTGCGGTGGATGAAGACGTCGCCGGGTCCAAGGCCCATGATCTGGTTGGCGGGGATGCGGCTGTCGCTGCATCCGATGTATCTTGAAGGTTTTTGTTAGGCATGCCGTATAGAGATAACGACGTTATCAGTTGGGGAATTTGCTCACAGGTACTCTGGGCTCTGGCCGGAGGCAAGCTTGTCGAAGAATTCGGGGTCATCGATCTTCATTTCCTCAACCCATTTTTTGTTGTTGTCGAAGATGCGCTCGTGGGACTGCTCGAGGAAGCGAGAGATACGCTTCTCGTTGGCTGGCGGGGCGTCCATATCGTTCTTGTCCGAGGAGCAGTAGCGAAGATGCTGAAAGGGGAGTGATGAAGCTCGCGTAAACTGCAAATTGACAAGGGACGGTCTCGCTTGAAGTCGGGATGCAGTGCTCGAGAGATTGCGGACGGCCTTGGTTATAAGCATGAGGAGATTGGGGGAGCTGGAAGGGTTTGGAGGCTGAGGAGAGCCGATGAGCTTCACGCGAGGCAGGCCAATCCGAAGATTTCCGTAGTGAGCGTATGACGGAGGGTTGAGAAAAAATCCTTGCACCGCTGCTTGCCTCCCATTGGCCGATATGCTTAGTCCAAGATGCCAATGCCACGTGAAATGCTTTGCAGACAGATCAAGACAAACAACACATCGAGGATGAAGCAATCATTGTGATCATTCATTTGGCGGATTGTCTCATCTGCGCTGTATCTGCACTGCTGCTGCCTCAACCAGCTCGTCCAACCGCAATTGCATCGGCGAACATCTATACCCAACTCGAGCCGAACACGACTGACGTGGCCCAAAAAGGAATCTTAGCTTCATATCGAGATAGACCAAGCTGCCCACCTCCAAGAGACCAATCTTGCTCGCAATATATATGCCATAGCCCGTCTCCCGTCTCTCGGTCCATTCATATCCAACTCCAACAAACCGCAGTGCCACAAGAAGCTTCTTTGGTTTTAGCTGGTTTCGAGATTCAGGTACTAGTTGCACAACAACCGCTGTGACCGCAGTAGAACTCGTCAGATGAGGTACGGCCCATCTCCAACATGAGTGGCTCCCTACTTGCAATCGCTTGTCAAAGTCCGGGGTGATCCGTCTGGTCCTCTGGGCAAACAGCAACAAACGACGAAGTCCCTAGCAGCAAGGCCTATACCAACCTTGGCGATGCTGTCTGTGAAATAGACGTCTCGACTTGCCGGACTTGGTAATGGACCTTCGTTGCCATAGCAGGGGGAACGCTGTTGGACAGTCCCGCAAGCGATTGGACGACAACATCTCACCAAGGACAGACGAGCGTACCGAGAACACCTATAAGATTTGCAGTTCGTATTTGCAGTGGGGGAACGAGATCGAAGTTGTTGCTGCAGGTCCCAGCAATCCTGTCGCCGAAGCTTTCCGCAGGAGGTTGTTTCTGGTCGATTGGCACTTTTGTCAGTTTATTGATGGACTCAATTGAGAGCTCTCCACTGCATGCATGGACTGATCGTCTGACTGAAAGATCGGATAGTTTGGAGGGGTTGAAAGCCAACACGACCATCATTTGGAATGCCGAATGTCGTGCACCGAAGATGGAGAAGGGTGATGGTTGACAACAAAGAACAGTGACCCGAGTCTAGCCATACTGGGTTGAGGATTCTGTAAGCTGTAGTCCGACTCCGAGATATGTGGGGTCACCCTCCTTTGGTCTACCGTCGGGATCCTTCTTTGACAGCTCCCAATGCTCAGCGGGCCCAAAGAGGAATGACAGGTCAGCGCAGGTTTTAGAGTTTCAGGTAGGTGAGTAAAAGTTTCAGGTCGAGGTGTCTTGACTGGAAATGAGGGTGGACGACTAGGATAATGCGGATACCCGCGTTTGGGTCAGCTGTCAACTGGACGGAGGCATCGGCACGCAGCCGTGGAGCGTTTCCAATACACGAGTACCTGCATCGAGAGATGAGCAGCGGAGAGGAGGAGAGGCTGGAGGCTGGTGATATATCGGTCACGTGCTCACAAGCCCCCCAGAGAGGAAGAAGATCATCCACTTCTCCTCCTTCTAGACGGCCCCAGGAGTGTGTCTTGCAGCGAGGCTTGTTCTTGGCAATAAGGATGGTGTAATGGACATGGGGGAGATGCAGATCGAGTGTTTGGAGCATGTGGAGGGGGAGCTGGAGGCTGGAGCACGCTGTCGCCATGGACTGCAACGGCTTCGCACAGACGACAGCGGCCAGTTGCTTGCTGCTCGTCGTCCCTCTCCCACGCCAGGTGACGCCGTACGACATGTCGCGAACCGAACAGCGGTTCAACGGGCATTCAGGGCGCTGTGTCTGCAGACCAAACCATTGACTCGTGCCGTCTAGCGCCATCTCTGTCATTGGGCGCGCCGGACTCTCCTCCTGCATAAGAGCCCGTGGTGGAGGCTTCCCCAGACCATCTTCCCGACATCTCGCCAACCTTCTTTGAACTATCCGTCCCGCTCAAAGACCACCATTCCCCTGCAGTCCCTTCCTCTGACCACACTTCTTGTTTGTTCCAATCCCTCCTCCAGGTCTTCCTCCTGCCCCCTGGTCTCTACCCTTCCCGCGACAGCCTCATCATTGTTCCTCGTTCCCTCACCACATTGCGGCCCAAGGAGCTATAGCTCTCCGCTGGTAAAGGGGCCAAGTTTGGGCTTTTCTGGCAGGACGTCATGGGCGAAGATGCGGCCGGGAACAGGCCTGCTGTTCTGATTATTGGCGGGCTTGGTGAGTGATTGCTATCCAGATTGTCCCGGATCGCGCTCCTCTGACACCCCGCAATCAAGGCTATGTTGGACGCTTCCTCGCTCTGCACATCCACCAGAACAACCTCGCCTCCGAAGTCAGACTCGTTGACAAGCAGCTTCCAGAGCTAGCATGGCTGGCGCCAGAGTTTGCGGAAGCTTGCTCGAGGGACAAATTCATCCAGGCTGATGCCTCGAAAGAGCGTATGTCCAAGATGCCGAATTGAACCATGTCGGCGCATCATCTAACCTTGACTTGCAGAAAATCTTGCCCGTATCTTCGATCGCAAAAGTGGGAAAGAATTCGACTATGTCTTCAACTGCGGCGGCGAGACCCGATACTCGCAGGAGGATGAAGTCTACAAAGCTCGCTCTCATGCGCTCTCCATGGCCCTGGGCCGCGAGGCAGCAAAGCGCCGTATAAAATGCTTCATCGAAGCTAGCACCGGCATGGTCTACAAGCCAGACTCGAGTCCAAGGAAAGAGACAGCAAAGTTGAAACCCTGGCTGAAACTCGCAAAGTGGTCATTACAATCAGAGGAAGAATTGTCCAAGGTGGACGGACTGAACCTCATGGTGCTACGACTGGCCCATGTGTACGGCCCCTATACGAGCAAATATTTGGCAACCGCACTGTGCATGGCGCGAGTCTATCAGTACCTGGGCAAAGAGATGAAATGGTTATGGGATAAGGACCTACGGACCAACACGGTGCATGTAGAGGACGTCGCGAGAGCGATGTGGGATGGCGCAACGTGGTACGTCAAGTCTGCGAAACCAAAGCGAGTGCCAGTGTTCAACATCGTCGATCGAGGCAACACCTGTAAGTTGCACAAAGCCCCCGTTTACCGTGCGATGATTGACTCTTTTTCTCCAGCGCAAGGGACGATAGCCTCGCTAATGCACGAATCGTTCAACATTCCGACCAGCTTCATGGGATCCATCATCTCAGCCTTTGCGAAGCTTAATCTGGATTCTGTTGTAGACGATGTGAACGACGAGACGTTGGATCCCTGGGCAGAGCTGCAACAAGACGCTGGCATATCGCAGGTAACACCCCTGAACCCGTACATGGAGAAGGATCTCCTGAAAGACAATGATCTGAGCATGGACGGCGGTGCCTTCGAAGAGAAAGTTGGCTTCAGGTTCGTGAAGCACAAGTACTCCTGAATTCATTCACTCTAACAACAAGCAGCTACCGCCACCCAAAACTCACGCGAGCAGAGATCGAGGATATCCTCGCCAGTTACCGCCGCATGAATTGGTGGCCGTGATATTCATACACACAGTACTTGTAGAAGCGAAGCGAAGCCATGATGAGATGACCCTTTGATACCAATTCGGAAAGCTTTCTATATTGTGGATTTGTGGTACCATGTAAGATGAAAGACAAAGCAACAGCTCGGTGTATACTCTGAGCAAGTAGATGGGCGTAATAATCTTCGTCATGTTTTTGTATGGCTACTAGGGAGGTGTGGACTGTTCGTTATTGGGGGTGGCTGTCGATCTTTCAGGAGAGTGCGAGGTTGCTTGTGGATTTTTCGGAGATCTTCACTCGTCCTACTCGTCCAATACCAAGCTTTCCATTGTCAAATCAGTCAACAAGCAAATTCATACACAAAACCACACAATTCCGTCTTCATCTCTTTTGCAGGGTTGTCAGTTGCCCCGTTCATTTTCCCCTCCAGCACGACGACAGCAGAACATCAATAGTCCTGGGCGGCGGGGTTCGAGTACCCAATCGCAACATGTGGGGTAAAGCAAACACCGGATTCTTCTCTCAACTATCGAAAACAACGAGACCTGTCTTGGGCCAGCTGGAATATGCATAACGCACAGAGGCACAGGCGGCCCAGACTTGCCACGAGGCACGACTTTACCGAGTGCAAAGAGTTTCAGCGAACGCCTCAACCCAAAGTCGCCAATTAGCGACCACCAAAATCAAGAAAACCGCAATTCGAGCAAGTCGGAGGCTCAAACTAGGCAGCCTTCTGGAATAAAATCAAGATGGTTGCCCCTGGAGGCGGCTCGTGCGGGCGATGCACGGACCCATTGTTTACGCCAAGAGGGGGCTGGAGATACTCGCCACCCAGGCGCACCTCGCCCTGCCACGCGCTATAGCGCTCGCTGTGCGACCAACCACCGCCGAACAAAGCCATTGTCCAATGGCGATAAATCACTATAGATGAATTGAAGGCTGGCCAGGGGTTTATGGCGTCGAGGGAGGCAATTAGCCAGTAGAAATGGCGCAAGCCCTGTTCTTTTGCGATGGCAGGTAGGACGAGTTTGGTCAGTATTAAAGAGACGGATGGAACACGTCCAGGTAGTGTACCAGCATCCAGCAAGCATCACCCTCGAGATCTCTCTCCCTCAAGCATCTCTAATCAGTCTTTCCCCTGAGAAGCAGCAGCCTCACTCCAGTCTCCCTGGTCCTTGTCTATTTTTGAATCTTTTTTTCGCGCAGTCAAATCGTTCTTCATCCAATCTTGCCAATATGTGGACTACTACCATCGCTACCCTTGTTTCTGCCGCTGCTCTCGCACACGCCTCGCCAGCATAGTAAGTTTGCCGTCTCGGAAATTTGTTCTCTGGGTCGTCGTACTAACAAAAAAACCAGTCAAACCGGCTTCTGGAACCATGGCAACCACGGCCCCTGGAACACCACTGCGTCCTCATCATACTGCACATCCAGCAGCTCGATGTCACTGTCGACGGGCGTCTCGACCAAGCCGAATGTGACTTCGCACATGCCATCGACCTCCTCCTCGCACTCCATCCCCCTTTCCACACACTCGAGCTACAGCTGGAACTCGACTCTCTCGTCTTCTTCTATCCCCTATCCCTCCTCGTCGTCGAGCTTCTCGACTGGCTACTCCACAAGGCCGAATGGAACGACGATAGTGCCATCGACCTCCTCGCACTCTATCCCGCTTTCCACACATTCGAGCTTCTCGAGCTCGAGCTACAGCTGGAATTCCACCCTCTCGTCGTCTTCCATCCCTTACCCATCATCTTCCTCGTCCTTCTCGACTGGCTACTCCACCAAACCCAGTGGAACGACAAAGGCTCCATCCTCCTCTTCCTCCTCCTCTTCGGCCTACTCGACTAAGCCGAGTGGAACCTCGTCGGCTCCTACTTCGTCCGCGACTCCTTGCACGAAATCTTCGGCTTCCTCTTCCATCTTCTCGACCAAGCCAAGTGGAACCTCCTCAGCTCCTTCGTCATCCTCGACTCCTTGCACGAAGTCTTCCGCCTCGTCTTCCGCCTACTCGACCAAGCCAAGTGCAACCTCCTCTGCTCCCACTTCGTCCTCAACTCCCTGCACCAAGTCCCCCTCCTCAACAGCCTACTCCACCACCCCCTCAGCCTCCTCAACCACCATCCCCACCCCTCCCTTCCCAATCCCCTGCAACCACACCTCCACCCTCCCCTACCCCTCCTCCAGCCTCCTTCCAAGCCACAGCTGGTCCACCGCCTACTCCTCCAGCATCAGCATCAGCTGCAACCACACAATGTCCCAGCCCACGGCCTCTTCCTCGCCGGTCTTGAGCTCAAGCTCCACGGCCCTCGCTGATACATCGTCGGTGCCGAGCGAGACTGCGACGTGGACGCCTACGTGGACGCGACCTGCGAGGACGAGCAAGACGGCGACGGCGACGCCGGAGTCGACGATGACTGGTGCTGCTGGGAAGGTTGGGGCGGGGCTGGCATTGCCGTTGGCGGTGATTGGGGGCGCGATTGTGTTTGTGCTTTGATGAGGTTGCTGGGGTGATGAATGAAGATGAAGATGAAGATGAGATGAAGCATTTGCTGTTCTACGACTGACTTGAGGATGATGATGTTTTTGTATGACTAATATTTCTTCTTCTTAACATTGTAAATATGGGAGGTTGATTGAGCGATGGCGTTTAAAAGGGGTGGAGTTCTGGACTTGGAGTGGGAAGAAAGCATCGATCTTGTAAATACTGGATGAAACGGACTCATGGAAATGGGACATGGGAAATGGACATAATGGTCAAAGTGTGCCATGAACATACAGAGTAGATAGTTAATGCTTAATTGAGAAGATCAACATAAATCACCTCGTTCCCCATTTGCAAATGTGCTTTTTCAATACAAGTTCCAAAGTCGTAAGAGTTGAAGTTACCTTATAGAGGTTTCTGAGCTACTCTACCATACGAGGAATATATTCAATTGACTTGGGAGTAGGTAGATTAACGCTCGTCTAGGAGATGGATATATACTTAGATACTAGAACTTCTTCTAATTTCAGACGTCCAATTTCTGAGATACATATTTAGATACGCGCTTGAAGCTATCCTGGGTTATAGATAGCATAATGTTTTTATTTGTAGAATTAACTCGGGATTGAATTTGGGCGTATATAGATCACGGATATATCTTTAGATATAGGGGATCCACGATATCTAGACATCTAGTTCATAAGATTAAGTTTTGGATGATTGTTTAAAGCTATCCCAGGCTGTGAATGCTTGGTATTCAGCTCTAGGTTCTTATTTCAGGTAAGATTTCTATAGCCCCTGACTTACAGCACTTACCCAGACGCGACCTCGCCAGGACCGGAGAGGGCTCTTAATCTCGATAATTGTTTTTTCTACCGTAGAAGTTACGGAGACCTCTGAAATACTAGAGGCACTCTGAGTGTTGCAAAGGTGAGAGCTTGGGAGGATCTGCTCCGCCGGCGTGTGAGGTTGCGGAGCTTGAGCTCGGAGGTCTTGGCGCGAAATTGAGAACACGCATCCTCCCCCCGACGCCGACAACCACGAATTGCGAGCTTACGCAGGACGCCCCCATTCCCACCATCACAATCTCCAACACCATGGCCGCTGCTGTGGGTGACTTCTTCTTCCAGGGCGAGAGCGGCCGGAATACTCGCGGGCTGTTGCGCGTCATCATTCTCTGCACAATTGCTGCCGCAGCTGTCTCGAGTCGTCTTTTCTCGTAAGAGCGCGCAATTTGTACGGCGAGAGGGCAATGCTGACTTTCTTTTCAGGGTTATTCGATTCGAGAGCATTATTCACGAATGTGAGCTTCCTCTGGCAATCATAGGTTCTACGGAGTAGATGCTGACCATTCGTCTTTCCACAGTTGACCCCTGGTTCAATTTCCGCGCAACGAAATACCTCGTACAACATGGCTTCTACCCTTTCTGGAACTGGATGGATGACCGTACGTGATATAAAACACAAGAGACTCGGTCTCGGAGATTACGTACTGACGGGTGGATAGGAACATGGCATCCGCTCGGTCGAGTTACAGGAGGAACGCTGTATCCAGGCCTCATGGTCACCAGCGGCATCATCTACCACGTCCTGCGCTTCCTCACATTCCCCGTCGATATCAGGAACATTTGTGTTCTCCTCGCCCCAGCCTTTTCAGGTCTTACCGCTTTCGCGACCTACCTCCTGACCTCCGAGATGACCACCTCGCCCTCCGCAGGCCTGCTTTCCGCCGCGTTCATGGGCATTGCGCCTGGTTATATCTCTCGATCGGTTGCTGGGAGCTACGACAATGAGGCGATTGCCATTTTCTTGCTAGTGTTCACATTCTACCTCTGGATCAAGGCAGTAAAAGAAGGCTCAGCAGCATGGGGGGCTATGACGGCTCTTTTCTACGGATACATGGTCTCTGCATGGGGTGGATATGTGTTTATCACCAACTTGCTGCCATTGCATGCGTTTGTCTTGATCTGCATGGGCCGCTTCAGCCCGCGTCTCTACGTTAGCTACACCACGTGGTACGCCCTGGGGACGTTGGGCAGCATGCAGATTCCTTTCGTTGGATTCCTTCCAGTCAGGAGTAGCGAGCATATGTCTGCTCTAGGTGTGTTTTTTCTCTCTCCGATATTTAAAAAGAAGAATCTAACAATCCACAAGGTGTTTTCGGCCTCCTTCAACTCGTCGGATTCGTCGAGTATGTCCGTCAGCAACTGCCAAGCAAGCAGTTCCAGACTCTACTACGTACTCTCGTACTCGTCGTGTTTGTTGTGGCCCTTGGAGGTCTGGTCTCTTTGACTGTTTCCGGCGTTATTGCACCATGGACTGGTCGCTTCTACTCTCTGTGGGATACTGGCTACGCCAAGATCCATATCCCAATCATTGCCTCTGTCTCGGAACATCAGCCAACCGCCTGGCCAGCGTACTTCTTCGATCTGAACATGCTGATCTGGCTCTTCCCAGCTGGTGTTTACATGTGCTTCCGGACCTTGAAGGACGAGCACGTGTTCGTGGTCATCTACGCCGTTCTCGCAAGCTACTTCTCCGGCGTCATGGTCCGTCTTATGCTGACACTGACTCCGATTGTCTGCGTTTCTGCTGCGATGGCCTTGTCTCAGATTCTCGACACGTTCATGTCGTTGGACTCGCCGAACGAGGAGGATCATCAGAATGGCAACGCAGATACCGCCAAGACCGCAGCATCCCTCCTTTCGGATGGCCTCAAAACGACCCGCAAACCTGCGATCGGTGTGTACTCGTACATGTCTAAGGTCACTCTGGTGGCGTCGAGCACGATATACCTTCTTGTTTTTGTTGCCCACTGTACCTGGGTTACATCCAATGCGTACTCATCTCCTTCCGTCGTGTTGGCCAGCCGACTTCCTGATGGCAGCCAGCATATTATCGACGATTATCGCGAGGCTTACTATTGGCTTCGCCAAAACACCAAGGAAGATGCCAAGATCATGTCCTGGTGGGATTACGGCTACCAGATCGGAGGCATGGCTGATCGTCCTACGCTGGTTGACAACAACACGTGGAACAACACGCACATTGCCACTGTTGGAAAGGCCATGAGCTCACGTGAGGAGGTCAGCTATCCCATCATGCGCCAACACGAGGTCGACTATGTTCTTGTCGTCTTCGGGGGTCTCCTGGGATACTCTGGCGACGATATCAACAAGTTCCTTTGGATGGTGAGGATTGCAGAGGGTATCTGGCCTGATGAGGTCAAGGAGAGGGACTTCTTCACTCCTAGGGGCGAATACCGGGTTGACAACGAAGCCACGCCGACCATGAAGAATAGCTTGATGTAGGACTCTCAGTCGTGATTATTTTCGATGGGCACTAATCAACTATACAGGTACAAGATGTCGTACTACAACTACAACTCCCTATTCCCGGCAGGCCAAGCCCAGGACCGAGTCCGTGGAGCACGTTTGCCAGCCGAGGGCCCAACGCTCAGCACGCTGGACGAGGCGTTTACCAGCGAGAACTGGATCATTAGGATCTACAAGGTTAAGGACCTCGACAACTTCGGTCGAGACCATCCAAGTGCTATGGCATTTGACAAGGGCAATAAGAAGAAGAAGCCCGTGAAGCGAAGGGGTGCGCGGGTGCTACGCACTGAGTAGATGGGTGTTGTTGGATTGAGCATCTAGTCAAAGACAGACTGTATGTACACTATAAATTCCCTGATGTTGGTGAGGCGTTCGGAAAAGTAAAAGGAGAAAATAGCATTTGCGACTGAGCCTTCTTGTACTCTTAGGAAAGACTTGATCGCGCCTTCCAGACGAGTAGGAGACTCGAGGTCGAGGCGGGCAGTCCGCGGGATATCCCATATCACATGATGATACCACATTCTGCAACGAATGTGTGAGCAATCGCAGGTGCAAGTGACATTGACTGCGTGCAGGTGGCCAGACTCACAATCCCATGTCCCAACCCTCTGACTCTCACTGCTCTTCGGCAAATGCACCGTCTGAAGTCCACCTCACTCATTTCACCCTATACTCCCTGTTGTCTTCTCAGTCTCCACTCACTCACCCTGTCCCTACCTCAGTCCGCGCTACCAACCCTCTTCAAAAACGCAGATTGCCAAGCTGCATATCCATCTTCCCTATCCTTCATCAATACCCACAACTAACCTAGGGTCTTTGTTCGCTTGCCTGGCTCGAATCTGACGCCGCCATTGCCTCGAGCTGGGCGCCTCCAATGTCCACTGCCTCTATACAGTCTCCATCCTGCCGTCTTCTACTCCTTCTCGAAACCGCCACCCACCCACAACCTGATCCACAGCAGAGATGTCCAACCAGATACCGCCACCCTTTGGCTATGGATATGGCAACAACTACAACTATGGCTACCCACATCCTGCTGTGAACCCTTACACTGGCTTTGAGCATGCCCAGTATGTCCATTCGGTCACCTTGCCTCTGTTCACAGTGCTAACATCATATCAGCCCTCCGAATATCCCTCCTCCACCTCTGACTCTCCAGCCTGTCGAACCTACTGTCTCTCCAGAAGACGAGCAAGCATTGGTCGTGCGAGATGGGACGACCGCCTCTCCGCCACCAATGACTCCGTACGGTAGCCTCAATCAAGGCTTCGCAGCGCCACCTCCTGGCTTTTACAATGGCTTCGTGTACAACCAACCGCCACAGGCCAGCTGGCGTGCAGCACGCGATGATTCGGACACGGCGCACAGTGCTCCACCTCCATCCGCTTCATCTGGCAGCACGTTCCCATATCCAAATTATGGTCGTTTCCCGGCTCCACCATATCCAAGGACGTCCTCGGTTCCGCCACAGCGCGAGCAGTCTCGATCCCGCTCAGCATCACCTCCCCAAGGGCACCATCCTGGCCACTACTGTGGTCGTTGCAAGAACCCACGATCTCGAGGCTACCACAAGAACCATCCAATTATTCCTGGTAGACCGCCGAGGACAGAACTGTGCAGTAGGTGCGCCAAGAAGGATGATTATACTGATGATGGAGAGGGCGACTATCCTCCACCTCCAACGCCGCCGGTGACACCCGCAGACCTGAACGAAGAGACAGTGAAGATTCTGTTGCGCGATGGAAGCGCGGTATCTGTACGTGAACGTGAAGACCGTAGCGATACCGTACGCATTGTCAGGCGGCGGGTCTCTTCAAGTCCACCTCAGACACCGCGGCGAAAGGCAAGAGTATCGAGCATGAGCGAGGAAGAGCCAGGCCGGCCGGGTCAGCAGTTTCGAGAAACTTCCTTCAGGCGCACGACCGTGTATCAAGAGGATGATGAAGGAGATGATGATGCTGCATACGATACAACTCCGAGCTCGACTCCAGCTCGTCATCCTCGAACGCACCCCATGTCTCCCAGGGAAGCTCGAGGCTTCACCCGCGAAGTTGCTCGAAGTATGGTGGAGGAGATTCATCAAGCTGCGAGCCCGCGCGGTGAACCAAATGGCTTCTATCGTGGTCGCCCTTCGCGTCGAAGTCCACAAGAGACTGTCGAGACTCTTCGGCATTCAGTTCCTTCGCCAGTTCCTCCTCCGCCTCCTCGTATCTCAGCACCTGATTCTTACTATCCCCCTGCTCGCGCTTCGTCAGTACAGAACGTGCCCGGTATAGGCCGGCGCCGTTCGCCTCCTCGGACACAAGTTCGAGAAGTCTTGTATCGGCATGGCTCTGGTCCACTTTCACCTCGTGAAGAAGCGCCACGTCCAGTCATGAACCCTGCGCCAGGTCGTGCTTATGAAGAGAATCGTCGTTCGCAACAGCACGTCCCGCCCGCGTTTAGTCGACCCTCCCTATCGGAGATTGAGCGTCCCCCTGTTCGCGCTTCGGGCTTGAGGGGAGGCCATCAGACGGAGGAGTGGCATCACTACGTGCGATCTGGCCCACCACGCGATGTGGATCTTCCAAGGAGAGCATCGAATCCGAATGGACTTGCCGTCCATGAAGCACCATCAAGTGCGCCGTATCAACGGCAATCATCGTTGCCTGAGATTGAAAATGAAGAGCTTCAACGAAGAGCAGCTAAGGTCTCCAAAGACAATCGACATGTTCAGGAGTGGGTTAACCACCACCCCCGACCTACACCTCCACGAGATTCAGAACTTCCTCGAAAGACATCACATTCCGGTCCTGCCAATAGCTACGAGCGTCCCCTTCACGTCATGCCAGAGCGAAAGCCGGTACCACGTCATTCGCCGCCTCATGTGGTGGATGCCCTTCTTCCGTCTCCGATCGTGGTCCCACCGAATAGCAACATCGAATATCGACGGCAACGAGAGCGATTCGAACGATCCTCCTCCTCGCCGGAACGTCGGGCTCGGTCACGAGAGCGCCAAGTTGTCACCCCAACTGGTCCTTCTCCTTCGAGTTCTAGACCACCTCCAAAGAGGAGTGCTCTTCGCTCTCCTAGCCGTCCGAGATTCAGTAATGCTTCGCCCCACCACACTCCCCATACACCTGAGAGGCATGATGTTGAGTATTATGTCGCAGATGTCGGAACCCCTCGCGTCCAGTTTGCGCCGGAACCGAAATCGCCGTCGAGACGGCGTAACTCCATATCCGACAGCGAAGCGGCGCCGAGACCTCGACGACCGCGGTTCAGGGGTGATGTAGATGGAGTTGACGATCCAAGAGAAGGTCCCGGTAAGTTGAAAAAGTTCCTCCAGAAGAGCGCCAGTCTCCTGGCCACCGGCGCCGCTTTTAGATCGCCGTTGACGTCTAAAGGAGGTCGAGATCCGGGGTCTCCCGGAGTCAAGAAGGTCTATGTTCGCGTCGGTTCCAACACGCCACCTAGGAGACGAGAGGATCCCCGGGAGCTTGAGCGCGGACGCCCAGCACCTCCTTTGACGTCGCCACATGGACATCGTCGTGAACGTCATGGTGGGGTTCGCGGCGGCGTTCCTCCTATCACACCTCCTAGGAGGCGAGCAGACTCCCGTGAACGCGAACGACGTCTAGGACATCCATCCACGCCACCTAGCGGACGTTTCTATGAGCGTGACGGTAGAGATCGCAGCGGCGTTCCTTCTGCCGCGCCACCAAGGAGACGACCAAACTCTCATGACCATGAGCGTGGACGCCAACACCCTATACCTCCATCCACGCCCCCTAACGGACGTCACCGAGAACACGAACGCAGCCCTTCTATAGACTCCGGCAAGACACTCCATCCACGAATTTTCAGCGAACCTTCACCCACTCCACCCCGCCACCGCCATCCAGACTCAAGAGAACCACACCACCGTCGCCACCATTCCGAATCCCCTCGCGACCGCCCCCGTCGCAGACCAGACGACGACATGCACAGCGCACCCTACCACGACGCCGAAGCCCGCCCCACCAGCTCGCTCGCAGGCCACCCGCGTCTGTCGCGCGAGGTCGATCCTCTCAATGCCGATTTTCATTCTCTGCGGGAACGAGCCCGTGATGTTGAGGAGGAGTCTGATACGTCGGAGCAGACGAGGTGGGTGAGGAGGCAGGTTGAGGAGGGGGCTGTTGCGAGGAATGGGGATGAGTTGCATCCGGCGAAGTTGAGAAGGCCTGGAGGTGGTGGTGGGGGTGGGAGGAGTGTTAGTTGGGAGGGGGTGGGAAGGGGAGGCGATAGGGAGGTGATTGGGTGAGAGCGTGTGATGGAGATGGGGTGGCAAGAAGGGAACGGGGATGGCGGGATAATATGGCCCGAACGAGACAACACTTTCCTGTTTGACATTACTCTGAGATGGCGGGTTCTTCCTATCCTCATCTTTCTGGGGACCTTCCTCATGAGATGGGGGTATATCGTGAGTTTCATGACAGAAAGCCTCAGAAGGGAGAAGTAGGGTTTGTCCTTAGGGGCGCAGAATGGTGGGAGTGGACATGAGGATGAGGATGTGGAAGTTAATGAGACAAATTGTTTTCCAGGAGTAGAAAGAGGAAGGAATTGATAAATTATTTGTTTGCGTTGCTGATGCTTCCTTGTGTGAGTCTCGCTTTTAATTGCCCGATCTTTGAGATTGGGTGTGGAGACATGCTGTTGATCTTTCTTCCTTGGGAAGACGTGATGTTGCGGGTAACAAGCTCACAGGGGGTGACATAATTCACCGGACACCCAGCAGTGAGCACCCAAAGTCTCGCCAAAAGTGTCCGGAGAGTTATGTCACCCCCTGTGAGCTGGAGTACAATGAAGTCTGAAGGAGTGGAAAGGGAAAGGAGATTTAGCGTGAAGTAAGGAATAGGATGGGCGGAGGCTGGTGGTGTAAGAAGGGACGGGAAAGGAGGAAATTGGAGGGCTACTAGTAGGATAAAGATAGGTACCCAGGTAGGTAGGTAGGGTATTGTGATTTTGTATTAGAAAGATCACAATTGTTGCAGGACAGGTCGGCCTTGCTCGTAAGAGGCAGAGGTCATAGAAAATGCAGCGGTAACTCAGTGTAGGGGTGCTCGCTCTGTACAGAGCTGAGAAGTTGATTGTATTGATGCTATCTGAGCGGAGAGATGAGGGTTGGCACGTGGTTGGGTCCTCGCGAGCCTGGATTCACGTGATGTAGCTGATTTCGGCCATCTACGCGAGAGAGAGCGCTCTCTGCAACAACAATGATGACATTGAGATGGGGAGTCTCTAGGTAAGATTTTGGTAATTTAGTCAGAATGTGACATCCTAGTAGTGTTAGCTGAAATGCAACCCTATCCCATCCTCCACCCTGCCACATTCTGCAATCAGCTTCCAATTGCACGCTATGTCTCGTTTAGGCCGAAGTGGGTCTACCTTATTCGAGATATTCTCACTCGTTTCACACGCATTCAAAGAAGGTAGGCGCGACCTCGAGATTCGGATTCGGATTCGGTAAATCACGCGCATACGATACGGTATAGGAAAGCGCGACCTAACTTTGCAATACCAATCTCAATCCAGCCCACGCTTCCCGTCCACTGGCAATCCCCACCACACTTCAAATCCCCCTCAAAACAACAGATAATCAGTTAGCGCGGGGGTCTAATTGTTTAAACCAACAGCACCACCAAATGCCAGGTTACCACCACTGCTGGGGGTGGGGAAATTACCCCCGAGTTCAATCTTGGGGTGATTTTTGCGACTTTTTTTGCATTTCTAATTCTTTTCTTTGTTCTTATGGTTTATGTGTCGTGGCATGGCATGCAAATGAAAGTCGTGGGAGCGATTGGTGGACGCGTAGCGACGGGACATCGACAGTTGGGATAGCTACCTAGATACGGACTGGTTGCTTAGTGGTGGTAAGGCGATGTCTGGACGATTCAGATGCGTATGGGGAGGGAAGGCACGATCCTTGAGATTCCGGTTGAGGAGTTCGTGCCTGCCTTACCTTTACGGAAGGGGAGCCGCGAACCTGGAAATTGGCGGAAGGGTGCAGATTCTGGGAGGTCCTGCTGGGTGTCTACGATGTAGGTACCTAGGTACAGCGTCTGGTCTTTCTGAGGGGTATGGATGGGTCGGGGGTTTTGGTTTGGTCTTCTTGCGTACGGCCATTCTTTGGAAGACTTCGGGCATGATTATCTAGAAGGTAACATCGGTTGCCTGCAAGTTAGTGCCAGCCAAAGTCTTGCAGGACATACCGCTCCAATTCTACCTTGCTTTTACGACCTTTAGATACAAAATTGCTTCGCAGATACATCATCAAGATTGGTGAGCGGATGGCCGGGACGGAGCGCGGCAGAAAGAGGAGAAATGGGGTGAAAACAAGGACGATGACGATGTAGAAAGATTTGTAAGTCGTGACATTTCTCCCTACCCCTACCGAACCTCACACCAGCCGCTCCGAAGCAGTCATACATCCCCTTTTCGTCATAGAATCCCCTACACCACATCGTCTGCTCCGGTCTTGTCTTTGACATGCCTCCTAAATCTTTTCAGGGGGTTGCGGCCAACTGTACTGGGCGCAGCGTTAACTCCTGAGGAGGTTTTCTGAGCGGGACTTTGCGCGGGTGCTGCCTTTTTTGCATTCCCGAGGCCGTCTGAGGCCGGCGCTTTCGCTTCAATGGCATCATTGGCTTTGGCTTTGATCTTTTCCGTTCTGTCGCCAGTCGCGCTGTCCACTTCCTTGCTGGGGTTAGGTTGTGAGGCCCTTTCTAATTCCCGCGCAATTTTGGCCTTTTCTCTGATCATTGTACGGAACTTTTGCCATAGAGAAACGCCCATTCCATATCGTAGCGCCGCCCACATTGCTATGACAGTGACCACAATCGAAGCTAGCTCCGCCGTTGCTGATAGTGTTAGCATACAGTAACTGTGGATAATGCGGCTTCACTTACCGATCCATGTGCCAACATAGTTGGTTTTGTACAGTCCATCCTTGTTCTTTGGTTCCTTTCCCTGATTGAACTCCTTCATTGGAAGAGCGAAGAGGCTGACCATGAATGACAAAGGTGTGAAAATGATGGTGATGATTGTGAAGCCGAAGACTGCTGCGCTCATCATGGAAGCTGAATGGGATTCTTTCATGCTTGCATGCTTTTGCATGAGATCCAGCTTTATCGTTATATTCCGCTCGACCCTCTCCGCATCTTCTTCGAGCCTTGCAATTTGGCGTCGATATTTTTGATATTTCGCCTGAGGTTGCCAAATCTGTCTCCAAGCGTCCTGCTCGGCTTTCGCGAGCACAAGATCTCGTATATTTGCATTCTTCATTTCTTGGTGTTTGCCTGGGCCCAGGTTCGGCCACTGTAAGCTCATGAATTCCTTCCACACTTCCTCCTGCTCAGCTAGGACTGATCTGATCATTGAGAGCTCTTCTCTGATATCATTGATTTGGTGGAAAAAGCCTTTCTCCTGTTCAACATGCAGCTTTTCAATGCTTGTATTCCTGACATACTCGTTCACATCTTCTGAAAGAATGGATATTGCATTTCCATATCTTTTGAGGAGCGGTTCTGCAGGGCCGCCGCCCGCGGGATCGTCGAAGAGTTCCACGATGCGGGAGAATAGCAGTGCGATGATTGTCCATTTCTCACCTACTAACTCCCCGAGCATGGAAAACGCGTCGGACCCACTGTTGTAATTGTCAATCTTCTGTCGAATTTGCTCCTGGAGGGCTGCAATGATCTCATCATCAATTTTCCAGATCCAGGCTTGGTGGACAGTAACAACGATTTTGGGCGGATTGGGATCTCCCGTGGCGTTGGTCTTTTTTCGCGCTCTCCAGAGTAGACAAAGTTCATCCCGCAGCGTCGTGCCAACTTCTTTTTCATCCTTGAACAGTTCCTTTTCCTGCTTCTCCTCTTTCCACCTCGTGAGACGCCCCAGCACCTGGTCAGTATTGCGGCGATCTAGGACATCCCGTGTCAAAGCTGGGCTGCAATACTCGTCCAAGGTAAGTGGCATGTGAGCCTCAAGCAACGTACGGCCACTGCCGATACAATGTGTCAAAGTCTGGGTCTTCTCATTGCACCGAGTCTGCCGCTCTTTACTTGTAATCCAAGGATCCACGTGGATGAAAGGTATCTATTGCAGTCAATAAGAATTTGTTACTTATAGAGGTTTGGAATTTAACATACAACGAGTGAGAGAAAGTCTTTCGATTCACCATCTGGGATAGGAGAGTCCAAGGGTTGAAAGATACACGAGGATTCTCTGCATCTCATATACGGAAGGGGTTCGTAACTCTCGAAGAAGGATAGACCTATCTGACGAAGAATGCATTCGAGAACCGCAGGCTTTCTCGTCCGACTGTTCACCAAATGTGTCTGGCATCAATGTAAATAACAAATTTCAAAAATCACCACCTATGGGAACTTACGATGACCAAAGACATCTGTATCATCAACAAATCAGTATGTTGTCTTGCAGGCGATCGGTCTTCTTACCTTGGTGCTTCGAATAAATGCGGGCAAGCCATCTTCAGCATCATAAAAGTTATCAGGATCATCGCCGGAAGACAATTCGACATAGTCTCGCTTGTCCTCTCCCAGGTCACGACGCAGAAAGGTTGTAATCGCCGGCCAGCGCTTCTTAGAGCATGCAAAATCCCACGCACTGATCCCTTCCCTCTCTTTGATCCCTGGATCTGCACCCTGTTCCAGGAGAAGTGAAATCATACTGGATGGGCACTTGCGTTCCACCGCAATATAAAGTGCGGTCTCGCCATGTTCGTTTTGCATATTAACGTAAATGCCTTTCCTTGTAGAATGCTTGATGAGTTCTGCCACGATCTGTTCGTCCTTTTTGAATGAGACCGCAAAATGAAGAAGAGTGGCACCATGAGTAACTTTCGTCTCAATGAAAGCATTCTTGTCCGCAGATAGACTGATGAGCTTTTTGACGACCCGGATACGACCTTCGTGAACTGCGCAATGAAGGGGAGTCCCATTAATGTCGTCGCGTGCGGACAGGAATGCGTCCTTTCTGTCCAAAGCTTCCGTAACGAGTATCTCTACAATCTTTGCATTGTGGGCTAGATGAAGGGGCGTCTGATCCCAAGAACCTCTTGCAGTCACATAGGTAGGTCTGTCAGTAGCTGAGCATTGAGCTATCAGCCACTCAGCGATAGGTGTCCGGTTGTTGCGTACTGCTACATGGAGAGGGGTTTCGCCATATTGATTGGTTGAGTCAACCCTTAGGGCCGTACTGCTCAAGATGTGCTTGACTTCGTCGAGATCACCCTCCTCCACCGCATAGAGAAGTCCTGGCACAGTCAGTATTTTCCACACGAATGTGGACGGGTAAAGTGCTCATCTGAATAGGTACCTTCGATGTCATTAGCCATTTTCTGGGATTGCGCTTGCCTTTACCCAATAGGAAGCGGAAGCATAAATCGCTGAGAATCGGAAAGTTCGTCCGGGATCATGAAGATAGAATAGAAGATTCTTCATGACCGGACACGAAAAGGTGGAAGAGTGAGGGGAAATAAAGGAGGCTGAGGAAGAGTCGAAGGTGCGAGGCGGGCAGTCGGCGCTGTCTTCTGACTGAAGAGTGCCATGGCGACCACTTTGAGACGACAATACGGCAAAACGAAGCCTCACATATCTTGTGTATGGAGGCGTGTGGCGTCTGCACTCCTCGACCGTGAGTGGCCCATCATCAAGAATCGGGTCTGGGACTCGCTTCCACTTGAACCCTGCGAGGCTGGCAAAAGTTATACTGTGGAATATATACCGACGGTAAAGGGCGGTCGTTTGACGGCTGGACTCGCGTGCAGGTGGCAAGTTAGAGGGCTAGATGATGTGTACTTGCTACCATGAAAGGCTGAACATGACAAATTGTCTTGTAGTTGATGGTGGGAGTGACCAAGACTGGACACGCCCACGGATCGACAAGGATCGCAGAGTGCGGGCACGTGATACGCAGATATACTCTACCTCCACCCAACGTAACGTCCTATCACCACCTGCACCATCCATCCCATCTACCCTTTTTCCGACGACTTCCAACAACAACCTTCTAGCGATATCCTCCATCTGCATCCCACGACTACCACTCTGCGGCATCGCCCGGCAACATTCTTTCCTCCACCTGAACGACAACCACATGCCCCAAGATTCCCCAGCACATTGACCACGTCACTTTCGATCAATGTCTCGCGCAAAAGTCCTTACTGGTCCAAGGCCTGGCAATCCAGCGAGGAAGTCATCAGCCTTTCTCACCCGACGCGCAACTAATGTTGAATCACTTATTTCTCGCAGAGGAGAAGTAGAACATAAGAACATTCATCGTACTATTCGATATATACAACGACCTATACAACCAAGCGATGGTATATCTCCCCGAGCATAAGTTCCTCCCGGTTATTATCGTGTCTGTATAGGTAGGCAACAAGTCTCCCTATTTATGCTCGTACCTGTTGGCGTGACGGGCGAAGATAAGTACTACCTACCAGGTAAGAACCTTGGGCTACTAATACTGGCCACGTGACTCACATCTCGACTGGCTATACGAAAGAACGCTTGCGTGCTACCCAAATGTAAGGTTTTCCTTCAACCCGAGGCCTACCTTAGGTAGGTACCTATCTAGTTTCAATGTTGGAAAGACTTAACGAAGACTTAATCTTCCTCCACCCTAATCAGGAAAGTAGTCGAAACACAGGAAACTCCAAGCGAATGAACGCATCTCCAGTCTCGTCCCAAGCCCATGCGTAGGTAAGGTTTCGTTTGCCTTGTGGAAGTGGGGCATCAGGCAATCTCAGAGCGATGTGGACGGCGACGTTCGGGGCTGACTGGAGATGGGGCAGAACTTCAGAAGAGACAGGGCTCATAGGCGCCTGGGGCTGAAGGCAGGCTGGCAGGCAACCATGCGTGTGGGAGACCTGCGGGGCCTGAAGGTAGGTCGGACTAGGTAATGGGCGCTTCTGCTGCCGCTGGTGGTTGTTTTGGTGGTTTGTTTTTGGCTTGGAGGACTGGTAGTGGCAGTCAGGAGACGCGGTGGAGTCGAGAAAAGGAGTTGGGGCAATTCTGGGCTCATCAGGCCAGGTTTTGACCGGATTGCAGTGAAATTCAAACTACCTAGGTAGCTACTACGGGACAGGAATTCGCCAGCCAAAATACAGACCAAGTCCGAAGAACATGGATGCCAGCGCAGGCATGATGGGAACGAACTTTCTGATCAGCGATGGAGTACAGAGACTAGAACATATGATTTATAGGAAAGAATTCCTTCGTATATGACTCCACCTCTCCAAAGAATATATTCCCAAGTTCCTGCCTTTTGTACCGCAAAACATCGTAAGAGACAGGCAGCGTCTGAAGCGAAAGGGTATCGAGCATCCATCCATCCATTCCATCATGAAAATCGTCAAGTCGTGTACGCCCGCGTCCAAGTCCGAAAGCGAAGCCCAAGAAAAAGAGAGAAGAAAGCCGAAACTCCACCCAGCCCATGAGTTCTGAATCATCGCATCATCACCAGCACTACCATCACCCAATCGTCCTATTCAAAGGTAACCCACCCCCAACCCCAACCCTCCATCCCCCCTTCCCATCCCTCTCAACCAACCCCTCCTCAACAAGCCAGTCATGCAGTACCTTATCCTCATTCCACGTCCTAACATCCCCATCCCCATCGACCTTCTCCCCCTTCTCCCCCTTCTTCCCCGCCTCTCCGCCCTTCCTCCTCGCCTCAAGATGCGCCCCCACATGCTCCATCCGCTCTTCCCAACTATTCTCCCCCGCGAACTTCTGCGCGCAGAACAGACACCCCGACCTTGGCGGGTTCTGCCGAATAGTCATGTAGCAGCGTTTCTGGTGCTCGAATTCCTGCTGCGAGGCGCTGGTGGTGGCGACGATGCTGCCCTTTGAGGAGGGCGGCGGCTTGAGGTTCGAGTGCATGCGCCGCAGGTGCTGGGTGAAGAGGTCCTTGCGGTTGAAGTCATTGGGGACGGCGGGGCTTGTGGTGGAGATGTCGGAGGGGGTGGAGGAGCGTGGGCAGAGGTCGCAGCGCCAGAAGCCGAGGCGCACGTGTTGAGTGCTGACGTGACGCTTCCATTCGTTTTTGGAGGTGAAGGTCGAGCCGCACTTGTAGCCAGCAAGGGGGCAGGGGAAGTGGCGGGGTGTGTCGAGGGTGGGGGATACGGCCTTTTTGGGGCTCTTACGCTTGACGACGGAGCTGTTGCTGGATTGTCGACGGGTGGTTGGGCTGCGCTTGTTGACTTTGGAGGTGGATGCGACGCTGGATTGCGAGGCGCGCCGACGACGACGCTTTGATGGCGAAGCGGTCTTGACGCCAGGCTCGTAGTCAGAGTCGGTTGCTTCGCCCGGTTCGGTCTCTTCGGTGGAGTATGGGTGAACAGACTCGGCCCTCGAGAAGGGCTGCACGGATTCTGCCCTGATGGACTCTCCGATCCCCTCGTCGATATGCTCTGGTTGTGACATGTCGTTGGCATGGCTCATCTTCGGTCGACAGTAACCGTGATCGTGCTCGTGATCATCATAGTGCTCCTGGTGGTCATTGTTGTATGACAAGCCGTGCATATGGGCTCTGTCGTGGTCATCTGCCGGCTGGTCGGCGAGTTCATCGGGCTGTCCCTGGATCTCGCGAAGAGCGATGCCGTGAGGAACCATGCAAGCGCTACCACCGTATGGATGATCCATACCTTGGTCGAAAATTGACGGCTCAGGATATGGCAGCTGTCGTGATCGGTAATCGGACGAACTGCTCAGTGAGTATCGAGGGCTGTGTTCATGTTGCAGCTCTTCACTCTGACAAGTACTCCAACCGCCAGCAGAAGAGGAGTTCGTTCCGTCCGGTGAGCTTTGACGACGGTAGTAGTCTTGGTACCGGGGATCGTAGGCAGGTTGAAAGGCCAACCGCTTCTCCATGCGATACAAGGGGTCTTCTGTGTGTGGTGTTTCCGGTGTGAAAGGCGGCCGCTCTGGCCCCTGTAAGTACCGCTGCATGCTTGACATGTTCTGGGTGTTCGCTGCCTCGAGGTACAGCCTTGTGCCGGAAATGGTAACGGGCTTAGCTTCCTGGTAGTGATACGTGAGGCTCTCATCGAGATCTCCGCCAAAGGCTGGCCAAACTGTGGTATTCATGGAGTGCATTGGGTCGCGCTCGTCCATGTGGATCTGGGGGAAGTCATGGAAAGGTCTGAATGTGTCCATAGTGAAGAAAATGCCGCAAGAATATTTTCCAATTTGCTGACAATTGTGGTGCGGTCGTGTTGCAACTATAAGATGAGGCTTGAGGCCGGCAGAAAGAACAGCCCTGCGCGACAGATGAGTATCGAACCAGTGAACGAGCGAGCTGATTTCAAATGGTTGATCTAGGCCACTGGAGAGAGTCTAGTCCTTGTGAGGGCATGTAATCTGAGACTTGGAGAAGAACTATATAGACAATCGACGGAATTCGAAAACAACCTGTACGAGGTCGAAAATGGCTTGCAAGCGAGAGAGGCACTGCAACAGAGGCAGACTCGATGTGAAAATGGGTGTAGCGAAATTGAGTTTCAGAGGGAAGCAGGAAAGCACAGCCCCAGGGATATATGGTGGAGGAAGCACAATGCTCTGCCTCTTTTTCAACTAGATTCCACAATTCAAGAGTCTCCACCATCGCAGAGCCGCACGAGAGCTTTCCGCGTAGCTCGACAGCGGGAGGCCGACCAGGGTGCTGGTAGCTAGGGCAGGAGCTGGCAGAAGCTCTTCACCGGAAGTCGAGCCGCCAGGGGTCGGGAACGTGCCCCTGGTTGGTTGTGGGCATGCATAGCCGTGGGGCGATGTTGGTGGTTGCATCAAAGGAACGATATGGTCCCTTGGGCTTCAAAGATGGCTGCATTTCGCGATTGATGGGTCCCCAGGAGGGCGCGCGTGCGGAGAAGAAAAAGAAAAGCTTGCCTACCTCGACGTGGAGACCTGGTTGACGTGCACCACTTCTGCATCTGCCTCGTCGCAGTCCGCGCACATCTTCTCCCAAGTTGATGTTGTACCTACCTTCGCCTAGAGGCCGCGACAGCTACAGCGGGAGGAGTTCTTGGGAAATGAGTTGCGTTTGATCGCCTGGACAAGAGAGAAAAACAAGCTCGCGGCATTGGTGCTTCCATTCCTCCACCATGATGGGCAGACAAGAAGATTGAGGGAGAACAATAAAACCCGCATTGTGCGGCTGAGCAGGACACAATCTAGACGCTCGGTAAGCGTGGAGAGAAGGGGCCGAAACAGGACAGGTACAGAGCAAGGGAAAGCTGTGGGGCGTGAGGTGTGACGGCTTGGGGGGCGCCCAACGTGCTGTGTGGTTCATAAGTATCGCGGAGGTGGCATGAAAGCTGGAGAAGGGCGGCCATCAGCCGGAGCTTGGAGGACAGTGGATTGGACTCGAGAGTGAGAGACGGGAGAACAAGCGAAAGAGGAGTAGCTATTGTTAGCGACGTGCTTCTGGACGGATGCTTGCAGCTTCCGACACGGCGACACCAATAGGCCTGCCCTGCTCTACTCCATCCAGGCAACGAAGGCTTCTCAGGGCGACTGCATCAGGCAGCGAGGAGGAAATAGTTTGCCTCGTTTGCCTTCTTTCGCGGTGGGGCGTCTGCGGGCGCGATCGGGTTTCCAAGCAAAAGGAAAAGAGAGAATTGAGGGCGCCTCGCCGGAAGAAGAGAGAAAGAGGGGAAGTGCGAGGTCTGAATATGGTGGATTAGCTGGCGCAGCAATGCAGCCCTCGACGTTCCTGATCGGGTCACGGTGTAAAAGCAGATGAAGTTGAGCGTCGGGTCGCCGACGAGGTCGCGGAGTACAGGGCTGAGCGTGCTGAGCTTCCCGCTAGACCGCATTGGGCATGGGTTTGACCGTGCCTCAGCCACTATCACTGCTGCTTCCCGTGTGCTTCAGAATCATGAGGCTCAAAAGAGAGGGACGACGAACTGCGACTTGCGAAACGTTTGTGCCTTGCCAAGATACATGCCAGCACAGAGGAAGCGACTCGGATTTTGCTGCTCTAGCTTCCATCCTAGGCGTCATTCAACAGCTGCTGCCACGCTGCTGCATGTGCTGCTCCCTGTGAGCGACCCAAGCATCCCGTCCAAAGAGGCCGCACGCGAGGCTACGAGAGACTGGCCAGTAACCGGTCTTCAACGCCCTCGAGGATCCACTTGTGCTCTATCACCTCCAAGTTCTCTGCCTCACTCTGGAAGAGTTTATCTGGGTCTTGTTCTGGCCCCATCATACCCGCCCCTGGATTCATGCCAGCCATCTGCTGAGTCACTTGGTTTGCAGCTGTACGGTTTCAGAATCAGCATTTGTTTGTTGTATGGGATGGGGGCCACATACAGTTGTTGCTACCAAGAATGAAGTTGTACACGGGTTGGAGCCCGAACAGTGTGAGGAAGTACCACGACAGACTCGACACCCATCGGACGTCGAGATCTCTAGTTCCAACTCCAGACTGAAGCATAGACTTGAATTGAGGGGTCAATGGAAAAGGAAGTTTCACTGTCGAAGTCAGCTTCTGCTCAAAACCAACAAGCCGTAAAAGTCGTGATATGCCAGCCAACGAGCTGCACTAATACTGACATGCCGCAGCGGGTGCAACAATCCGCGAGAGATACCTCCACAGCAACCTCCACAGCAAAGCAAAATCGGGACAGCTCTTTCCAGCATTGACGTAGCCACCTCTTCAAGGTCGAAAAGTGGACAGCATCTCATTCCACAGTCATTCAAGAGACGTCTAGCCGACATCTCCCCAACAAGTCTTCCATACATTGGATTGCCATGCTCCATGTTATTTCTTGACCCATCCTATCTCTTTTACCTGCCCTTTTGATAGTGGCTCCACCTTCAAGAACATCCTCCCAAACCGCCGAGAAAGAAAAGCACCACTTACTAATAACAAACCCCGAAAAAAACGCATTAATCCACCCCATAATCAGCGTCTGCGGCACCATCATAGCAACCTGCCCCTTCATCATGCCCATCATGCCCTCCATCGCCGCCGGATCCGTCATCGGATTAGGTCTCGGCTTCCCTTTCGCGTCCGGATCCGCCAGAAACGCGCCGCTCTGAAACGCTGCCACCAGGAAGCTCTTGCGCGCGGCGAAGGACGAGGGCGACAGCACGTTTGCGTTTGTGCGCAGGTTGACACCGCGCATGAGGGAGCGGTGCTGGCGGATGAGGGGGAGGGTCTGCTTTTTGGGGGTTGACTGGAGGAGCACCATGGCGTAGTGGCGGAGGATGCCTGTGAGGATCTGGTGGGAGGGTTATTAGGGAGGACATCGAGGATTGAAGATACATGTAGGCGTACCATGACCACCGTAATAGGTAGCAAGATCCAATAGCTATGCCAATACAGTCAGTATCAGATTCAGTTACTTTCGCTGTGAATTCCATCCCACTTACAAGAGCGCCGGATCCCGATGGATCGTCTGCACCACCGGTTGAGCCATCTCGTCCTCTGTTCGGCTCTGATATTTACAGACAAGAAACGACTGTACAAGAGTGCCGTTGACGAAGCTCAACGTGCAGGTGGTGATGGTGAGCGCGCGGCGGAAGAACGTGGACCCTGGAATTAGGCGCGCGCTAAGCGCTTACGCACAAGCTTGTGGATCTCTCCCGCAAACTGAACACATCTCCAACCTCGATCAGCAACTTTGGGCCCGCGAAGGACCACAAGTTTCCCCAGGGCTAATTCTCTCGAATCTAAAAACTTCAATCTTTGAGGAAATCTCCAGGCTCTGGCAAACATGTCGTCGGAAGGGAAAATCGCCGTCTATTCGCTCGCAGGTAACTCTACCTTCCTCACTTCACTTCCCCAAACACTATACCACATTTCGCATTGTCCTAAGTCTACCTCACCTCACTTCTCTATATCTAATTTCCCGTACTAATACTTCCTACCTTACTTTATCTACCCTATCCTATCCTACCTTACCTTACCTCACCTCACCCATCCCCCTCTAAACCTTACCTCACTAACCCCCTCCCCCAATCAGACCTCAAAACCACAACCGACGACATCCTCCCCACCTACCTAACCTCCCTGCACTTCACGCCCACCCACACCGCCTCCACAATCCGCCTCGCCCTCGGCTACAGCGCCGTCCTCCTCGCCGCCGCCCTCTTCTACTTCGACTACACCAGCGGCTGGGCCACCACGGCCCCTTATACCCTCCCCGCGGTCCTTGTCTACTTCGCGCTCAACGGCGCATATACGGCGTGGATTTTTATTGTGGAGAGGGGGGCTGTGTTTGAGGGGGTGGGGCCACAGGGGGAGAGGGTTGTTGTGAGGAGTCGGAGTCGGAAGAATGAGGGCGTTTACTTCTTGAAGATTGAGATTACCGGCGCAGCGGGGAAGGGGATGAAGGAAATTGACGTCGAGGCGCCGTTTACGAGGTGGTTTACGCGCGATGGGCAGATTGTCCCCAAGCCGTTTCAGCAGTGGTTGGCGAGTAGTGTTGATGTGGTTGGGAAGGCGGATCCGACGAATGTGGTCGAGGATATTGGGAGGGGGAGTAGTATTGAGGAGAAGGGTACGGCGAGTGGGGTTAATATTATGGGACTGCCGGTGGAGAGGATGGGGGAGTTGCTTGGCGGTGCGGTCAAGACTGGTGGAGGTGGGAAGAAGGGGAAGAGGTAGCGTGCTGAGTTGAAGGGGGGGATTGCGGAGTGTGTGACTTCACATGTGAGGTTTGTATCGGATATCATTGTGGATTTGGCGCTCAAAAAGGGGGGGCATTTGGATGTACCATCAGAGGGTATTGACGGCGCAGCCGGTGAGGGCATTCCTCTGGCTTGTCAGGATATTGATTTAAATGACTTCGATTTCCTAGAGCTCGTAGCTATTCAGACAACCCCAGTTCATGAAGATCTCCAAACTCCACCCTGCCCGATACCAAAACTCCGATACTTATATCCCTAAAACACCAACAAATGCCGCCATGTTGTAAATGCCGAGAGCATCGTCCAGCTCCATCCCAAGCCCAACCGAAGGAACGTCAAGAAATCTAAACAACCACACCAAAACGCAAAAGGAATCACGAATCCTCCCCCTCATTCAATCATCCAAATCCCCACTCGTCCCCTCACTCTTCCATATCCATCAACGGCAACACCTGCAACTCGGTCTGCACAATCCTCTCAAACTCGGCCCGATCGATCCCCGCGCTCTTCGCCAGCCGGAACAAACTCTTGATGTCTGTGCTGATATGCTGCTTGATGCCCAACTCCGCCTGCGCCTGCACGGCAGCTTCCTGCTCCAACCTCTCGACGCTCCTCGCCGACGCCGGCGACGACGCGCGCGGCGACTCGATGCGCTGTTGCTGGGACTGCTCGTCGCGGGAAAGCAGACTTTGCACGTGCGAGTCTTGTCGCGCGTCTTTGGTGTCAGACGCAGGAGGAAGCGACGAGTCGTAGCCCGCGGGACCGAGATTAGTCGTCTGGAGGGGCTCGACCTGTGGCGGCTGCTGTTGCTGCGCTTGGCGCGAGGTGACGAGGGTATTGCCGTTGAGGGTTGAGTCGCCGGGTTTGAGGTCGCTTTCTTCGTCTGGGTCGTGCGGGTCCATCGCCGGTTGGACTTCGGACATGTAGCGGGCGAAGTATTCGAGTTCGGTTTGGTTTGGGAGTTGGAGGGTTGAGTTTGTGGTGTTGGGAGCTGGGGAGGGCCGTTTGGCGGGAGTGCGGTTCGCGGGGGTTTTGTCGTACGAGGCCCAGTAGTCGTCGTCGTCGTCGTCGTCGTCTTCGTCGTCTTGGTTGGTGTCCATGTAGCTTTGAGATGTTGCCGCTCCGTTTGTTGATGTGCTTTGGCCGGTTATGGCAGGTGCTGCTCGGGAGGTCCGAGAATAGCCAGCGTTGAGCACTTCGTCGGCTTCTGTCATGCTGCTATACCACTCGTTTCCATCGTCGAGGTCCTCAAGCCCACGGAGTTCGGCCAGTTTCCACTCGTGGGCGTCGCCCATGCACCAGAGGTAGATGGCCATCAGATTGAACTCAGTCAGGTCCAGCCTGGACTGCAGCGTCTCTTGATCGAGTTTGCGATAGCGGATATCCTTGACATCTTCCAGCTCGATTTCGCCGGACACGGGGTGCGGCTCGAGGCTCGCGCTGATGTCCTCGACGATGCTCGGGAGCTTCTCTGCCCGGTCTTTGTCCCAGCACAGCAGCGGAAGCCATGATGACGACCCCGAATCGGATATGAATTGCAATTTTTGGCGGAGGATGGGCGAGAGGAGTGGGAGGAGGTCTGGTGGTGGTCGGCGAGATGCGAATGCGGTAGGGAGACAGGCGAGTAGGGGAGGGAGAAGTTCCCGAGGGTTTGGTGGAGGAATGAACTGGACCATTTTTGCGCGGCAAGCTTACTCTCGAGTTCTCTTGGTGTCTTTTCTGGGACGAAAGAGAGAGGAGGGGTAAGTAAGTGGACGAGTCTTTATGGCATTGACAACGAAGTCAGACTGTCAGAGCGTGGGAAGATGAGGCCCGGAATCCGTTTGATGCACTAGCGATCACATGCAAAGAGGCGTTGAAACGGGCACGGCTGAATGATCAGTGCTGACGAACCTCACCTCACGATGCAATTGCGAGTGAGAGAGACTGAGGAGAGGAGGTGAGGTTGTTGCAAGCGGTATATACACGCGATACAAGTGCATCTAATAAGTGCAGTAGTAGCAGGAAGAATTTCCGGGGCTGACGGCAAGGTAGTTCCTTTGGACCGGCCGATTGCATTTCCAGAAGAGCGAGAAGCATGGATTATCCTCACCTCACGGGATCCTCCCCCCTCCCCCTCTCCCCTCGGCCGCAGGCATCAGGTGGCATCTCTCCCTCGTTCGCGGGGCCTTGCAGCGAAACACCATCTGCTGGACAATCCAACTGCGACCTGCCATTCGAGAACAAGCGGCGCCAACCCGGATGTGTTCAGTACCAGGTGGGCCAGATCTGGCACTCGACCTCGAATTGTCTCGTTTCGTTCTCAGACTCGGACCCCCATGAGTCAGACAAGGCATCCCAGCTGGCGGCCTTCTCACGAGAATTCGAGATTGATTGACATGCAGACTTCATATCAACTCCTCCACCTTTTCTTCCATCTAATCTCAGGTCCCAGACGTGGTGTCTAGTTTGCTGTGTGCTCTACACTCGAAACAATAGCTTTGTGCAGTGGTACTACAACGGCCGGTACCGTGGTTATCGTGGCCCAGTGATCGCTCCCGGCATTGCAAACGTCATCCGAAATCTTGATGTGTTGATGCCACGCGATGGACCTTAGTTCTCTTCTCTAGACTCTAGTTAATCCCACCTGCAGTCCCACCACAGCTTGCAGATTGAAACGAAAAACAAACTTCTCGTCCAACAATCTTCTACCCCTTTTCAATTGTCTCCTTGTCTTCGTCTCCTCTCCCCACCGGCTGGCTCCGGTACACTGTGCAAGTTTCTGTGATAAGGCCGTCCAGATTCCCACTTCAAAGAGCAAGGAATTGAATGGCCGACTCCAGCTATGGCACATTCAGAGAGAATTCGTCAGACAGCCTCAGTGGCACCTCAAACCGCACACCCAAAGATGCATCCCCGGATCCCGACCCAGAGCTCATCATGTTGTTTCTTCCTGGGGATCCTCACAACCCACGTAACTGGCCGGAGTGGAAGAAAATCTTTCTCATAGCTCCCATCGTTCTGATAGACCTCAGCGTCTCGTGGGGTGCATCAGGTTTCTCCCCAGCGACTGCCGACTTTGCAAAAGACATGCACGTCTCAACCGAAGTCGCGACGCTGGGATTGTCCCTCTATGTCCTCGGCCTGGCGTGCGGCCCCATGAGTCTCGCTCCTCTCTCTGAGTACTATGGTCGAAGTCCCATCTACATCATCTCCTACGGCGTTTATCTCACTTTCATCCTCGGGACAGCGCTGGTGGAGAATCTGGGCGGTTTCTTGGTGCTGCGATTCCTTTCTGGAGTATTCTCGTCTGTGACTATTGCCAACTTTGGCGGCACCATAGCGGATTTGTACGATTCGCACAAGACAGGACCGGCCATGTCCATGTTTCTCTGGGCCGCTACTGCTGGTTCTCCGTCGGGATTCACTTTGCTATCCTTCGTCGCGCAAACGCGCCCCTGGAGAGACGTCTTTTGGGTTCTACTCGGAATATCTGGAGGCTTCTGGGTCCTCATGACAGCAATAATCCTATACTGCGGGGAGACAAGACATAGCGTACTGCTCATCAGACGAGCAGAGCGTGAGAGGAAGATCACAGGTAACGAACACGTAGAAGTGCCCGACGAGATGAAGAAGCGGGGCGTGAAACAATTGTTCAGCGTGTCCTTGATGAGACCCTTCAGATTCCTCGCCACCGAAGCAATAGTCATCTTCGGAGCGCTGTATAATGGCTACCTGTACGGCCTGAGCTTTTTGTTCAACGGTGCCTTCCACCTCGTCTTCGGACCCAAAGGGTATGGCTTCGATACACTCGGGGTGGGACTCTCCTTCCTGGGAATCTTCATTGGTATCTCGATAGGTCCCGTCACCAACCTTTGGCAAGAAAACTACTATCAGCGACGAGTGCAGCAATCGGGTGGAGCTAACATCCCCGAGGCGCGAGTGCAGATGGGGAAACTCGCCGGCATCGGTAAGCTTGAACCTTCTTCCTGCTGCTAATATTTTCCTGTTTCCATACGAAGCGTCACACTCACACGATACGCTCAACACGTCACAGTCTTCCCACTCTCCCTCCTCTTCTTCGCCCTGACTACCTCTCCATCCATCTCTCCGGTGGTCCCCATTGTCGCGTCAGCCCTCTGGGGCTGGTCCTTCTACACCCTCATCCTCACCGTCGCGACCTATACCGAAGATTCATATCGCGTGTATTCGGCCTCTGCGCTCGCGGGCATCGGCCTCGTGCGGAATATTGCTGGTGCCGCGTTTCCTCTGTTTGGAGGGTATCTGTTTGAAGATCTCGGTGCGAGGTGGGCAGGATTACTATTGGCGGCGCTGGCGGCTTGTATGGCGCCGATTCCGTTTGTGTTGGATAGGAGGGGACGGGAGCTGAGGGAGAGGAGTCCGTGGGCGAGAGAACATTTGGACGATGGGGAGCGAGGGGGAGAAGAGAGTCTGAGGGAGGAGTCTGAGGGGCTGGTTCAAGGTATAGAATAGGAGAGGGGTGGGAAATATCCAAAAGTGACTTGTGCGGTAATGATTAGACGATGCATCGTAACATGATGCTGCTAATTTACAAAACTTGACATGACGGATGTTGGTGCATTCATACCTACCTCCTTACCTTACACTCTTCATCAAACAGTCGCTTGCAGACAGTCCACTAGAACTATACATAGCCACCAAGGAAAAGAGAGCGATAGTTCATGCGATAAATCGACTGTGGATACTACCTCCCCAAACATGGTCTCAAGGAACGAGATCCTCTGTCGCTCAAGCAGCATTGCAACCCGGATGCGATCAGGCTGTGCATCGTATCAGAGTCCGCAATCCTTCGACCCACACCCAATGGGATTAAATTCCCTATAGTGTTTCTCGAATCCTACGAGCAGTCTCAATGACACACGTTCCCTGGATGTGATGGGACGGGAGAGATCTCGCAGGCTCGCAGCAAGCTCGATGCGAAGTCGGATCAAAGCACGTCGTCGGGCAGATTATCGGACATTCCAGCAACAACAGCAAGGCCGAAAAGGCAGGCCGCAACACGAGTCTGCCGTGGGGTGCTGATGTTAGTACAACAGAAGAACAACATCTGTTGCTCCATCTCATATCTGATTCTGCACAGCTTTTTGGGAGGTTTGGGTTGGGCGGCAGTTGACCCAGCCACCCTCACGGATCACCCTCAGGCCCGCCCGCGCATATAGATGAGGCGAAGCAATCCTCTCCCCGGGCCGACCTGGTGGTGACAAGACACTTTGGCCGGGAGAATCTGCCTTGAGAGCCGCTCGCTTCATATAGCTGGGTCTATCCATGACCTCACATTAGGCTTGACTGGGTCTCTCCGTGGGCGCGGGCACAGAGGAGAGAAGTAAGGAAACAAACACTGCTTGTTCATTGTTCAGAAATCACAACTTCTTGCTTGGCTTGCGTTTTAAACAGCTTCCGGTGAGCCTCGTATATCCTAGCGTCTACACTGTACAGCCGTGACCGAGTCGACGGCCGCAGGAACGGACTTCAAACATCATCATCATTGCCCTCTCTCTTTCGTGCCTTGCGTCCCTCTATCTTCAGTTCGGCATATCCTGGCTAGGAACAACTAGCCCTACACCGTTTCGCGGTGCTCCCGCAAGGTGCGGCTTCCAGTGATTGAGGCTGAGCTACGCTTCCAGCGCCAACAGATCGCCAGGCAGTAACCTTAGTGTCTGTGTCTGTCTTGTCTGCCGCCAGCTGATGATTCAAGAGCTCCAACATCTCCACCTTTGCGCGTTGGAACCGACTCGGACTGAATCTGAACCTACGACACCCCTCTGCTTGCGCCGTGTGTCCATTCTCTATTTTCCTATTCTTCCAGCGCGGTAGATTGCTTGCGCCCAAGGACCAATTCTCCCCTCCAAGGTCGCAACCCGTTGACGCTTTTCTGGATGCACGTTACCCGCCAATCAGGACCCTCGTGAGCAGCATCGGCCGAGGAGCCGCCGAGATATCGAGAGCTTGACCACCTGGGCAGGCCTTGACCGCGAGCCTGGAGGATCATTGCGAAGGAAAGAGTGTGTGAAGATCACCAGACCAAACTCCCCAGGCCAACATGGCGACAGACTCGAGGCAGACCGGCAGTAATCTGGACGGCTTCTACCCCAGTCCACACCAGAATCCAGGATCGAATCCGCAAAGGAACAACCCCAACTCGACCGGAAACACCCCTCCAACAATCCAGAATTATGCCCAGGAGTTCGCTGCGGCCACGTCTGGTGCTGGCTCGGGATTCAACTTTGCAACATTTCAACATCAGGACTCTGTTGGCAGTGGAGACCTCCAGCCGGACCCCGCCTACTACGACTCGACGTTCGACTTTTCTTCCTATCCTCCACAGCAAGATGTATCGAACCAGCTCTCCGCTTCGAACCTGGCCACCCAGTCGGCCGGCATGATGAACAGTTTGTCGCCCTCAACGGCGAACGACCATTTCAGTCCTCAGACGTACATCTCAGACCACAGTCAGCTCAACTACAACCCTTATACGAGCTCTGGCATAGACGACACCTACCTCCCGGTTGAAGGCCTTACTCTTGGCGAACGGGGACGTTCTGGTAGCGACCTAAGCCAGCACTACTTTGATTCTTCCATGACACCCGCCTCGCATGTCTACAGTCACCCTTCCAACAACTCGAGTGTCTACGACGGCTTCGAACCTTCGAGCGCGGTGACTGGCATGTCGACTCAACATCATATCAACCGCATACCCCAAGCTGGGCTTGCTATCGGGAACCTTGGCCATCAGGCATCCTCCCCGCCCACATCTTTCCCTCAACTCGACATGTCGTACATATCAAACGGAGACCAAGTCCAGGTCCAGCGGAATATGTCGACGAACCTCTCAGCCACACCTCCGCATGGTAGTTCCATGATGGCGCAACATCTTACCAGTCCAATCGTTCGCATCGAGAACTACAGTGGAGACGAAACTTCCTCTGCATCTCTAAGCCGTAGCGCCAGCCGGAGGAGCTTGCAAAGCAGACAATCCAATAATCATCTGTCTCCGTATTCCATGGAACCTCCCGATGATGGGAACGACCAAAGTCGACATAGACGCGATCAAGCGCCAGCGCCATCTACACTACAAGTCATGTCTCCTGAGCGGAACGAAGACGGTTCGTGGGTGAGCAATGACGAATCTGGACAGGCTGGTCTCGGTCCCGAGAGCAGAGCACAGATGAACGACTATTTTGTTCCGTCGCTCCAAGAGCTGGAGGAACAGAGGGCGCTGGCAGAGAAGAATGAGGACGTCAGTTACTGGCTCACTCACAGCGACGTTGGATCTGAAGGCGGCGATGTCGATACGCCTGCCCGAAGGTCTCGCAAGAACGCCAACAGAAGAAGAGCAAAGAGCACCAATGATGTTCCTTCAAACAACAGCTCTGATAGTAGACTGGCAATCCCTCTACCTACGATGGCGCCCGGACCTCCAGGACCCGGGTTGAATATCAACGTTCCAAGCGACGCGGAAGAAGAAGAGGATGACGACGATGCAGAGTACAGTCCTGAAGAAGACAGCGATTACGGTGGTCCATTTTCACCTCCAGCAGAAGTCTTCAAGCAGACGACGTTTCCTGCCGTCGACCAGACCTCCAGTGCTGCCATGATGCGCTTCATGCAGAGAGCCAAAGACATTGAAACCTCCTCACTGGCCGCCACTTTAGGATCACGCAGGTTGAGCGAGTCCGATATGGGAAGCATCCGTGCCGCTGGTGGCGTTGCGAAGCTACTCGCTCCAGCGCCAGATACAGGCAGACCTACTCCGAGACCACGACGAGGGAGTTTCCTTTCCAGTATTCTTCCGAATCGCAACCCGAATAACGTCTTGAAGCGGAAGAACAGCCAGCCGCCCCAACCACCGCAAGCATCTGGTCTTGGACAATCTTCGTCAGGAGAGAACATCGTCGAGACAGCTGCTCCCAAGAGGATTGGAAGTTGGGGGAGATCCAAGTCTCCTGCTCCAAAGCTGGACACGAGCGTAGCAACTCTGGGACGGCCATACGGGACGAACACTCCCACGGTTGTGACGCCCTCTGGTCTTGGAGCACGCGCAAAAGACATGCTTCGGAGGAGCAGGAGTAAAAGCGACTTTGGCAAAGTGCCAGGTCTGGCAGATCTCATCACCCGCCATGGTGGTCCGCCGATGGTTACTCTAGCATCGCCAGGCAATGACCTGCTTTCAGAGCAACCTCGTGCCGGACAGCCAGCGAAAGACGAGGACGACAGCGATGACGATGATGAAGCTGGACCAATGGAGGGTATCGTGATGGATTTGTCGATTCGATCGGACCCGATTGTCCCAACACTTGAAGGTTTCAAGGACCATGCAAAAACCCTAAACCCTAGACTCGCGTCATACTTGCTTGAGAGAGTCAGTCAAGAACAGAAGAAACGATACACAAGACTCCTCGAATCAAAGACCAAGCACGCAAAGGGCGTCAACAACGGTAAATGCGTCTCAAAATCCTTCTGTTTCGCCCTGGGCGGCCACGAGGAGCAACTGCAACCAAAAACTCCAAGCAAAGACTCCGAAACTCCATTCATAGGCTTCCAAATCGTCTCCCCGGGCGGCACGGACGAAGACCTCGAAATCCCCGGCGAAGGCACCATCGTCGCCGCCTCATTCCCCCAAGGCGTCCCTCTCCCACCCGTCAAGCGTCTCCCCGCCGAATTCGAATGCCCGCTCTGCTTCAAAGTCAAGAAATTCCACAAACCGTCCGACTGGACCAAACACGTGCATGAGGACGTCCAACCTTTCACCTGCACCTTCCCCAGCTGCAACGAGCCAAAGTCTTTCAAGCGCAAGGCCGATTGGGTTAGACATGAGAATGAACGACACAGACAGCTTGAGTACTGGAAATGCAGTTATAGTGATTGCAATCATATCTGCTACCGCAAGGACAACTTTGTCCAACATCTCGTGCGGGAGCACAAGGCGCCCGAGCCTAAGGTCCGCACAGGGCGAGGCGCCACGAACGGGAAATCTCCCATCACGCCTACCGGAGTCGCCTGGTACAGCGGTCCGAATGCCAATCAAGCGCCAGGCTCGACTTCAAGTTTCAACCAAACAAACTCCACAGACCAAGTCTGGACCCTCGTCGAAGAATGCCGCAAAGACACGACCAAGGAACCAAAGGACGAGCCCTGCCGCTTCTGCGGTAACATCTGTCCGACGTGGAAGAAGTTGACGGTGCATCTCGCCAAGCACATGGAGCAGATCAGTATGCCCATCCTGCCGCTCATCGAGGGCATGGCAGTCGACGCAACGGCAGTCCTGAGTCCCATCGACGTCGGCAGTGTAGAGGCGAAATCGTCCTTGGTTCGCCAGCAGAAGAAGAAAGTTGTCGCTGCTTCTCCCCTAGCACAACCGCAAAATAATAATACAAACGATCTCCCAACCTTCCTGACAGAAGAACCGCAAGACTTCACTGACCCCTCGGGACTCGATGGCACAGCATTCCCCCATTTCGCCGCGCAGACGTATCCGCCGCCGCAGCTGTTCGGTTACAACCAGCACCAGCACCAGCACCAACATCAGCAACAACAACAGCAACAAATCGGACAGCCACAGACGATGCAACCAGCATTCAACTACCCAGACGTCTCAATGACAAACCACGCCAGCCCCAACAACAGCGGGATAAACAGCGCAGCAGCGCAATCCTACCCAGGCCTCACAATCCCACACCACCAATCCCGCTCTCGCGCCTCGTCAACCGCGAGTCAACATCAACACCAGATGTTCCCTTCCCAGCAGCTCTCAGGCAATATCAACGGAAATGGAAACGGGAATGGAAACATGTACACGGCGAATAACTCCGCCCTCTCAATCTCGCCCGTGTCATCGGCGTATGGCGGGCAGCAGATGTATTCGTCGCCGGTTGAGGCGTCATACTCATCAGAACATCTCGGTGGTGGGGGTGGTGGGTTTTATGGAGGGCAGAGCCAGTCGGGGAGTTATTCTAGTGTTGGTGGGGCGTTGGGTGGTGGTGGAGGAGGTGGCGTACAGCAGTATAGTCAGTTTGGGACGACGTATCCGCCTATGCAGGGGGTGCAGCAACAGCAGCAGGGACAGGTGCAGCAGAGGGGACAGCAGGGACAGGGACAAGGACAGCAGGGACAGCAGGGACAGCAGGGACAGCAGGGACAGAGGATGTATCAGTACTAGAGGAGAGAAGACGTGACAGAGATGGGACGACGACATGACAACAAGACGAGGAGAATTGGACTGGATTTGTATGGGAGGGATAGCATGTCGCCGAAACCATCCCACATTGGCGCTCTTTGATGTTTGTTTTTGGTAGAATTTTGGATTTTGATGATGAAGCGAAGAGAGAAAGAGAGAGAGAGAGTCAGTTTTGTTATAATATATACCCTCCATGCCACCGCTAGTTGTATATCATGTACGAATAGCTCTTGTGCGCTTTACCGTATCTTTGCTTCAATTCTGCTCTTTTGCTTGAAGTGCCAGAGGGGTGGAAGTCCCATCTACCCTCCCATCCATTCCCCACTCACCTCACCTCACCTCACCTCAACTCATCTCCCTCCCGTTACCTACAACATCTTCCCCCTCCCCACACAATCCCGCCTAAACGATTCCGCTCTCAACTGAAAAGCACCGACTCCGCCGGCTTAGTGGTACGTAACATCCACCACGGCCGGGACGGAATAATCTGCCCTCTTTTCAGCCCATGGGTTCGATTCCCAGACCGACCGAATTTAATTTGCAACTCTGAGAGCATTTATTCAAGTGCTAGGATGTGGGGTGCTTAGGCCACCATTATAAAAGCCTAAGGGAGGTGATGGCTCTAGTATAAGATCAACCCCGACTAATTACCCCCCGACCGATCCAATCCAAAAACAGTTGCTCAGAGCCTGTTCTTAACCACTCTTGGCGGTGGTTAAGTTTTGCCATTTTTTCTAACTTTTGTCTGCCTAATGTTGGGGTGTGTGCTGAGGGTGGCCTTGTGGTAGTTGCAGTGGTGATGATACCTATAGCGTTTGTTGTTCAGCACTCGCCATCTTGGGTGGATCTAGGATAGCGCGGTTCTCCCTAGATATTCGACAACGGCCATTAATAGAAACAGATTCCAAGCCTTGCAACTCCGTGCCCAAGTATTTATCCGTCTATTGGTGAATTCGTCGAGAAATGAAGACAAGGACTGAAAACGTGCCTTTTCTAGGCTCTTCTTAATCAGTCCACTGTCGCCTTATCACCCCTCTCTTCGCGGATCGCATCGAGTTCTTCCGGTTTGGGTAGGACGTTTGGTCCGAAGGACAGAGGAAGCAACTAAACAATCAGAGTCAGCATCTTCCTCCTCAACTCTCCACTTTCCCTCAACCCCAACACCAGTCCCAGTCCCAAAACAAAACAAAACAAAGACCCCATCAAAAACTCACCTCCTCAACCCTCCTAACAACATAAACCCCCTCGCCATCCCACATAACAACCGGACACACCCCCTCACAAAACTCCCGGATAAACTGCCGACACATGCCACACGGACTGCACGTCTCCTTAATATCGACAGCTACACCTATAGCTCTGACGTCGCCGTGGCGGATCCCGCCTTGCGTTACTGCGGTCGAGAGGGCGGCCCGCTCGGCGCAGGTTCCGACGGGGTAGGCGGCGTTTTCAACGTTGGCGCCTGTGAAGAGGGTCGTGGTGGTGGAAGAGGGGGATGGGGGAGAGGAGAGGAGGGAGGTAGAGGGGAAGGGCGTTTTGGTTAGGATTGCGCAGCCGACGCGGAAGTGGGAGTAAGGGCCTAATACAGTATGGTAATTAGCACAATTCAATTCAATTGAGAGAGATGAAGCAGAAGGATCTAAGCTGAGAAATTGGGAAATGCATAATTGAGCTATGTGACGGAGTTGAAAGAAGATGTCAACAAACGCACAATACGCCCGCGTCTTCGCGTTAATGCATTCGGTTCCTAGGGTGTTTATTTCCGCAGCGCTGAGGCCGTAGGCGGTTAGTTTTGCTTCTTCATCTGGGGTTGCGGGGGGCATTGTGAGAAGAGGAGGGAGAGGAAGAGGGAAGGAAGGGGGAGAAGGGGGAGAATTGAGGCCTGGGATGTGAGGTGAGGTGGGGGAGGGGCGGTGCGGAGGTAGGCGGAGATACCTTGCTGTTGCATCTCAAAGACATCAGGAAATTGGCCAACATTCACCATCAATTTCAAGTTGTCGGAGACCAAATGCGAAAAAAGGTGCGCACAATTGCTTGTGCATTTTTTGGTCTGCTTATGTATCCGAAGTATCCGACACAAGTCGAAAGCGTCTGATATCCGGGCGATTTCATAGTCGGGATAGAAATACTCTGGACATCAAAGCATCGTCAAAGCCCAGCGTCTCGTCGGTTGAGGTGAAAACGAGTACCAGCTCGTAGAAAGGGCAAGTAGAACCAGCTGCTGGATTACTCCCAGAGTTATCTAGGATCAAGAACTTCTGCTAGATGGTAAAAAAAGGCTTAAGAAGCCGGCTGGTATCTGACGAATGCTTACCAAAATCGCATACCGAATGTTCTGAAATCATCTTTCCAAGAAGCATTTCCTGGATTTCAAGTTGGCTAGATTTCCAAATTTCTATAGAGTCCAATATCCAAGCACCGGATAACGGTTGGATAGCTGAAAGAGAGACGATTTTTCAATGTAGACCAAACATTCTTTTGCTCTGTACGATGAAAGAGTAGTCTTTTCCGAGAGCTAAGCATTGTTTGTGGATTGGATTTCGAGAAATTGACTAGTTAAAATATCTTCATTGGATATTTCTCTTAGTGGACCTGAGACAATGTGTATTGTTACCTACTTCATTTACAAGAATTTGAGGCCAATCGGCAATTGTCGGGAAACCCCTCTATGCATAGAAGTTGATAAAGCGGATAGACACACGCGAATCACTTGACACAAAGCTCGCCGCAGTCGATGGTGGACAGTGGAGCCTCTGTATGTCTTTGGATTCGTGTTGGTTGTTGTCGGAGTCTATGGGGTGATAGTTGCCAAGCTCCGAGGATACTGCGTGGTCACGTTGAGAGTGCAATAATGCAGTGGAAAAAGTGAGGTCTTTGAGAGAGCAAAGATGTGAAGATTGTGATGTGTGTGTTGTATTCTGTGATGTAACTGTCTAGGAGTGCCAAATGCCGGAGATGGAATATATGCTCCAGATCACATGATGCCTGATTAAGCACTCACGTGACTAGTCTCCGACAGTTGTCTTGATTGTTCATTCAAGGGGGCTATCGAAGTGTATATACAAAGAGGACGGAGAGTGATGTGGCGCGAGCTAGCTCGCGCCACACTGCTTGGTACTGTGATAACCAATACACGTGATTCCCATTGAATAGTTACCGACAGCAATATTTCGTGATTCAAAGAGTAAGGGTTTTCTCTACTGAAGGCTGTTATACTATTGAAAGCTCATCTTCCCAAGGAGTATTTCTCAGATTACAAATAGACTAGATTTCCCAAGTTCTATAGAATTAAATATCTGCGCCCTGAATCGCGGTTAGATATTTTCAGATGAGAGGTTCCAAAAATCCAGTAATAATTTTTTTTTAAACGAGATATCCTTAGATCATCTTTCTCGCATTTCCAAGGGTAATTTAGACTACTATATATGCAAAGTCCATCTTCCCAAAGCATTCCATAGCCCCAAACTGTAAAAAGTCTACTATTTTTCAATTCCTGCAAATTTGGAAATTCAAGCTGGAAATGCTCACGCTTGGACATCCAAAAAGTTAGATTTTCGAGATTCATGAAGTAAGAAATATCGTTATATATGTTGCAGGGCAGGTCGGCCTTGCTCGTGAGAGGCAGAGGTCACAGAAAATGCAGCGGAAACTCAGTGTGAGGGTGCTCGCTCTGTACAGAGCTGAGAAGTTGCTTGTATTGATACTATCTGTGCGGAGAGATGAGGGTGGGGTCCTCGCGAGCCTGCATTCACGTGATGTAGCCGATTTCGGCCATCTACGCTAGAGAGAGCGCTCTCTGCAACAGACTGTTTGAGATTTTCGAATGAGACTATCGCGGCATTCAAAGAATGCATGAGTAATTAGTGGATAAGGTATAGCGAGGTAAAGAGCTACCCACCTAGACTAGTAAAGTTCGACTTTACAGTGAATCCATGAGGTTATCGGCTTCCGTACCTGCAGGTGGTCTTAGTTCTACATAGTGTATCGCTTGACTGTCAATTGCATCTCATAACAAGTACTTAAGAGGTTGACATCGCCCTAGATACTCCGTAAAGAGTCTCAATTCCTCTCGCTCCAGTTTCACTCCAGCCATTTTACGAGTACGTTTGAAGTCGCATCTTGTTCAAAACGCTCTGGGATCTCGGTAGCATATCCTTTACATGCGGAAATGTCTCTACAAGAATCCACTTCTAAGCAGTCAGGTCTAGAGATCGCCTTCACCCGTCTTCCCCCTTCGCTGAACCCAGGCGACAACGAGTCCTCACATCCGACCATCGTCTTCCTTCACGGCTCAGAGTCTTGCCATCTAGAGTTCTCTCGCGTCGCACCATTCCTCAGCGACGACTACCAACTACTTCTTGTTGACCTACCTGGACACTCGAGATCCAAAGCAATTCCCTTCAGCTTCGACAACGCCATCAATGCGCTCTCGCATCTCATCAGGACCCACGTCGAGGGTGGCAAGGCGCACATCGTCGGCCTCTCGCTAGGCGGCATCATTGGTCTGGAATTTGCGCGGCGGTGTCCCGAACTCGTACTCAGTCTATGGGGCACCGGTTGTGCGCCGTCTAGCGGATGGAGGCTCTGGCTTCTGTCGCAATCGCGCCTGCTCAGCGGAATCATTACTGTGGCAGGCCACCTGGCAACCGAGAAGATTTTCTGGGCCACCTTCCCGGGCGTGGAACCTATTCCGGGGCTCAGAGCAGAGGTCAAGAATAACCAGAATATGACCCTATTGAAACCAGTATTTGATGAGCTTGTTTTGGTGACCTTGGAGAATCTTGCTGAGATACGAGGGGTGAGGATTGCTATTATAGCGGGTGGAAAGCAGGATAATATCAAAAACACGGTGGAAGCAGGGAAAGTGCTTAGAAGCCAGAATTCGGAGTGCAATGCATTCGTGGTGAGGAAAGCGATCCACTGGTGGTCCTTGCAATTGCCCGAGCTATTCGCTCAAGGAGTGAGAGCATGGATTGAGCGTAGTGAGATACCGAAGGAATATGAACCACTGCTTACAACCGGGACTTGAGTTTGCAGTATGTTTGCACGGTACTCCTACTCGATGTTTACTCTATGAAGACGTTCAGTGAAGATCAATTTCATCAGAAGAGATTTAACTCTCAACTATGACGACATCTATTCGCCGATATCTGGTCCTCATGAAGTCTTCTTGCCACCACCAGCCTTCCAAGCACTCGACCTCTTCGCCGCCCGTCCACCAGGTTTCCCTCCAGGTTTCCCAGCAGACTTGCTTTTGGTCTTCTTTCCACCCAGCTTGAATCCGCTCTTCCCTTGTTTACTACTCGCCCTATGGCCTTCGAATATGAAGCTCTCAGGGGCTCTTATGGCGCCGTTCGGTCCTTTCAAACCTCCTTTGCGCTCGCCTCCATCACCACCATCACTCTTCCTCTCCTCCCTCCCACCACTACTGACTTCCTCTCCCTTCACCATCTTCGCCGCCCCAGCCTTCCCCAGCAACTTGCCCGCGCGTCCGCGCATCGACTGTTCCTGCCCTGTGAGTTTGCGCTTATACCCGCTGTCCGGGTTGCGTGTGGGATCCGCGGCAGCGTTTTTGCGGATGGTGCTTCGCTTGATGGCTTTGGCGCGGGTGACGCGGATGGGGCGGGGGAGGAGAGGGGGGTATTTTTTGTTGTTGTAAAGGAGGGCTGCTTCAACTGCATTTTCGTCCTATATGGGGTCAGAAAAAATGAATAACTGTGATATTGGTTTTGCTTACCTTGAACTGCACATATGCAACGCCCTTGCTGACTCTCGTTTTTTGATCCCGGATCACCCTCACGCTCTCCACGGGCCCAGCATTGCCGAATTGTCTCCACAGACCTTCCTCGACATCGCCTGGCTCTCGCTTCTTGTGCTTGCGTTTCGCGTCCGCGGCGTTCTCGGCCTGCATCTCGCTATCGTCATCCACGAAGCCGAGGTTGCCGACAAAGACGCAGCGGCGGTGGTCTTGCTTGGCGGGGTGGGCGACCGAGTCGACACGAAGATGGCGTTGCAGAATTACTGTTCCATTAAGCTTCTTCGCGGCCTCGCGTGCGGCGAATTGTGTGGTATAGACGACATAGGCGTTTGTGGCTTTGGTCGTGGCGTCCATGAGCTCACTTTTTGCAAAGGCAGCTTTCTTGGGGAGTTTAGTGGAGTAGGCGGTGGAGCGGAAGCGGATGGATTCGATTTTGTGGGGCGGCGTGTTGGTGGGTACGGATGGAATGAAGGACGAGAGGTGGTCGAGGAGTTTGCGCTTGTCGGACTTGGAGGAGATGACGGTGTTGGAGACGTTCCCGAGAAAGACTGTGCGGGAGGACTTTTCGATCTCATCTGTAGGAACGGATGTGTTGAGGGATTCATGTTGAGGGACTGGAGATGATACGCCGTCTGATTCGTCTTCCATTATTACGTCGGAACCTTCTTCGTCACCATTTGGTTGGTCTGTCTGTTCCTGGACGCCATTTGTTGCTACCTCCTCCTCTTCCTCCTCTTCCGCATCTAGTTCCTCGGCATCTGAGTTGTCCGAGCTCACCTCCGAGCCCGATGTCTCGTCTCCTGAAGCCTCCTCTTCTAAATCTTCATCTGAGTCCTCAACATCAGAGTTTTTGGGGCGCTTGGCCTTTCTTTCTGCCTCAATCTTTGATTGTTCCTTCTTTTCCTCATCCGCTAGCCGCTGCATATAAAGAGTCTCCAATTGATCTTCCTTCTCTTTTCTCTTCCTCTTTTTCGTGGGGGCTGTCAGGCTGTCTAGTGTCATGGGAACATCTGCTTCTTCAGCAGCGCCTTCTCCGCCATCTGAGAGGATGTCTTCAGCAAATTTAGCCTTTGAAGACCTGCGAAATGATCCCTCATAACGAGATTTTGGCGGAGCGGAAACGGGACCCGACTAAAATTTCATTAGAGATGTTGCGCTTCTGAACTTGTTTGCTAGTGATGCTCACACTGGACGCGAACAATGAAGTTAGGACTGGATCCAGAACTTTTCCCTTGGCGATAAATGGTAAGGCAGCCATGGTTACATCTTTCTCGGCCTTGACGCCCTTGATTTCGGCCTTTTTTACCATGGTGGTGAGAGTGGGCGCAATATCAGATTTCGGCGTCTCGTTTTGCGCTTCTAAAATTTTGGCAGCTCCAGCACGGGCACGGCCAATCGTGACACCGATCCGATCAGGGCCGGTCTTGGCATACGGTGGGCTACGGAAGCCGACAACAGTCTCTTAGACACAAAGCGCCCATCGCAAAGCTGTATCCGTCCCCAGAACGCCCACACCAACCCACATCTCCACTGTCCACCCTACCCACACTTCGACACATGTTCCACGCCTTGAAATATCATTCAAACAGCTCGAGATATCTCTCCATCCAGGAATTTCCCATCGGAACCACCTGTCGACGCTTGTACGGCCCCTCGAACCAGTTCCGCCCACTTCGGCCTCTCATATTGCGTCCGGCGCGCTCACGAGTGCGCTGCGATCCCCATACACCCTCCCGTCTTGTGAAAGTTCGAATACCGTGTCGAAAGCGGAGATCCGCTCGTCTCTACTATTCTTCGCACTGAGAGCGGACATTGTTCAATGCCTGCGTCGAAGGGGAGGAGCAGGTCGAAAACGACAGACGCCGACGCTCTTGTCAAAGCGAGCAGTAAGCCACCAGTTGCTGCGACATTTCCTAGAGACTACATTCATAACAGTACTGACAATGATCATTCATTCATAGGCGCAGTGACGCCACATTCTCCAGATCGCACAACCTTCTCGCAGCCACCTGACCCATCCGAACCACACCAACAGTCAACCGACAAGCTCGAAGATTTAAAACCTACACCTGACACAGCAAGCGACATGATGAGCACAACTACATCCCATACTGTGGCTCTGGAGTCTGGTGGACCCAACGGAGTGACAGACGCACCAGCCAAACCCTTCGCCGAACCACAAGAAAGCCCGTCGAGCAGCCTCAGCGAATTGGATGTCGAATCGGACGAAGAAGATGACACCATTGTCGGCAATGCAGGCGTACGCGAAGCCGCAGAAGACGACTCTGAAGCTGAAACGGAGCGATTAGAAGTCACACCCCAGAGCGTGCGCAAGGTGACCGAAGGAGCAGATTCCAGAGATATCATTACAAGGACACCGAGCAAGCTGGCCCAAGAAGTCGACATGGATGAGGACAGCGACGTTCCCGTGTCGCCCACCACACGTCTCGACCCGCTCGCTTCGACCACAACCATAAACGACGACGCAATTGAGACTGTGAATGACAACATGGAAGGGTCGGGCTCGCCATCTGATCGTGAACACGGCAGTGGGTCGAGGAAGCGCAAAAGATCAAGCGGTGACGTCAGCTCGTTGAGCGACATTTCCGACATTGACATGCCCGCTGCGAAACGAAGCCACTCAGAGAAAGACGGCATGTCGCGAGTGGACGTGTTTGCCGTGGAAGAGCCCGCAAAAGAGCTCAGAGCAGATCCTGCCGACGTTGTGGATGATGCGATAATCGAGGACGAGCCGGAAGCGGACGACGAGGAAGCGGAACTCGAAGACGAAGCTACAGCTGCACCCGTTCCGATACCTAAGACTTCAAAGTTTGGAAAAGGGAAAAAGAAAGGAAAGAAGGGCAGGTTACCAGAAGCCGCTGAAGCAGTTGGTGGGACGCCTGCGCCAGACGCGGAAGTCGACGACACTATTAGCCCGGACAACGAAGAAGAGGACGCAAACGAGCAAGCTGATGAAAGTGAGTATTCAAAACGTACGCTGAAGAAGCTTCTGCTAACAGGAGATAGCAGCAGCGGAACGAAAACAAGCTCTCGATTCGTTTGAAGGGATCAAGAAGCAATTCATTGCCTTCAGAGAAAGGTGAGTCTCACCAAGCCCGGGAGACTCTGAGGACTGCGACTGACAATGATACAGACATGTCAACGAAAGCCTAGCACAAGTGACCCGCGAGCTGGAGCTTTTGCAAGAGCCGAATAGCGTGCATCCCGACTACGTTGCCATGCTAAAGTGCATCGACCAGCGGCGAGACGACAAAATCAAGCACGAAGACATACTGCTGAAATATGAGCTGGGCGCGTTGAAGAAGAGGACAGTCGCAGAACGTGGACAACACCTCGGTCAATACTTTCAGACGGCTCGAGACGAACGGGAGAAGGCGATTGAGAAATGCCAAAAGCATCAATACGCTTTGCAAAGAGACCGCCGCCGGTGGGGTGCAGACGACAGGAACTACACTTACATGTACAATCCCGATCGATCTGTACAGCTCCAGCGGCAGATTGCCTACAATCTGGAGGTCTCTATTCTCGCCGGGGTCGCAAAACACGTCGGATTCCCTGCAGGGCCGGAGCTCAAGCCGTTGGATCCCGCAGAGATCGAAGCTGATCTCCGCGAAATGAATGTAAGCAACAACGGCTCGCAATAGTCGCAGCTGCAGGCAGGCAAACTCTCAACCGCGCACGTGATTAACACTTCTCCCCTCTTCCAGATCCAGCCTGCTGCCCCCGTTCCGACTCCGGCTCCCGCACCCCCACCCTTCGCGAGGCAACCATTCCTTCACCAACCCTCAGCAGACCAAGCCGCCGCAGAAAACGAATTCATCGAACAGACCCCTTGGGCCAATCCGCAGCTCGCATACATGCAAGGCGGTGCTCCCCAACCGCCTCGCTTTCACACCGGGAGTATCTTCTCCACCCCCGCGACGAATGGACGGCATGTCGTCGTGAATGGATCCGGCTCGACTGTCGAGATGGTTTCAAATCCGCCTTCCTCCGCTGTTGCGCCTCACTTTCATCAGCCCCAGCAGATGGATGTCGACGCGCAGGCGGGTGAGCCGAGTGCGAAGTCGCCGCCCAAAGAGGGCGACGGGGCAAATAGAGAGAAAGGTGATTCCGAACGGTGGCCGCAAACTGGGTGGCCGCCCATGGCATTTGCGGATCCCAGACCCGCGAGGACTGCGGACATGCATCAGCTGAAAGCTCAGCCTGAGGGACGCGCGACGGCGGAGCCTGAGTATGCTGCAAAGTTCCTGGCGGAGAAGGGAAGGGAGACGCGGCAGTTCCTTTTCGATGAGCGGCAGGCTGAGCGACAGAGTCAGCATCACCATCATCAGCAGGGTCATCATCACGAACCTCCTCATCCACAACAACATTATCATCACCACCAGCAGACTCCCTCTCATCCACATCCCCACTCCCAGCAACAGGAAACTCCAATTCCCGCCCCGGCATACACACTTGACCTTTCTCGCGGCCCGCACCGCGCCTCACCTCTCTCCGCTTCCCCGTCTACAAACACCAAGAAAGAACACCTAGAATCCGGACCTGGTGGGCCTGGTCCGGGTCCGGGAATAGATTTGAATGTTCCGGGTCTGCATAGACAAGGTGGAGTGGTGCTCTCGGCGACGCCTGTCAGTGTCGCTGTAGGCAGGGGCGGGCATTGATCAGTGGAGAGATGTGGGGTGAGGGATAATGAGGAATGAGAATAGGACCGGAAGCGCATTTCGATATACCATACCAATCAATCCTCCGGCGTTTTCTTCTTCTGCAGAGTTTTTAAGGGACTAATTGGATTTGGATGGATAATGTGCGTCACGCCGAGCGTTGATTTTTTTGAAATCAAAAGAGCCGTTTTCTGCTTTCGCCGCCCTCTTCTATCTATCTGGCTATCTCGGTGGTGGTCATTCTGTATATTCAATCAATCATGAGGTTGGGACGGGATGGGCATACCCCTGGTTTTTTCCTCTGGTATTCATGCGGCGTTGTTGGGCATGTTGGTATCATTTGGCCAGCGAAAGGGATGGAGGTGGGATGGACGGGTACTGGATGGAAGAAGGATACCAAATAGCTGCGTCTCTACTCGAGTTTTTAATGGAAAATATGCTTCCACTAAGGGCTTGACTTCGCGTGCTTTGCGTGAATAAATGAGGTGCCATTTGAAAGTTGAAAGACGGACAGATACGTCCACTAAAGGTCACCCACCCCGCCGAACTGACTAGCCGTTGTTTTGGCGGGAATTTAAAGTGTGCGGGAAAATGAGTGAGGGGAGGTGAGGTGAGATGAGATGAGGTATCTGGTAGAGAGAAGCAGACGCAGACCTAGATGGCCTCACTCCCCAACCCTATCTTCCCCGAGAAAAGCCTTGAAACGTAAAACTACAGAAACTAATACAGAGATACTAATACAAAAAACATCGCGTCCATTCGACTCAACTCGACTCGATTCGACTCGACGAAAATCACCACACTCACAAATACTCAACCAAATCCAAACTAAATTCCAACTCCTTAGGTTCATACGCGCGCCGCACGCAGCCGCGACAGAAAGCGTGATCGCATGCGGGATTGGCGATGCCGCAGCTTTTGTAGAGGCCGGCGACGAAGGGACCGTTGTTGCATTGGCACTGGATGGGTGTTAGGGGGTGTTGGGGGTGTTGGGTCGGGGTGGGGAAGTGGGAAAGGCAAAGGCAAAGGGGTTGGGTGATATGAGAGAGAACTTACACAGGTGATGACGCAGTTACTCTTGTCGGTATGGGAGGAGGAGTCCTTTCTCGCCGTGGATGTGGTTCTCTGTATCGTACCATTTCTCCCATCGGCACCACCAGAAGAATCCCCAGTACCAGTCTGTCCGACAAAAAGACTCACGCCCCCTTCAACCCCTTCTTCTTCATCTTCCAGTCCACCAACGCTTTCAGAGCCGCCAGGACTCGCATCCCCCCTTAAATCCCCTTTCCGCCTCCCCTTCCCCTCGACGCAAAGCCACTCGCCAATCCCCCTCTTCTCTTTCGAAAAGTGGTTGTCTACGTGGCTGAATCGTTCATCCCAGGCCTTGGCCCCCACTTCCACCAATTCAATGACATCCATACAAAACCCGCACCAGAACCTTCCTTGGCCGTTTTTCCCGATGCGGCTCGTCTTGACTAGGTTTTCGAATTCCAGCTCCGTGAGGGTACTTCCATGCGTGGTTTTGACGTGCGATTTGAAGGTATCGAGGTTATGTGCGAGGACGCCGCAGGCGGTGGGGAAGGCTGTGGAGGAAGAAGAAGGCTGGTGTCCGAATCGACAGCGCCACATTTCCCCTTGGAAGTGTTGAGAATTTTCGTGGCGCTTCCAGTCGTTTTTGCTGCCGAAGGCTTTGGTGCAGGTGGAGAAGGTGCAACCGTAGGGGCGGGTGTGGCGTTTGAGGTGTTTTCTGCGAGGAGAGGAGGGTTAGGAATGGGGTTTCGTGATGGTGATGTAGGGGTGGGTGCTGAGTGGATAAAGTCGATGATGAGAGCTTACTTCAAATCGCACTGCCGTGGTTTCAACACTTTATCGCATTCAGGACAAATTTGGCTAGTTTGGGAGACTGTCTGTACATCTTGCTTCGCGGACGGGGATCGAGAGCCTCGTTGTTGCTTGATCATTGCGGCGAGTTTTATCAGTCCCTTCTGCACTTCTTCATGGGTGATGGAGTCTTGGGTAGTCGCACTCCGATCCACATTCTGGTTGGAATGATCTCGGCGGATCCGTTTTTGAGATGTAAGGCTTCCGTAAGAGCTACTTCTTTTCCTCGATGCTCCCAAGTCTTTGTTGGGGCCTTTTTCTGATCCAATCTCTACGACAGCCTTTAAAACAAACTGAAAGGCTTGATCCAGTCCTTTCTTGTCCACGTCCTGAGCATGTGGCATTCGGGCGATGAGGTCCTTAGAAAGATTCCCAAGGGCATTCTCTCTTTGCTTTGAGACGGGTGTCGCGGCTCTAGAGGAGGATACGGAATTTTGTATATTCGGGTCCGGGATCACCGATATAGCTGGAAGCGTGTGGTTCTCCGAAGATGCGAGTTCGGCCAACACATTGAGGCGGCCATTGGACGAGCCAGAATCGGCTGGTGGCGAAAAGTAGAATGGGGCAACATCACTTCGTCTCGAAATTGGAAAATTGAAGTTGTTAAGGCCGAGAATACTGCTGATCTGACCATGCTTCTGATGCCGGTCAACCCTTGTTGCGTTGACGGCGGATATGTTTGGAGACGTACTGTGGCTGTTGTCGATGAACTGATCTGACATCTTGCCGGTGGTGTCGTTCCCGTTCCAGTCTTGAGAGGAGAAGCTTGGGGTTAGCATCATATTGTCCGGACTTGGATAGATGGGTGTGTCGTTCACTCTGGAGCCTGGATTCATGCCGGCTAGTTCGGCTTCCATTGGTAGATCAGGGACAGCCGGTGGTGCTGGGGTTGCTTCAGGGGTTTTCTCCGTGATTGTGGATCTATATCACAGTCATCAGTTCAGCGTGACATACCAAGAAGAAGAAAAGATCTTACTTCTCGAGCAATGCTTCGGTGTCCTCTCCTTCATGCATCCTTTGCAGATGTTGCTTGAAGTTGTCAAAGCGCGGCCAGACCTTGTCCGGATGGTTGCACTGGGTTGAAGCACATCGCCAACTTTTATGAGATGCCTTTCCAATCCTGAGCCCATGCTTACTTTTCTTGTGCCGGTTGAGATCGTTCACTGTGGTAAAGCCTCCTTGAAACTCGCATCCAGAGACATCACATCGGTGGGGCTTCTCATGCTTGAGCACGTGTTTCCTGGTTCTGTTAGGGCAAATCAACGAAACAGAAGAGCCGACATTTCTTACTTGTGATCAGATGCGGTTTTGTTCACTTCCTCGCAGTACTGGCATGAGAAGAATTTCCCTTTCGATCGAGTGGAGCTCCGTCCTTCCGACCTGGGTCTGAACCTTTTTTGTACCCGCGAGGAACGTACAGACTCGGTCCCCGAGACCTTCAAATTGCCAACTGGACCGGATATCTCAGGACAGTCCTCTCCTTGACCAATTGGATCATTCATCAATGACTGGGGAGCCATCTGGGAGGCGTACGCAGAGTCCGAGATGCGAGAACGAGTATCAACACTGCTCATCTCCGACCGTGGACGGCTCCTGTAATCCGGCGCACTCATAGCCGGAAATGCAAATCGTGACATGTCATTTCGCCTTGTCGATGGAGACACTTCGGCTGGGGGATTGTACGGGGCGAATGGGCCATCCTCGGTGTAGAAGCGAGTGATAGGGTCAATTTCACTGGAGGGAGCTGAGCGAGAAAGAGATGGCATATGCGTCAAGGATGGATCCAGGTACTGAAATCCCCTGAGATTCGCATGGCTGCCGAATTGGAATTGCTGTGGAGGATCTATGGAACGAGTATGACGAGCTCCGCTAGTACTTGACGATGGAATAGTTCGAGGATGGGACGATTGCATCGAAGCAAACGACGGCCAGTCTGACCGGCCATCGCTGCTGTGTGTCTGATCATCCTGCGTCAACGCTTGAACATAAGGTAGGTGGGTAGGGAGGTTAAGCGCGGGAGTAGTACATACATAGTTTTGACTATCACCAAAGGACGGGTATTGTTGTTGTTGCTGAGACATGGCTGATTGCTATCTCGACAGCCTTGTCCGTTGTAGGATTCTCACGGGTTGCCTTACTTGGCTATCAGTATGGTGATCTTTTTGGGATAATGCTAGCATGACAGAAAACATGTGACGATAGTCGGACATGAGAGATAATCAATTGGACAAACAGGTGCGCACTAAGTCTTTGAGGGAGAAAGGTCAAGACCGAGCAGAAGAAACAGGACAGACGAACCCTTGCCTGGAGTGTGGATAGGCAGCCTTGCGCCTCGCAGTTCGCAACAGGAGTTCAAGAAACAGACGATAAAAATGGCCTTGCAGCGGTACTTAAGACTCTCACCGCTCAGCGGATGTACACGAGGCAACTGAAGCGCATCTAGGGGGGGAAGCTTCTGGGGTCGCCCGGTCAAGCATGCATGTTGGACTCGGGGGAGGGCGTGGGCGTGGTCCGGTGTGACAGTCGCGGGTGGGTTGACGAAGACACTTGGTGGTGTGGGAGGGACGAGAGTTGCTCGACGTCGCAATGAAAGAGGCCGCCCGCTCGTTTCGCGCATTACGAAGCGTACGAAGCGGACGAGTCGCGGCTTGTCGATGCATCTCATCACGAAAGCATCCAACTGGCAAATCAGATTGAAGATACTGAGCGGTTCATGCGGTCCGGCGAACAAGGCAAATGTTTGCCTCGTGGCTGCCTAGCTGCTAGCAACCAGGGCGAGGCGGTGCTGAGCCTGAGCCCTTACAACTCACAATCCTCATCAGCGTCAAAAGTAAAAGTCCCAAGATTCAAGCAGGGGCGCAACACAAGGCCAAGCATGTTTCATGTAATAGTTGTCATGTAGAGGTACGGTACACAGTTCCCCTCTTAAGTTGGTGCTCCGTGAGGAGAGCATGTGCGCTCTGGAACCTTATCACCTTATTACTCACCCCCTTGAAATCAGCCCTGCTAACATCAACTCGCCCTCGAATCCTTCTCAATTCTGCACTCAGCCTACTTGGTAGAATAACACGGAGGGAAAGCCGAAACTAACATGGTTCTGCAGTCATGTTCTCGATGGACTGTCAGAGTGATTCTTACCGCACCACATCATTCTGCATCCCTCGTCGTGAGCAAGCCTCAACCTCGGAAAGAAAGACTCCTACGATTTACTCTTACTTGACTTTTGCGGCCCAGTAGTACAGTCACTACTGCTTCTTGTTCTGAGAATAGATGAAATTCGCAGCTGTAGTTCTGTCAGCATGCTTCTCCGCTTCCCGTCTGAAGAGTCCACATCTCGACTTACCAACCGGCACCAACCCATTCTCATCAGCCCACTGCCGAACACCATGCCTCTCTTCTCCAGTACCCCAATGCTGGCGATCACTCGGCTTGCTCAAGTTCAGCTCATCTGTCGTTCCATTCGCAGGAGCAAAAGCCAAGAAGACATATCGATGCTTCCCCGTCTTTGGAGGCGGCCCAGGAGGCTTCCACTCCATGACCTCTGTCAGGTCTTTCTGCAAAATGGGGGATTCGGATTCAGTAAGATGAATGTTCGTAGCGATCCAGTGGCATATCTCGCTCCATTCGGGATCGTCACGTGAGGGAGCATCTGGGTCGGTCAAGGCAACAGTGTACTGCATGTCAGAGGCAGGTACTGGAGACGACGAAGTGAGAGGATCGAAAAGCTGAAGAGAAGGCATTTTCTGCAGCAGTTTGGGATTGATGGTGTTTCCAAGCTCCGCTGGTTCGTCCGAAGGCCACGTGACGTTCAGGAGTAGGGAGGGAGCGAAATCATCGATCACTAAGAGATTCAAATGAGTCAAGTCATACTTCTCAATGAAGCTAACAAGTCCTTCGTACCAGTGGGTATAATTTCAGCAATTTTCAGCCTGGATGATTTCTCAATAAAGTGACCATTGACCTTCCACGGAGGACTTACTCGTGTTGAACATCGGCGAGACTCGACGCGGCATCTTGGAGAACCTGTTGAGCCTCAAAGACGATTGAAAGGCTCGAGGCAATGAGCAATGAGCTCCAGAGAGTCATGCGCATGTAAATAGTGGAAATGTGCATTGTGATGACACCTGCAGTGAAGCTTGAAAGTTTTCTTGGAAGAGAAGCTGGCCGAACAGCTGGTGATGGATCTAACAGAAGTCAAGAACCCAAAGAAATCTGGTGATAGCTTTTCTGTGTTGTCGTTTGTTCGACAGGTAGTTGTGGAGGGCAGAAGGCATTTCTTGGGTTGCGATCAGACCAACGTCACTCTTACCGAAAAGGGAATGGCGGCACGCGACCAGCTTCTTTGCCGATACACAAGTAGGTGGCGTGGACGTAGAGCCGTCGACATCAACTTCCATTGCTTTGCCATATTACAAGCTCAACAGTGCTGCCAGAAGCGTTGATGCTCATACTTCAGGTGCATCTTCCGCGGCCCAGTCTCCCAAACGGTTAGCTGGCAGGTACTCTATTCAGCTTCATGCTTGATAATTTAATATGAGACGAGCATTATTATGTGTTGTCCACCAGTACAGCCAGTGCTAGGTATTGCTCGAAAGACAGGACTGACCCGGGGTTGCCAATAATGCAATGGGCTCAAGCTTGTTTAAATCTTTCGTCGTTTGGCAAGCATGCGTCTCTGCCTCTCTGCGTCCAGGCTGTCAAGTTTGTTGCTGTAACGAAAGTTTTGTCAAAACACGATGAAGATGAAATACTCGCTTCGTTCCACGAGGTACATCTCATCATTGAGCCATCAAAGCTTGTTCCACTCTTTGGACAAAGATCTGTGGGGAGAATAGATTTGATGTTGTAAGGGGAGGGATACGATTTCAGGACCGCAAGACCGAAACCGAAGTGAGCAATCACTCCGAGCCTGAGGTCGAGAACAAGACAGTAAGACATGATCTCGGGGAGAAAAAAAAAAGAGTATGAGAAGCGACGTCCGTTAGATACTCCTGGGCCGTTGATGGACAATATAGATCGCCGGACTGGATTCTGCTTCATCTATGAAGAGTGAAGATAAGGGGAAATCCTGAGGTACTTCCTTGGATGTCCCTACAACGGCAGCTGAGTGGATGAATGACCGCTACGCGTGAACGAGTTGAGCGCGTGTCCCTTGTGCATGAAGCTGATGGCGCTCGCAATGCTGGGGGTATCCCTCAACAAGGTTGAATAGTAACTCAGACAGGAGGACAGGGATCGGCGGGCTCCAGGATGCGGTCCAGTTGGCAAATTTAGATATTATTGTTGTTGTTTGGGCATTGGCTTCAGCTTTCCCAGGTGCCAGATTTAGGCTCGAGTTTCGGCCCGGGATTTATCCGACGGCCTCGCGATTGAGCTTCACAAGTTCCTGCTCGAGAAGCCGCATCATACCCCCGAGCGCCGAACTCTCCACACCAACCCGTCGTGCGAGTCCTCCATCAGTCCTGCCAGTCCTTCTACAATAACTGACGATCGACTGACCTCCTTCACGACTTACGACTGCTCCATCCCCGCCCAACGTTCCTCTCCAACGGCCTTGTTTACTCTCCGCGAACCACGTCAACCCCAACAACGACATCGTAACTGAAGACGGTCAAGATGGCCGCTCTCGGGGAGGACCTCCTTGGAATCGTCAACAAACTCCAAGATCTCGTTTTCAACACCATCGGAAACGACTCTTTAGATTTGCCCCAAATTGTATGCACCATGACGTGCCCGAGGTTTTTCGTATTGTCCACTGACCACTTGTTATAGGTCGTCGTCGGCTCTCAGTCTTCGGGAAAGTCGTCGGTTCTCGAAAACATCGTCGGAAGAGACTTCCTCCCCCGAGGAAGTGGCATCGTGACGCGGCGACCGCTCATCCTGCAACTCATCAACATCCCGAGCGAACGAGAAGACAAACCCGAGGGCGATGAGGTTCATGTGCCACACACACCGGCGAGTGTCGCTGGACAGCAAGAATGGGCCGAATTCCATCATATGCCCGGGCGACGGTTTTTCGACTTTGGCGACGTCAAGCACGAGATCGAAAGCGAAACGGCGCGGATTGCGGGAAACAACAAGGGCATCAACAGACAGCCGATCAACCTCAAGATCTACTCGCCACATGTTTTGAGCTTGACTTTGGTTGATCTGCCAGGTTTGACAAAGGTAGGAGGGATATTCTCCCATCGCAAGGATTTTGCTAATCATAGCCGAAGGTGCCAATCGGAGACCAGCCTACCGACATCGAGAAGCAGACGAGAAACTTGATCTCAGAGTATATCGCGAAACCAAACAGCATCATCCTCGCCGTCTCTCCCGCCAATGTCGACATTGTCAACTCGGAAGCGCTCAAGCTCGCCCGCCATGTGGATCCCATGGGGAGGAGAACAATTGGCGTGCTCACAAAACTAGACCTGATGGACCATGGCACAAATGCGCTGGACATTCTCTCTGGTCGAGTATACCCACTGAAGCTCGGCTTCATTGGAGTTGTGAATCGGTCGCAGCAAGACATTCAGGGGAACAAGTCCCTATCTGAGGCGTTACAGGCCGAGCGCGACTTCTTCAGGCACCATCCTGCATACCGAAACATGGCTAACCGATGCGGAACCCAATACCTTGCCAAAAGCCTCAACACCACTCTTATGCAGCACATCCGAGAGCGACTCCCGGACATCAAAGCGAGACTCAACACGTTGATGGGGCAAACGCAGCAAGAACTGGCGAGCTACGGCGACGTCGCGTTCACTGGCAAGGAGCACCGAGGATCTCTGATTCTGCAACTGATGACACGATTTGCCTCGTCTTTCATATCATCCATTGACGGAACATCATCCGAGATTTCTACCAAGGAGCTCTGTGGTGGCGCTAGGATATATTACATTTTCAACTCTGTCTACGGCAACTCCCTGGAAACCATCGATCCCACCCAAAATCTATCAGTCTCCGACATCCGAACAGCCATCCGAAACTCAACTGGTCCGCGCCCAAGCCTTTTCGTGCCAGAGATGGCTTTTGATCTTCTCGTCAAGCCTCAGATCAAACTGTTGGAAATCCCCAGTCAACGTTGTGTGGAACTCGTTTACGAAGAGCTCATAAAAATCTGCCATACCTGTGGCTCAACAGAACTCAGCCGATACCCGCGTCTACAAGGCAAACTAATTGAAGCGGTTTCGGATCTGCTGAGGGAGAGGCTAGGACCCTGTTCATCATATGTCGAGTCCTTGATTTCGATACAGCGGGCTTACATCAACACCAATCATCCCAATTTTCTCGGAGCCGCAGCTGCCATGTCATCTGTCATCCAAGACAAGCAAGACAACGAGAGGAGGGCTGCAGCTGCTGAAGACAAGAAGAAACGAGAACGGCGGAGACTGAAGGAACTGAACGGAACCAACGGTGTTGACACTCCTGAGGAGGAAGACGATGTAAATGCTCCCGCAGCAAAGGCTGGGCAGATGCAAGTACGCGGCCATCAACAAAATAGCCGGAGCATGTCTCCTGCCGTCGGGAGAACTGGACTCAACGGCGGATACAACAATCTTGCTGGAGCTCTACACGGTGCAAGGAGTGGATCTCCGCCAAGATTTGGTCAAGCCTCGGGAGGCGCCCGTGACAGCTTCCTAAACTACTTCTTTGGCAAGGAGGGCGGCATTCCTCAGGGAGGCTCTCAGCTGCCGGGGCAAGACAGGCCCGCGAGCCGGCATGTGAGCACGAACGTCGAACCCAGTTTCGCAGGGAGCATACGTCGTGGAGACACTCGAATGCCAGAGCGACCAGCCCCTCAAGAGATTCATGATGACATTGACATTGGCTTATCCAGCCGAGATCACGACAGTATCTTCGTAAGTTTCGCCGCATTTGCACCTTAATTACAAACAATAACTAGTATATAGCCCATGGAAAGTGACGTACCCGCCCTCACGGAACGAGAAGCCCTCGAAACGGAACTGATCCGCCGCCTCATCTCGTCCTACTTCAACATCGTGCGCGAAACAACCGCCGACCAAGTCCCCAAGGCCATCATGCACCTCCTCGTCAACCACTGCAAGGACGTCGTGCAGAACCGTCTGGTCAGCAGTCTTTACAAGGAGGAGCTGTTCCAGGAACTGCTGTATGAAGACGATGGGATCAAGGCTGAGCGTGAGAAGTGCGAGAAGTTGCTTACGACGTATAAGGAGGCGGCGAAGATTGTTGGGGAGGTTTTGTAGAAAAAGAGATGGCGGTGGGGTATGGGTGAGGAAATACTGCTACGAGTGGGCTTGAATTTGGATGCGTGGGCGTGCTATGTATCTTATGACTCCGCTTCTTTCGTTGCCTGGGTACCTCAGGTCCTCCTCCTTTCCCCCGTGACCCATCCAAGTATAGTTGGAGCAGGAGGAAGGGAGTTCGCGGCTCATCTTTTTTATCTGTTGTAGTATTAGCACATCACATTCGGAGGCGGCAAAAAACTCTCTTGTGGTGTATTGATATGCGACATTTGGACATGGTAGATATTCATCTCATCGAACTTGAACCATCTTGCTTGTTGCAGGTCATTGTCGTTTTTGGCTGTTTCTTTTTCGCTGTCGAGTCTCCAGTAAATCGGTCCTGTCGTGATTTAGTGGGGTGGGTGGAAGGAGGTGGAAGGAAGTGTAAGGAGGTGGAAGGAAGTGTAAGGAGGTGGAAGGAAGTGCAAGGAGGTGGAAGGAAGTGTAAGGAGGTAGAAGGAAGTGTGAAGTGGTAAGGTGTATAATGAGGTGACCTGACAGGGCATAAGGAAGTGGGGTAACAAGATATAAGGTGGTGAGGTGACAGGATATAAAGATATGAGGTGATCCATGGATAGGGCGTGAAAAGGTGAGGTATGAAGCTGGATATGGAAGGACATCACAATCATAAGAATCCAAGGGATGAAATTTGCAGTGGTTTCCAAGTACCTAGGTAATCATGAAAGCCTGAAATCCAACCGCTGGATCTTGTGTTCTAGATTTCACCAAAATCTTCTAATAGTAGTATCCAATGGCTTGACGGATCCATATCAAGTATAAGGCTGAAGGAGGATAGAAAACCGATACCTGCTCCAGCCTCCAGTAGAACTTCGAAACGACTTCCAGGAGAATTCAGCATTGGCAGCGTGACTCTCGACTCTCCTATCACCAAAAAAGCAGGAATACAGAAGGCTGTCCAGGCTTCAGATGCTCGCTGCTCCTCGGTTGATACTGTTGGTATCTGATGGAGTCGAGCGCCCGCGGCTTGTTTTGTTCCACGAGTTGAGAGTTCCAACCTTCAAGAAGTAGTGAAATTTTTGGAAATGATTTCCGCCGGAGGTCAATTTAGTCTCGGCTCCGCCAGCCCTTGCATCATCCAAATTAGGAAACAACGAAACTTTTTGCCCACCTCGCTCATTTCCACTGTTGAATAACAGAACTGCATAGTGTGCACAAAGCAGCGCCTTCACCATGGAGCTCTATGGGATTTTTGTTTTGCACAGGTGCAGAATATCAGCTTCCGGAATTCCTGACCTAGCCCAGCCGTTTCGGCTCTCCATCCTCAAAGAGTGGCTGAAAATGTAAGCGGCGGCGGAGTACATATTTTTATATACCTACGGACGTCCGACTTCAACCCACTCACTTCACGTTGCCCATATATCTCCACAATCACCTTTCATACCGTCTCATCCGGTTCCCAGCCGTCATAACTGTTCCCATACTTCTCTGCTCCTCTGCTCTTTCTCTGTTTTATTGTCGCGCTCCTGTACTCCAATCGCCTTGCTCAAAACATTCGCCAACGAAACCTCCGTCGAACGTCCGACTACAACTTCATATATCAGCCTTCCCATGACGACTCGACAGCAGTCACGATAGCCGACCCTCCCTACATCTATACGAACTCTCCACCCTCCCTCCACCTCATCGCACATCCCTCCCCCCACAATGGCCTCCCCGGCCCCCTACCCACCCCCCTCAACCCTCCACCTCCCCCGCCTCCTCTGCCTCCACGGCGGCGGCGTAACCGGCGAGATCTTCCGCCTCCAATCCCGCACCCTCCTCGCGCGCCTAACATCGCACTTCCGCCTCGTCTTCGCCGACGGACCCTTCTTCTGCGCCGCCGGACCCGGCATCCTCCCCGTCTACGCCGACCACGGCCCCTACCGCCGCTGGCTGCGCTGGCTGCCCGAGCACAGAGAAATCGACGCCGAGAGCGCGATTGATGAGATACAGTGGCAGTTGCGCGACGCGATGGACGAGGATGACCGACAAGGCGCTACGGGCCCGTGGGTGGGACTGATGGGATTCTCGCAGGGCGCGAAGGTCAGCGCGTCCCTGCTCTTCGAGCAACAGACCAAACTCTCCAAATACGGAAAAGCGTCCACGGACTGGAAATTCGCGGTGCTGATGGCGGGCCGCGCGCCGCTGGTGAGTCTGAGCGACGACTCGGCGCACCTGAAGGCGCTGGTGAATGCGGCGGCGATCAGTGAGGGCTTTGAGACGATTGAGGTCGACGAGGGCGATACGAGGCATTTGTTGAGGATTCCGACGATTCATGTGCATGGGCTTAGTGATCCGGGGATTCATTTGCATAGGCGGATGCGGGATCAGTATTGTGAGCCGCAGAGTGTGACGTTGATTGAGTGGGATGGGATTCATAGAGTGCCGTTTAAGCCCAAGGATTGTGATCCGATTGTGCAGGCGATACTTGAGGTTGCGAAGAGGACGGGGGCGGTTCAATGAGGGGTGTAAGAGGAGGTAGAGGATGGGGGCGGGGTACGTAATAGACATGAACATGATGTTATGACTGGACTGGACAAGATAAAGGAGCATTGGAAACTGGACAGATTGGACGGGATATTTGAACAGGTCTGGGTCTGGATAGACATGTAATCTTTCAGAGTGGGTATCTTTTTTGGGTATTTCACCCCTTTTACACAATCACATATTTATAACCTCACTTCTGACTCTCGACCTCCGCGACAAGTCCAAGGATCTCCTGATCCACCATCCACGCCCTCACACTCGCCATGACTTTTTCTAGAGTATCTCCTCCTTCAATCACATCATCCAGATCATGCACACTCAAACCACTCCGATGATCTGTAACTCTCTGCTGGTTCCAGTTGTACGTCCGTATCTTATCCTGTCGCCCCGTCTTTGCAACACCAACCACACTCCGCCGAAGCCTGACCATCTCCTCTTCCCTAGCTTCACGCCTGGCCTGCGCAATCCGCGCGCGGAGCATCGTCCAGGCCTGTTCTTTGTTCCTCGCCTGCGATCGTTGCTCTTGCGAAGCAGCAACTGTATTCGTGGGTATGTGCGTCAATCGTACCGCGGACTCTGTTTTGTTAACATGCTGGCCACCTGCGCCGGACGCACGCATGACATCGACGCGAACATCCTTCGGGTCAACGAAAAAGTCGCTGTTTGGGTCGTTGAAATCAAGCTCCTCGGAGCCGTTCGCAGGAAACGAGGGGAGCACTATCACGCTCGCGGCGCTCGTGTGTGTCCGCCCTTTTGTCTCCGTAGCGGGAACTCTCTGCACTCTATGCACGCCCGCCTCACAGCTGAAAATCCCATACGCGCCCGGCGAATCGATTTCCAGAATCGCTTCCGTCAGCCCGGCGCCCGACAACGACAGATTCGACGTGCCATCGGCGGTCTCAAGTTTGAGTATCGCGACGTTGAGACCGTTCTTCGAGCAGTAGGCCTGGAACATCTTGACGAGGTCGCCGGCGAAGATGGCGGCTTCTCCGCCGCCGATGCCGGGTCTGACTTCGAGGAAACATGGGAGGTCTGCGAAGGGGTGTTTGGGGATGAGGCTGCTGGCGAGGATTTGCGATGCCCGGGAGAGCTGGCCTTTGGATTGTTCTATGTCTTCTGTTGCTAGGTCTCGCAGCTCTTTGTCGGTTGATGGGTCGTCGATTAGGGTTTTTAGTTCTCGTAGGGACTGCGCATTTGTTAGTGTGTGTCGGTAGGATGAGAGCTCCAGCATACCTCGTTCGCTTTGTCCCAGTCTTTCAGAGCGGATACTACCGGCGTCAATTCGCCAATCTTCTTTGCAGTCTTCGATTCGAATGCGTCAGCCAATTGCTTCGACAATTGACTATGTTCAGAGGTCATAGAACGCGCCCTCGCAATGAGAGCTGGAGAGATATTCCCGGCAGATGTGGTGCTCTGGAAGCGCAATTGGCGCCATACCACCTGCCGGGGGAGCCGGTACAGACATGTTCGGCATGCCCAAGATGTTCTGAACATAAGGGTATCGCGAGCAGGCTGATGGAGGAGACGGTCAAGAGCCGCATGCAAGGTCAGAAATTATGGAGGTGGAGCGGGACGTTTCCGCTCTTCGGGGCGGACTTGGCAGGGGATGCCGTTAGCGGAGGGATATCATCTTTATCTCCACCTCCTGAGGGGAGAGGGGGAGGGAGAGGGGTAGATGCCGCGGGGTGGAACCGCATGAGATTCCTATGATGACGCATGTTCAATTGGCTGTAAGTCTACTCCTCAGGGAAAGTACTTATCAAAGAACTTTGTCTTCTTTCCCACCCATCTGAAGCCTCTTTTGACGAACCTGTCTGGAGTAGTACCTACTTGTGCGAATTGGAACGGATTCTGAACGGATTCTTAGTACTCCCAGCATCGAGCACATGACTTTCGAAGGATCCTTGCAGCTACTTCTTTCTACCTAATCAGAATCTGACCTCGTCTATCAAGTCACCTGCTTCACCAACTTTCTATTCCCCTTTCTCTTTTGCTAGACATTCTGGATACTGCTTTATCATCACTTCGAGTACTCGCAGCGGCTCTCTCTTCTCTCTTCAAACTGTCCCACACCAACAGAACCTTGTCCACTCGTACAGCTCTCTATCTTCCAAGAACTGCCACCAAGATGCCTGTTCTAAATGATGCCAACATCTATCCCGCTGCGGATCCTGAATTCACATCGTTCCCAAGTCGACGGAGTGTGGTCCACAGCACGAAAGGAATCGTCTCCTGTACACAGCCTCTTGCAGCCCAAGCTGGTGCAAGAATCCTTAGAGAAGGCGGAAATGCTGCTGTGAGGAACATGAACCCATCGCAGGCCATTGTTCGAAACTAACATCCCTCCCTAGGACGCAGCCGTCGCTACAGCAGCGGCATTGAACATGACTGAACCAGGCTCTACTGGCATTGGCGGCGACATGTTCTGTCTATTCTTCGATGCGAAGATCAAGAAAGTGCACGCTCTGAATGGTTCCGGAAGAGCTGGTTCTCAAACCTCTCTTGAGCAGATTCGAAACGACCTGAAGATCCCAGATGGACAGACAGGCTCGATCCCTATGAGTAGTGTGCATTCTGTCACCATACCCGGTGCGGCAGCTGGCTGGGTAGACACGGTGGAGAAGTTCGGCAGCGGAAAGCTTTCAATGGAGCAGATCCTCATGCCGGCTATTGAGCTTGGAGAGGAAGGCTTCCCGGTGTCGGAGGTAATGTCAACATATGTATGAACATGTCTTCTGGCCTGAAGTAAAATTTGCTGACAAAAGCTCCAGTGGTCCTCGAGCGAGAAAACAATCAAGACAGCATCACCGAATGGCGCAGAGATGCTGAAAAAAGACACAAATGCTCCTGACGGTTGTAGAGCGCCTCGTCCAGGCGAAATCATGAAGAATCCCACTCTGTCCAACACGTTCCAGCTTCTCGCAAAACATGGCAAGAAAGGCTTCTACGAAGGCTCTGTAGCTGAAGCACTTGTTAAGGTAGTGCAAGACCTGGGTGGCCACATTGTCCTTGACGACCTGAAGAATCACTCTGAGATGGGTAGTGAAGAAGTAGATGCCATATCTCTCAAGTTTGAAGGCCAAGGCGTTGAAGATGTTGAAGTATGGGAGCACCCTCCAAACGGTCAGGGTATCGTTGCTTTGATGGCTCTGGGAATGCTAGAAAAACTAGAGAAGGACGGAAAGATCAGGAAGTGGAAGAAAGAAGAACACAACTCCGCAGAGTAAGAGATTCTCCTTTTCCTCTCCCCCTTTTACCTCTTTCAAGTTTCGTATACCGCTCTCAGTACTCCACTAACCCATCCCCACAGCCACCTGCACGCAATAATCGAAACCCTCCGCATCGCCTTCGCCGATGCCACATGGTGGATAACCGACCCATCCCTTTCCCCCGTCCCCACAACCTCCCTCCTCTCCCCCTCCTACCTCGCCCAACGCTCCACCCTCTTCCACCCCACCGCCGCAAACACAACCCTCCTAACCCACGGCTCCCCCGCCCACAACCACTCCGACACCGTCTACTTCGCCACCACCGACTCAGCCGGCAATGCCTGCTCCTTCATAAACTCAAACTACGGCGGCTTCGGCACCTGCATCATCCCCAGCGCCTGCGGCTTCACGCTTCAGAACCGCGGCGCGAATTTCAGTCTTGATGCTGAGCATCCGAACTGTTATGCGCCGCGCAAAAGACCATATCATACCATCATCCCCGCGCTGATCACTCGCCCGAGTGATGGGCAGTTGCATTCTGTCTACGGCGTTATGGGCGGCTTTATGCAGCCGCAGGGGCATGTGCAGGTGCTGTTGAATATGCTGGCGTTTGGGTATAGTCCGCAGGCGGCGCTGGATGCGCCGAGGGTGTGTATTGGGGCGGGGATGCCGACGGAGGAGGGCGATGTGTGGGATCGGACTGTTTATGTGGAGGACGGGGTTACGGAGGAGGTTGTGGAGAAGTTGAGGGAGATGGGTCATACGATTGAGGTGGTGAAGGGGCATGGGAGAGGTTTGTTTGGGCGGGGACAGGTTATTAGACGGCATGAGGATGAGGGCCAGCTTGTTTGGAGTGCTGGGAGTGATATGAGGGCAGATGGCTGTGCGATTCCACAGTAGGTGGAAAAGCTGCGGAGGAAAGGGGTTTGCTCATGGACAGGCGTCGTCCGCAGAAATGGTGCACTCCAGAGCTATTCTTTACTTCATATTTCGCATTTCGGACGGACCCAGCTACCTAGACTAGAGTAGCCACATATGATCGCATCAGCGTGGTTTGAAACTGAACAAAAGAACAGCCCAAACCACTACCGAAGTATTTCCTCCAAAAAGACAGCCCCATCAATCCCAAGCCTGCCCCGTAACAAAGGCTGTGCAATCTCGCCGCTTCCAGTCCCTTGTGTGTCAGTTTCAATATGCACGTTTCTACGTATGGAAATGCGAGTTTGGTCTAAGAGGAAATCTCATATTCCGCACATCACCTCGCCAGATGCAGCTGCAGGAAGAAGAACGAGGCCGAAAGTATATGTTGACGGCCTCCATTCCCTCGTCCGCGGACTTCTGGAAAACGCCCGCCATGATGACTCGTGAGGCCATTCGCCCATTCTACAATGCCGAGAAGACGAAAAGCTAACAGAGTAATCAGTGGACATCCTGATGTGAGTGATAGTATATACGCGAAAACAAACTTACATTGTTAGTCGCGGCTATCGCAATGCTGTCCTCGAACGGATGCCAGCTCATGTGTAAGATCTTCTTGTTGAAATCGATCTGATCCGCATCCGTTTCTTTCCGCATGCGCTGGCCTGCACTGACAGCGCCCGCAGCCGGGCTACCTGCCCTCGAGCTTCCCTTCTTGTTCGAACCGGTAGGACTCGTTGCAGAATTCACCGAGTTCATTGGCTGAGGGATGCCGACCTTCTTCGCTTTGAACGCAGACTTGTCTGCCTGCAGCACCACCTCGGTATCCTTGTCCGGCTCTGAAGGGTAGATCATGAAGTTGTTGTTGTAGCTGCCCGTCATGACATTCTTAGCGTCACCAGAAAATACAACCTCAAACTTGTCGAATATGCTGTCGTTTTCGTAGGTATCGCAAAGTCGTGGGCGGAGATGTTCGTGGATGGGAATGGTCTTGACCGGTTGTCGCTCCATAGCCACATCCCAGATCTTGACTGTCAGGTAGTCACGCGAGAGGATGTATTTCCCGTCATGAGAGAAGCGGACGTCGGAAATGGAGGAGATGATTTCGGAGAAAAAGGAGCGAGACGAAGGGTCTTCCTCTTGCTCGAATTCTTGGACACGTTAGTTGCAACCTTCGATAGATGAATTCGTAACATACGCTTGGCGTGCTGATCGCAGAGTGCGCTCTCACGCATATCCGCAAGCTTTATTGTGCCTTTCGAGCTCGCATACATGAACCAATTACAGCTTTCCGGATGAAACTCGGCAGCCGTAATGACCTCCGTCAGCTCCTCCATATTCGCAGGCTTGATGTCCACAATGTTGAAGCTCTGATCCTGGATGTTGAGGTTCCAAAGATTGATGCGGAGATCATCGCTGCTGATAAACGTCTCCCCATCGCTGTTCACGGATATGCTGTTGATATGATATGCGTGGGCGTTGGCGTATGTCTTGCGGGGGACGGCTGCAACAACGGTGTCGTGGTGGGTGAGGCGAGGAAGTTTCAGCTCGGATGCGGAACGGAAGCTTGCATTAGGATTTCGAACGGGTCCACCACCTCCAGGCACTCCCCCAGGAGTCAAATCATGAGACAAGTTGTTTTCCGCAACGACCTTTAATGATTTCTCAAAGACCTTCCATAGCTTTATCGTCTTGTCATTGGTGGAAAGCAGGTAGTGTGAGGCATTTCCCCGGCGACACCATTTGATCTTGTTGATCTTCTCTTCTATCTCCAGGGACTTGAGGTAGTCGAATTCCGGTTCATGTGATTGAAATTCGGTGTGGAACTTGTACTCGCACGTCTTTTTCTGTGGCACCCAGATTGGTCAGCATGGCGACAGCAGCAAGGCTTGCAAGAGGATGACTGACAGTCTCATTCCTCTCGAAAAGGACCACACGTCCGCCTTTGTCTCCGGTCGCGAGATAGTTCCCCGTTTGGTCGAACTCCACTGTGGAGATAATATCGGCTTGATGAAAATGTGGTGTTAGCAGCTGTTGACAGCAGGCGTGCCGGGCGGCAGGCCACGATACTCCAGATATGATTCCTCTCACTGTTGTCAGGTGTGAAAGAGAGACGCTCCGCACCTTCTGTGATGTCCTCTACATCCCCCTTGTCTCCGAAGCATCTGCGAAAGAGTTAGCGAGGTCGCATGCAGAGGCCGAGAAAGACAAGTGGGACGAATAGAGTCGCAACAACAAAGAAAGCTTGTAGAGGAGGTTAAAAAGTCTCACAGTCCGCAAGTACTTACTGTGTGAACTTCCACGTCGTGGGATTTCCTTCTGCTTCTACCATCTTTCCCAGAACTGCGCCTGCAGATCCTCACCCAACAATAGCAGGGCAGGTAGGTGTTTCGGATGCGGACGAGGGAGCGGAAATGGGCGGCCTCCTAATTGATGATAGAAAAGGCGAGATTAGTCAATCTATCTGTGGTGTCTGCGAGTGATATATGGGAGACTGCAAGATGACGGTGGTGGCAGAGGTTGAGGTTGGCACGGAGGAACAGAGGGCTTGCAGTACCTGGAGAGCTTCACACTGACGGAGAGAAGGCTGGCAGACGGAGGTGGGGAGGGTGGGGTGTTGTTTGTTTGTGGCCGTAGCGAGGTGTGAGGTTGAGGGTTGGTGGTGGGAGGTGGGTAGCTTGCTACAGGTACAACCCGAGATGGAGGGTTGTCGTCAGGACTAGTGCCAAAAGCGGCGGGCCAAGGTCGGCGCCCGGCTAAACCTCGGCCGCACACCGAAATCCCACATTGCGCCGCCTCGAAATTCAACCTCCAGAATTTCAGACTTCAGCCTCGACCAATCTCTCACCAACTCTACAACCACGCAACGATGTCTCACCGCAAGTTCGAGGCACCCAGGCATGGCTCTTTGGCGTACCTTCCACGGAAGCGTGCTGCCCGCCATCGAGGCAAGGTCAAGAGGTGCGAATTGCTGTTTGAAATTCACGAGTATACTCTCTAACATGATCGAAAAGCTTCCCCAAGGATGACCCGAAGAAGCCCGTCCACCTCACCGCCATGATGGGCTACAAGGCTGGTATGACCACAATTGTTCGCGATCTCGACCGACCCGGTGCGAAATTGCACAAGAAGGAAATCGTCGAAGCCGTCACCGTCGTTGAGACTCCTCCCGTGAGTAGCTCAGGATTATATCTCACGTCCAATCGCTTATACTGTGACAGATGATTGTCATTGGTCTTGTCGGCTATATCGAGACTCCTCGTGGCCTGCGATCACTCACAACCGTCTGGGCGGAACATCTCAGCGACGAGATCAAGAGGAGGTTCTACAAGAACTGGTACAAGAGCAAGAAGAAGGCTTTCACCAAGTACGCGAAGAAGCATTCGGAGAACAGCGGCCAGTCCATCACCCGCGAGCTCGAGCGCATGAAGAAGTACTGCACCGTCATCCGCGTCCTCGCCCACACCCAGATCAGCAAGACCCCGCTCAAGCAAAAGAAGGCGCATCTGATGGAGATTCAAGTCAACGGCGGCAGCATCGCCGACAAGATCGAGTTTGCACATGGTCTGTTCGAGAAGCCCTTTGACATCTCTTCGATCTTCGAGCAGGACGAGATGATCGACTGCATCGCTGTCACCAAGGGCCACGGTTACAACGGTGTCACATCCCGCTGGGGTACCAAGAAACTGCCGAGGAAGACGCACAAAGGTCTGAGGAAGGTCGCTTGTATTGGTGCATGGCATCCGTCCCACGTTCAGTGGACTGTCGCCCGTGCCGGTCAAATGGGTTACCATCACCGTACGTCGGTCAACCACAAGGTCTACCGCATTGGCAAGGGTGACGACGAGGGCAATGCCTCCACCGACTTCGACGCGTCCAAGAAGGCTATCACTCCGTAAGTTACTGTCAACGCTGGATTACAATTCCGTCACTAACAAAATCGTAGTCTGGGTGGCTTTGTCCGCTACGGCGAAATCAAGAACGACTTCGTCATCCTCAAGGGCTGCGTCCCCGGTGTCAAGAAGCGAGTCGTGACCCTCCGCAAATCCATGTTCACACACACCAGCCGACGAGCGCTGGAGAAGGTGGAGCTGAAATGGATCGACACATCGTCCAAGTTCGGTCACGGTGCCTACCAGACCGCTGCCGAGAAGAAGCAGTATGTCGGTACGCTGAAGAAGGACTTGGTCGAGAAGGCCTAACTTCTCTTTGCATGACGGTGCGGGGGTCTTTCGGCGCTTTGAGATTGTCACTTACTTGCTCAAGAGAGAGGTGGTGAGGAAGAACAAAAGAATAACTTGATACCAGCACTGTGAATGAATCAGAGTGCCAAATATTCTTGTTGTTCTCAGTGATTGAAATCGCACATAAAATGATCTATTTGAGTTTTGCCTCCTATTTATCCCCCTTCAAAACCTCCATGCACCATCGCCCACCCAAGCCTAATTATCTACAGTGAACGGAAAAAGCAAACACCAACTACATCAACAAAACAGTAGGTCTCGTCCCCACTCAATGACTCTCCTGCGCCCTCGCCCACCTCGCCTCCAGCCTGGCTAATGGATGAAAGCGGTTCTCGAGCAGATCGTGATGCGCCAGCGTGATATGTTCGGCCCACTCCTCGCGCATGGAGAAGTTGGCGCCGCAGTTGAGGTGGGGGCAGCCTAGACGCTGGTGCGTGCTTGAGTGGTCTTGGAGGTCGAGGAGGTTGGTGAAGTGCTGGTAGGGGGTAAGAAGGAGAAGGGGTTTTTGGGTTGGTTATATGGGTGGTAGGGTGTAGGATTAGAGGGGGAATGGGGGAAAGGGGAGAGTAAGGAGGGAAAAGGTAAGAAAGGGAGGGTGAGAAGAGTAAGGTAAGAAGAGTTAGGTAAGAAGGGCGAAAGTAAGAAAGGGGAAAGTAAGAAAGGGGAAAGTAAGAAAGCGAGAGTAAGAACGGGAGAGTGAGAAGGGTAAGGTGAGAAGGGCAAGGTGAGAAGGGCAAGGTGACGTATATAAAAGTGAGAAGGGAAACGAGCGATGTAAACATACCTCATGACACGTCCTCCACGGACAATGAAAATTCGGAATCTTCACCTCCTGCCCCTCCTCCTTCCTCAATTGCCTCTGCACTCCATCCGCAGCCATAGCCTGCTGTCCAGCAAGACTCGTATTCTGCACCACATGCCCAAGAATCATCTTCAGCCTCACCACCGCGCGATCATCCAACTTCGACCCTCCAGCTTTGACCTCCTGCAGTTGTCCTCTCGCCGCCGTCACGGATGGGAGCAGCGGTCCCCATACTTCGTCTGTGTAGCTGCTTAGCACTTCTTCCCAGCCTGAGAGCCACTGCTCGCGTTGCGCGGGCGACATGGTGTAGAGGAATTCGTGCTCCGAGGCGTCGAGGGCTGGGGCGAGGGTCGCGACGTTGTTTTCTAGGCGGGTGTCTGGGCTCTTGTGCTCAGGGGGTGGCGGGAGCGAGGAGCGGATGCGTGAGGCGATCTCTTGTTCCGCGGGGGTGTAGTCTTGCGGGAAGAGGGTTGAGGGGTCTGGCTCGTTGAAGTTGTCGGCGTTCATTTCTTCGGGGTGGTCTTCAAAGTCGATCATGGGGCGCGCGAGGAGGGCGGAGACGTCGGCGCCGTCTGTGGGGTAGTCGGAGGGGTTGTAGCCTATGCCTACGGGGCCGGAGGAAGATGGAAATGTGGCGGCGATGGGACTTTTGGGGGGTTGTTGGACTGGATTTTGCCGGAATTCGTTGGCCCATGGGGTTGAAGATTGTTCGTAGAAGGCTGGACCGTGACTTAAGGAGGCAGAAGAGTCGCCTGCAAGGAAAGCGTCTAGGTCTGGGGGGATGTGTGTGTTTTCCCAGCCGTTGCGGAAGCCTTCTGAGGGTCCAATGGGGGCATATTGGGAGAATCTGTTCGTGGGTGGACGGAATGCTGTGGTCTCTGTCCAATTGGAAGGTCCTTGTGCAGCTTGACCTTGGATCTTTCCATTCAGTCCTGACCCATGTGCTAAACCTTTTGACATGTCATTTGCAGAAGAGCTCCCGACGAGGTCGCGTGCCAGGCCTGATGCTGATGCCGCGACTCTCGCGCCAAAGGAAGTCCCGTTCTCTGTATCTTTTCCTTGCTCTTTCCCCTTCCCCTTTCCGTTCGGAAGACTGCTTTCACTCATCTTTGCGGTTTGGGTCACCTGGGCATTGAAAGAAGCTCTGAAAGTGCTCGAAGGGAAGTTATTTTTGCGAAACTGGGTTGCCGAGGTCCGGGATGTTTGATAGACTTGGATCGCCTATAGACTGGGAAGTACTTCCTTGGGGCTACTTGGAATGGACTCTGGAGGGTTCTCTCCCAGAGGAACCAGATTCTCTTAAATACCGTGACATTTACAGAGGGAAACGGGTCGATATCAAATTTCGAGCCACGTCTGCGGCCATAGCCGATGCCCGCCCGGGGTCCATCGTAGGTTCGAATTACCGCTTCCGTCTTAGTCAACTCTGAGCATTTCCGCTGACTAACCACACACGCCCGCGTCTGGTGGCGTCCAAACCCACTCAACGCGTCAACGCGTCCCCACACGAACCTTGACCGCACATTCACACTCAAATGGCATCCGAACGCTCCACTCCAGCAATCGCCCACGAACCGCCCTCTCTGCCCGCCTCACCCCTCCCAAAGCGCACAAAAGTCATTGATCCCGTCTCCGCAGTCCCTACCAGCATCGGTGTGTTCGACTCTTCACCCCTCACTCGTTCAGTGCATCTCTAATACGCCTCTGCACCAGCAAACGGATCTCGGGGAACGGACACACCTACTCCAATGGCTTCGGAATCGCTCCCTTCGAACCCTCTCTTGCCTACGCAGGTCACGGCAGGGGGTCTGCCGGTTCCGGCTCTCGAGGTGAAGTTCCTCTCCGAGACGGCCAAGGCGCCGACGAGGGGTAGTGCTTTCGCTGCTGGATACGACTTGTACAGGTACGCGAAATACTCCCAGACACTCTCACATTAGCAAAATCCGAGAAGCTGACGGCAACTGGGAAACACAGCTCGAAAGAATCAGTCATCCCCGCCCGCGGCAAAGCGCTGATCGACACCGACATCTCAATCGCCGTACCACCAGGGACATGTAAGTTCCATCCCTCCACACCCATATCATCCCCTACAACAACAACAACAACAACAACAACAACAACAACAACACTAACACCACTCTCCCCCCAACAGACGGCCGCGTAGCCCCCCGCTCCGGCCTCGCCTCCAAACACAGCATCGACGTCGGC